>CM061921.1:156093533-156557306 GCA_031002005.1 Vandiemenella viatica
AGACTATTTAAACCCCACCAAGGATAATAGAAACTCTCAGTGCTAGACCATCGTTCTTGTGGTATGTTTACAATGGTTCCGTGAAGCCATGTGGTGTCGTTCGGATGACGTGAAAGACGATATCGCTACCCAAAAGATGGCAGTAGATTTTTTTCTTTCCATAATTCTATACGTCTCACTGACTTAATTCCGTAAGCTCATTCCAGCAACAACATTATGTTAATGTGGTGTTACGATGAATCCGTATGGTCTGAAACATAATTTGTCGATGTTTGTAACTTTTGTATCTAGGTTGCTGTGTTAAAGAAATATTTAAGGTCTGCAAACAACTATTCATGGACATTGTAAGGTGTAGATTTGAGAAATCAGAAGGGGCAGAACATTAAAAGCAATACATTATTATGATTGCTAAACTACATGCAATTGACTAGGTGATTTATGAATATATTAATAACATTGATTGCAGTTAATTTTTAGTAAACATAGGAAATACTTTTTATCCAGTTCTCGATCATGTAGTGGCCAAAACTGAATATTTTTGGAATCTTTGTTGTGTATTTCCAACATTTTCCAAGATAAATCAGTTGATTTTAGTGAAATTGCGCATAGATTTTGCTTATGTTAACATATAGGATACGTTTTATTCCTATTAGTACCGTGTTTTGTACATGATACGAGGCCAAAAAAAGCAAATTTAGTAGTTTTTTGTGTATGCGTGTACGGATCAAGCAAAAACCAACCATTTCAATTAAACTTATAGCTTTTATACATTAATAATAGGTTGCGATATGACGACGACACGCTGAGAAATAAGAAAAACGGTAGTATTACTGTAAATTATTTTTGTACCACGGACATACGTATCTTTCGATAATAGTTTACAGTATATGTAGCTTTGTAAATTATTTTTATTCTACATACTAATTTTAAAGATTTTTATCATTTAAACCGAATCGTAATTTCATTCGTTAACATTTTTAATAAATTAATGATAAAAATCACGACTTTTGTAATTATGAAGTTGGTATTTGTTCTGTTATCAACCATAATTTTATTGGTATTTATCATAGATGTTGATTTTTAAAAAATAAGTGTTAAATTTTAGTAAATTTATAAATTGAAGGAGAAACGACAGAATTCTCCTCTGGTCTACGTAGGAGAAGTTATACTAGTTAAATGATAATGTTTGCGTACCTTCTACTAGCAATATTCGAACGACTTCAAATGTTGCCGTTAGACCAAACTTTTACAAGCCACAGGGAATATTCTTGACGCTGTTAAGAGCACCACCACTGCTTGTTTCTAAAAGAACAAATAATGGTGCAAACTATGAATAGCCCTTACAAACAAATAAAAACTACTTAAAAGTACTTGCAAGTAAATGGATATAATCTCAACTGAAATTATAAAGAATGAGCAAGTTTTTTACAGCAAAATAAACAATTCTAATGCGAAAAAACGCCATTAAATACGATAGAATTAATTTTTATACGCCTACAAACTTTGATACACTGATTCAAAATATTTTCATATAATATCTAAAAGAAAACAGCACAGATGTAGGAACCACTTCCTCCTAATTACAATAAACGAACACCAATTATTTTATTTAATATAATGGCTGCGGCACAGTGATGGTGTCCGGCGCTGGCATAGGGTTAGCTCGTTGGACTCCTAGCAGTGGAAGAAACATTCATCACTTGGACGTGGTCGGCGAGGAATGGGAGACAGTGGTACACAATTCCTAATCACTATGTTGTGCGCCAAAGTACTGAGCTAAATTCAAAAACTTTCACTAGTGTTTATGGAGTGAGAGCACACGCCACTGTTGATTAAGCCTGACAGCACTTTATGGTAGAGTAAGCCTGAATGAGCCGGCTACGGGTTTCACCCGTTCTCTTCTCTACCTCTCATTTCATACAAAACAAACAACAATCTACACTAAACGTCCTTCATAGTAATCAACTACTCACAGAGGCGGGCATGGGTTCATAAGAAGAAGAACTAATCGACGGGAGCTTAATGAGAAGGATGTAGGTTACATTTGTGTTTCCATACGTGGAATTTTCCGTGTCAGTAATAAAAATAGTAAAAAATTTCAATATCCCAGGTCACAGAAAAAAATTATAAAAGAGAACTTGTTAGTAGACTAAGAGGAAACATTCTGATGATACCATCACTGGTGCATGCGGAGTTTCGATGTCTTCCTTGGAGCTGAATACAGTCTCATATATCGCCCTGATACTGCACCGGGGCGGGCAGACACAGTGGTATGTAACGAGTCTGCTACAACCAGCGTTACGGTCTAACGGCAGGGCTGGAGCCCCAACGTATTTGCATTCATGTCTACTGGCGCGCGTAAAGGAAATTTGTTTTAGGGGACCTCGGTACGAATAGCAGTGGACATTGTTGCTGGTTGGCGAATGAGGACTCGGCCTGCTAGCCTCCACGCGTTTTGGGCGACCGAATTGATACTGATATGGCTCCCGTGGCAAGTGGTAGGGGCTGCTATTACAAGACACCGACATCATTGTGTTTCTCCGACTGTGTGAGTATACAATTACCCGTTACATAGCGAAGTGAATATTTTGACGATATGGCTGTACACATGAGAGTATTCTCTGGTGGAAAGGGTAATCTTCCAGCTGACGTTTTACTTTTTTTTGGGAGGGATTAAAAGTTTATTAATTACAGAAAATTAAATTCAATGGTGTAGCTTAGAGCATACAGTTCGCTAATTGATAAAAACTTCGGGTTATAAGTCCTAACTAAACCTACCTAGATTTTAGCTTTTTAGCTAATACAAATCTTCCCTGAATACCTAGCCACTATTTAGCTCCGTGTGGTTCCCACGCATAATTTTTTTTTTTTTTTTTTTTTTTTTTTTTTTTTTTTTTTTTGTACTCTGTATTGACGGTCAAGCGAGTTGGTAGCTACCTTACTGTTAGTCATGACTGTAGCACAAATATATAAATAGGTAAAAGGTTTCTAGCTTTCCGACTACACAAATTGGAAATATTGTGATAGGCTGTTCCATTGCCATCAACTAGCTCTCCCCGTTGGCTAAGATGGTTGCCGCACCCTGTATGATGCGCTAGGCATCATACAGGGTGTCGGGTTCGAGTCCTAGTGGTGGCAAAAGTTTTTAACTTGTCCTCCGTGGTAGGCGAGACGCTGGTGCTTAATTGCTTATCACCACAAGTGTACCAACGTAGGGGGTTAAATCCCAACGTATTTGCACAGTGTATGGATTTAGGGGATTCGAGACTGTTGATTATTATCTGTTGGACGGATGGGGACGTAAGATTGGCGAAAACCCAGTTGCATTTCAGAAAAGTATGAGCCGGTCCCACGTTTCACCCTCTCCCTTCCTTGTTATTTCATTAATTCACGACTCAAAGAACAAACCACTCCTACCACAAGCGTATTGTCACGTAGTAAACTACAATCAGAATCCTTGGGCGTAGCGGGGTCGTTGATGAACACACACACTTTAACGCAACGAAGCTTTATTAAACAGTTCGTACATTACAGGAGCACGGAGCGAACTGACTTCGGGTAGAAAGGAGTATCGCTTATATAGTAATGAAGAACAGTGTAGAACATGGATGTAGTCTTCTCGGGAGACTAGCCGAGTGAGTAAGATGTTTCCACACGATATTTCGGCGATCTCAGACTCCGTCGCCATCTTCTGGTGAAGTGCCGGATCCGTCAGAGGGTGGTTCTTATAGCCTCTGAATGCGGCGTGGTGGCGTGCGCGCAGCTGGTTGGCTGACTCGGTCGCGCCTAGGCTGTGGGGTGGGGGTTGGCGCCGGTAGGAGGCAAGCTCGTGGGCGCAGTTGGTCCGCGGCCGCCGTGACTGTGCACTTCGGCGCGCTGACGACGTATTGCATTAATGACAGGTTGCCCACGCTTCGCTCAGCTGGTATCCACAGTCCCGGTTGACGAGATTGCGCGTGGTGCGAATTTCAACTGCTTCTGTGAGAATACTGTCCCCAGAAGTTCCTTGTACGCGCCAATATCCTGGTATTTCTCAAAATCGAAGCCATGGCGTTGTTCCAGGCTATGTTCCGCCACCGCCGATTTTTCGCTCTGCCCCAGACGCACGTGTCGGGCGTGTTCCAGACATCGCTGGTTAATGCATCGTACCGTCTGGCCTATATCTCTTACCGCATTCACATGGAATGCTGTAAACTCCCGGTGTTCGGAGTGCCAGGTCGTCCTTGGGGAGCGCAAGATGTTCTTCAGCTTCGGTGCGGCAGGAAGATGGTCTTAATCCGTTTCTGGCCAGACTCTGCTACGCACACAGACCTGTACCTGAATGCGCGTAGTCACCACCACCCGGCACAGCGCAATACGGTGCTCACCACGCTGGTACATAGGGCGCGAGCGATTTGCGATGTCGACAGCCTACCGGGCGAAGTCAAACACCTACGGCAGACATTCAGGCGCAACGGGTACTCGGAGCATCAGATCAGACTGGCATTCCGAGAACCGAGACGCAGGCTCAATAATACCGAGAACGAGCCACAGGATCGCATTGCCTTCTTGCCATACTCCGGTCCTACAACGTCGAGAATTGGCAGAGTTCTGGCCAGAAACGGGATTAAGACCATCTTCCGCCGCCACGAAGCTGAAGAACATCTTGCGCTCCCCCAAGGACGACCTGGCACTCCGAACACCGGGAGTTTACAGCATTCCATGTGAATGCGGTAAGAGATACATAGGCCAGACGGTACGATGCATTAAACCAGCGATGTCTGGAAACACGCCCGACACGTGCGTCTGGGGCAGAGCGAAAAATCGGCGTGGCGGAACATAGCCTGGAACAACGCCATGGCTTCGATTTTGAGAATACCAGATATTGGCGCGTACAAGGAACTTCTGGGACAGTATTCTCACAGAAGCAGTTGAAATTCGCACCACGCGCAATCTCGTCAACCGGGACTGTGGATACCAGCTGAGCGAAGCGTGGGCACCTTGTCATTAATGCAATACGTCGTCAGCGCGCCGAAGTGCACAGCACGGCGGCCGCGGACCAACTGCGCCCACGCTTGCCTCCTACCGGCGCCAACCCCCACCCCACAGCCTAGGCGCCGACCGAGTCAGCCAACCAGCTGCGCGCACGCCACCACGGCGCATTCAGAGGCTATATAGAACCAGCCCTCTGACGGATCCGGCACTGTCACCAGAAGATGGCGACGGAGTCTGAGATCGCCGAAATATCGTGTGGAAACATCTTACTCACTCGGCTAGTCTCCCGAGAAGACTACATCCATTCTCAACGCCGAGAAAGACTTTGTTCCTATATAGTGTAGAACATCAACATTAGTTACAACAATAACATTCCAGAACAGTTTACGCAAAGTTAAGAAATTAAAATTTCACACTTATTGGATTCGAACCCAGGACCTTTAGACCCACAAGTCTCTTAACGTAACCACTGCACTACAGCAGTCTTTCCTTCTTCATGGCCTGATCTCTTGGTGTGCGACAATATCATAGTTATCTCCAGAAAACAGTAATACGTAGTATATACATATCCGTTAATGGTGAAGGCAAGGGAAATCCACCCCGTCAAAATTTCCCAAAAAACTGCTATTGAGGAATAATCCCCACCATCATCCCTTCATTTATGGATTGGAATGTGCCCATAACCTCTTTTCTAAATTACTATTTATATTTAAAGTTAGTGTATAAGACGGTTTCAGTTATCCATTTATCAGCAGGTTAGTTAGGAACATTGTAAGTTTCGTTGTGTAAGTTTTCAGTAAAATGAGACTGCCATTACGTTTCTAGGTCCTCTTGCTGGATAAGTTTCGCTGGGGAAATTCGCTCATATAAGATAGCCTCTTAGCGAGAGGCAAACAAACCAGCTGGTCCTTCACACACAGATCTTGATATAGATGTCGCCGATACGTGAACCTTCTTTAAATTCTAAGAACAGTAGAAGCTGAGGCATCCACAAAGTTTCAGTGTAATGGTAGAAATAGAATAAATATGAACTTCTCACAGTTTTGCAAATTAAGACAGCGAAAACAGTGTCATCCAGAAATAAGAAAAATGTGAGAAACTTTCTTCAGTAAAGTTTAGTATATAGTATAAAGTTTAGTATATAGTAAAGTTTAGTTTAAAGCAAGAAGTAGCAAAGTTGTACGCCCAAATAACAGAAGTATCGAAGAAGTTACCAATGAAAGATCTCACTATAATAATGGGAGACTTCAACGCCAAAGTTGGAAGAGGAAGTGAGGGGATTTTATAGGCCCTTATGGACTTGCTGAAAGAAACGAAAGAGGTGATGAGCTTAGTACGTTTGGAGAACAGGGATTTGTAATAACCAATACCTTTTTCAAACTACCATCTAGACGCCTGCACACCTGCAGGTCTCACAGAGACTCACCGGAAAAAACAATTAGAAATCAGATTGGTTAAATCCTAGTAAACAAAAGATACAGGAACAGCTGTACTTCAGACTTCAGTGAAAACCTGCTGACATTCACTTCATCACAATCCATTAGCCGGTGTCTTCAAAATTTGGATGAAGAAAATTACAAGAAAGACGCTTATGAATACTGATATTCGGAAATTACGAGAGCCCTCCATAAGAAGGCAGGTTGAGAACGTCTAAATAATGAATATAAAAACATGTCTCGTAATGTACACACAGAAGTAAAAGTTTAAAAACTAAATTCGATAGTATTATCTGTTAAAGACGAACACCTGAAATCAGATTTTGCCAAAAGGAAGACATGGATGACAGATGAGATTTTGGACATGATGGAGAGAAGAAGAGTAAAAAAAATAATCCTGATGAATATAAAAACATCAAAGATGTAAAATAATATAATAGAAGCTAATGAAAAGGAAATACAGGTGAAATATGCAAGTTAGAGAGGTACAGGCAGATATAGACCTAATAAAGTGAATAAACTTGTGGACAATGAGGGAAACGTCATTGTTGATACTCAAGATTTCAGATGCATGGAAGACACGTAAATCAATTCTCAGATAGCCACACATTTCAAATGCTTCAAGTTTCTTTCGTTCCGGTATTCCTAAAGTCCATGTTTCGCTACCGTAAAGTGCTGTGCTCCACACATAGAGTTTTAAAAAGTTCTTTCTAATTCCTAGATCAATATTTGAAACTAAAAGGTTTCTCTTTTTCATAAAGCCTCTTTTAGCTAGTGCTATTCTGCTTTTAACATCCTTCCTACTTCGGCCATCGGTTGTAATTTTGCTTCCCAAGTAACAGAACTCACTCACTTCTCCTATAGCATCCGATCCTATTTTTATATTTAATCTGCTACTATTGGTATCATTTCTGCTACATTTCATCACTTTTGTCTTACTTTGATTTATATTCAGTCCAAAATCTTTATTCAGTATTTTGTTCATGCCATTCAATAACTTCTCAATATCCTCAGCCCTCTCTGCTAACAAGACAATGTCATCAGCAAATCGTAGCATACTGATTTTTTCTCCATGAAAACTTATGTCGCATGGAAATTTTTCTTTGACTTTCTTCATTGCATCTTCTACATACAAGTTGAATATTAACGGGGATAGACTACAACCTTTGTCTCACACCCTTTTTAACTGATGCATGTCTCTCGTGAATCTCTACTTTTATTACAGCCACTTGATTCTTATATAGTTTATAGAGTATTCTTCTATCTCGATACTTTAGACCTGACTTCTTTAAAATTTTGAACATCTTGTCCCACCTAACATTATCAAAAGATTTTTCTAAATCAACAAATGCCATAAAAGTATCTTTGTTTTTCTTGATCCACCCTTCAAGAATTAATCTTAAAGACAGAATTGCTTCCCTTGTACCTCGATTTTTCCTAAACCCAAACTGATCTTCACCTACTATCTCTTCTACTACCCTTTCCATCCTTCTGTATATTATTCTGGTCAGTAATTTTGAAGCATGTGATGTTAGACTAATGGTGCGATAATTCTCACATTTGTCGGCTTGTGCTTTCTTTGGAAGTGTGAAGATGATATTTTTGTTAAAATCAGTTGGAATTTCTCCTGTTTCATAACTTTTTGATATCAGCTTGAATAATCTTTCGATTCCTTCCTCTCCTAGAGATTTAAGAAGTTCTGCAGGGATCTCATCAATACCAACTGCCTTATTTGCTTTCAAGTCATTCAGAGCTTTATTAAATTCTGTTCTCAAAACAGGATCTCCTAAGTCATCAATGTCGACATCGCCTTCCTTTTCCAATACACTATTGTTCAAGTCGTCCCCGTCATACAGTTTCTCAATGTATTCCTTCCATCGATTAGCTCTTTCTTCTGAGCTTAAAAGAGGTTTCCCATCGGCAGCTTTAATGTTCATACCTCTTTTCTTCATTTCTCCAAAATTCTGTTTGATCTTTCTAAATGCAACATCTACTTTTCCTACGACCATTTCTTTTTCTACTTCTTCACACTTTTCCTGTAGCCATTTTTCTTTTGCTATTTTGCATTTCCTATTTATTTGATTTCTAAATTGCCTGTACTGCTCTTTTCCTGCTTCATCCTGAGCATTTTTGTACCTTCTCCTCTGATCCATCAGCTCCAAAATTTCTTCTGTGATCCAAGGTTTTCGGGAAGTTTGTTCCCTAAAGCCTAATGTTTCTTTGCCAGCTTTCATTATTTCGGTCTTTAATGCATTCCATTCGTCCTTGGTTGAGCTCCTTTCACAGTTACTTCTTAGACGTAAGTCTGCCATTTCTGCAAATTTTTCTCTTGTGCTAGATTGTTTCAGCTTATTCACTGCAAGTCTGTCCTGCTTATGCTGCTTTCTTATTCGCTTGAATTTCAGCCTGCACTTCATTACTATCAAATTATGGTCCGAGTCTATATCTGCTCCTGGGTACGCTTTACAGTCTAGAACTTGATTCCTGAATCTCTGTTTGACCATGATATAATCTAGCTGATATCTGCCTGTATCCCCAGCACATTTCCAGGTGTATGTCCTTCTTGCATGGTTCTTAAACAGTGTGTTCGCCACTACTAGCTTATATCTTTCACAAAATTCTAGCAACCTGCTTCCTCGCTCATTTCTTTCTCCTAGACCAAAACTTCCTATAGTATTCCCCTCTTTTCCTTCTCCCACTATTGCATTCCAATCACCCATGATTATCAGATTTTCCTCCCCTTTCACATATTTGATTAATTCTTCAATTTCAGCATATATTTTTTCTATTTCTCCGTCATCTTCCTGTGACGTTGGCATATATACTTGTACTAATGTGGTTGGGACGGGCTTAGTTTCTAACCTCATCAAAATAATCCTGTCACTAAACTGTTCATAATAACTCACCCGTTTCCCTACTTTCTTGTTCATTACAAATCCTACACCAGTGACTCCATTGACAGCTTGTGTGCTAATTATCCTGTGTTCCCCAGACCAGAAATCCTGTGCGTCCTTCCATTTAATCTCACTAATCCCAACAACATCTAACTTAAGTTGTTCCATCTCCCTTTTTAAGTTTTCTAACCTACCTGCCCTATTCAGACTTCTAACATTCCACGCTCCGACTCGTAGAATGTTTCTATCCATTCTGATGACTCCTCCCTGAGCAGTCCCCACCCGGAGATCCGATTGGGGGACTATTTTACCTCCGGAATATTTTACCCAGGAAGAAGCCATCATGATATATGTAAATTGAGAGGATTACATGTCCTCGGGATACCCTTTGGGTCTTTAATGCAGTGGTTTCCCGTTGCCTTCTGCATCCCCATGCCTTTGATCATTTCTGATTCATCCGCCTTTAGGGGCCGTTTCCAACCCCAAGGGCAAGAGGGTGCCCTGAACCGCTCCCCGCTCTTGCGCTCTCCTTTCGGAGGCCGTTGGCAAGCAGTGGGTGACTCCTTATACCGGGAATCTTTCAGTCGCCAGAGCCTCGTCCGTGCAAACAGGGTGCACCATGTGAAGGAGAGGTTGCTATTTGGTTGGAAAAGACTAGTATAGTCTCTCCCAAACCCTTACACCCCGCTGTACATATATTAAATTAATAATTTTTCTCTTAGTTTTCCGGTAAATAATTTAAAAAAAAATGTTTTGGAATAAGCCTACTAAACGTTTTAGTGTGTGATTAAAATTTTAGTTTTTATGCTTCTCATTATTTTGGATAACTAACACAATTTTTTCGTTTATTTTATAGATGCCTAGAGATCATAAAAGTTTTACCGATAAGGCTAAATGGTCTGAGCAAGATTTGAAAGCAGCTTTGCAGCATGTGTCTGAAGGGAAATCAGTGAAAAGTGTTGCTCTACACTTCAATATTCCACGATCGACTCTTCGTGATAGAATAAAAAATAATAATACATCGACTCCTACCATGGGCAGAAACCCAGTTTTTAACAGGGAACAAGAAGAGATATTGAAGGACAGAGTTTTTACAATGGCAAGCCTATTCCATGGAATTACAATCACAGAATTAAAACGTATGGCTTTTGAGGTGGCAGAAGACTTAAATATCAAACACAATTTTAATTGCACAACAAGACTGGCCGGAGAGGATTGGGTGAATGGTTTTCGGAAAAGAAACCCTAAGATTTCTCTAAGAAAGCCCTCTGCAACAAGCATGAACAGGGTAATGGGTTTTAATAAAGAAGAAGTTGATATTTTCTACCATAATCTAGAGTCTCTAATGGATAAGCATAGCTTTGAACCGACGCGCATTTTCAATGTGGATGAAACGGGAATATCTAGTGTTCAAAGGCCTGTTCATGTCCTTGCACCTAAGGGGAAAAATCAAGTTGGAGGAATCACAAGTTGGGTGAGGGGCCGTAATATCACAGTTGTTTGCTGCATGAGCGCGTCTGGCTGATTCATCCCTCCATTGTTTATCTACCCACGGAAAAGAATGTCACCATTGTTGGAAAGGGGGGAACCTGCTGGTTTAGTATATACCTGTTCCCATAACGGCTGGTCCAATGAGAACATTTTTTTTAGACTGGCTCAAGCATTTTCAGAAAAACGTGCATTCCTCGATTGAAGATCCTGTTCTACTTATCCTCGATAACCATGGGAGCCACGTGTCCCTCGAAAGCTATGAATTTTGTCGTGAGAACAATATTCACATGCTCTCAATTCCCCCACTTACCTCACATAAGATACAACCACTCGACGTCTCATTTTTTGCACCTCTGAAAAGAGCATTCAATAAGGAGTGTGACAAGTTTATGAGAGCAAGCACCTACAAGAAAATCACTCCTTATGACATAGCATCAATCTTTAATGGCGCTTATATGTCAGTTGCAACAATAGAGAAGGGAGTATCAGGATTTCGCAGCACTGGGATCTTTCCAGTAAGCTCAAACACCTTCAAGGAAGAAGATTTCTTCCCTGTTCAAAATCTGGAGCCAATGTGCATCGATGATCCAGATGACACAGAATCTGAAAATCAAGAACAGGCAGAAAAGATGATCTTAGAAGGAACTGGCGAAGAAAATAATCTTGTAAATGCGAGCAACACCTCTGAAGTTGGGTTACTGGATGTAGAACCTTGCTCATCAAAGACCATTCAGGAAGTGCCTCAAAAAACGTTTCTTCAATCGCTAGAAAAGTTTTCACCAATTCCAAAATTGGCAGCAGAAATGGTAGCGGAAAGTTCTGAAAGAAAAGGTCACTCGTCAATTCTAACGGGAACCCCAATGAAGGCAGTTTTGGAAGAAAAAGTAGCTAAAAGAAAGGAAAAGACATTGAAAAAGGAACAAGCCGAAAGAAAATCTGCAGCTAAGGTTTTGGGAATGTCCATCAAAACTGAATCCAAGGCAAGGAAAGAAAAAGCAGTGACAACACGGCAAAGGAAAATGAATAAATCTGTTAAGAAAAGGGGCAAGCGACTTTTTAGTTTTGAAAACTCTTCAGATGAGGAGGACATCGACGTCAAAAAGTTGTGTGACGACAACGATAATGATGACCTTTTTGATCCAAGCGATCCAAACGTTCAACTTTGTGCCAAATGCAATGAATATGGAAGCAACAAACTGTGGTACAGATGCACTTGTTGTGGCAAGTGGGTGCATTCAGAGTGTAGCGATGCTGAAACAGCTGAAAACTACATTTGTGATTTTTGTAAATTTTAAGAAATCAGATAAATTTAAAATACACAGTTTTTTCACTCGTATAAACTAAAAATGTCTTTTCTATTGCTTTTCAATTCCTACATTGTAATGCTAATTACATATTTTTTTATTATTTTTATTTTTATATCCTGGTACATAATAGCCCAGCACCTAGTTTCTACTCTGGGCCCATATTTCCAATATATTACAAGAGGTACATAAGATAAAATTATAGTTTGCAGCTAATAGCTAAATATTGTTCAGGATGTAAAACAAGTTAGTAACGCATAAACTTATCAAATTTCACAAAAATCTGTTACATAATTAAATTAACAATGTGTAAGAATGTATATGATATGTGTTAGTGTTTTTTGATATATGATACTGTAAATTAGTAATTTGAATAACATACATTCACACACAATACTACTATATATAATTAAACAAAGAAACTTTCACATACACAAATCACTTATTTCACTGTTGTCCCACTGTTTCTCACTTTGTATATTTACGACACTTTTACACATTTACTTCCAGTACAGCCACTTCGGAGTAACTTACCTCCGTCAGGAGATGACTTCTGGAAGTAGAGGCGTCCTCCTTCGACCCATCGGGAGTTTCTTTATTCGGGAATCATCACTGCTAATTACATATAAGATTTTCAATAAATTTTCCTTCTTAGTATTTTAGTCATATTGGCTAGTGGTGTCATTACCCCAGGTTCGTGGCGGGATTACCCCGGCTCCCTGGGTAATACCGACACAGTGCAGAGGTTAATAAGTTAATTTTTTGTGACTATTTACTTTAAAGATTTATTGATAAAAAAATTGTATACATTCTAAAGATTGCGTAATATGTTCCAAAAATTTATCTAGCTCATAAATACAATTTTTGATGGTGATAAAAATTGAAGTTCCTTAAGGTGGCGGCATTCCCCCGGTCTACCCTACATGCCGTGGAAAAATGGGAATGTTTTCCATGTTTTCGTCAGTGAAAGAATTTTTAAATTAGGTGCTAAATACAGTAGCCTTGTCGCAGCTGTCATCAACTTCCTGACTGACTTGTAGTAGAACTGCCATACTGTTGTCACAACCACTTACTTTTTTTACATATGACCAAAATTTCTTGGGATTTTCGATGATGCTCTTGGAAAGTGAGTTGCAACGAAAGTCATTAAAGGCCTTGCGCATCGCATTCTTGACGTATCCTCTTATAACAGCTGACTTTTCTAAATCACTCCTATACATCGTCCTTCTTGAGCATGCATGTATCTTCCTTTGCCTTTTAAGTAATCTTTTAACTTCACTTGTATACCATCCCTGATACTATCCCTGATTGTCCTTTTCGGTATATGTAAGTTCATACTTTCCCGGACTATATTCATGAATTGAAGCCACATCTCTTCAACCAAGCCTCTTCCTTCTATAAAGGTATTGTAATATTATCCCTCAAAAACATTCTTAAACTCTCATTTGGGCCCTTTCCGAACCTGTAAACGACCCTTTCTTTTTGTGCGTGGCTGTTAATTTTACTGTAGCAATTACAGTTTTATGATCACTTACTCCCATGTTGGTAGAAATGTCTGTGAATAATTGAGGCCTATTTGTAACGAGAATATCTAAAATGTTTTTGTTATCGTTGTGGCACAGCATTTGTTCAGTAATGAGCTGCTCAAGATTAAGTTCTGAGAAAAGGTCAAGAATAAGCTCACAGGATAGTTTATCCCTGCCACCAGAAACATGGGCGTAATTAGTCCAGTTGATATGCAGAATGTTGAAGTCACCTCCTAGTGTTATTCCATGATCCGGAAATTGACGATCTATATTACTTACATTATCTCTTAAAGCCTCAGCAACAGCTACATCTGCATCTAGTGGACGATAAAAAGACCATATTACAAGTTTTGTCCTAGCTACTTTTAGTCTAATCCATAGGATTTCACAGACCATATTGATATTTATTTCATTACATGATAGGTGTTTACTAACAGCTATAAATACACCACCTCCATTTGAATGTAACCTATCCTTATGTACAATATCCATGCTATTGTTAAAAATTTCTGCTAAACTTATATCCAGTTTTAACCAGCTTTCAATACCTAGTACAATATCTGCTTCTGTCCTACTAATAATGCTTTCAAGCTGAGGCTGCTTATTACAATTATAATTGTGAACGATCCCTGAATCACAATTAGAGAAGTTGCTGCTGCTGATGATGATGGTATATCAATTGGCTCGTGCTATGAAACTTTTTCCTCTGTTTTAGGTATGAAACGTCTTACAGCAAAATTTGTTCCTAAAATGTTAAGTTTCGAACAAAAACAGTGGCAAATCTAAGTTGCTCAGGAATGTGGTCAACAGTGATGCAAAACTATTGAAACATGGGTTTATGGATATGATGTCCTAAGTGGAGGCATTTTGGATTGCCAAGACTGAAAAAGGCTTGACAAGTTCGATCAAATTTGAAGGTTATGCATTTGTGTTCTTCAGTTTTAATGACATAATGCACCATGAGCTCTTGCCACAAGGTGAAACTATCAATGGGGAATACTACCTTGAAGTTCAACGCTGTTTGTGTAAAGCAGTCCGGAGAAAACACCCAGATTTGTGGCAAAACGGTTCATGGCTTTTACATCATCATGATGCACCTGCTTACACATCGTTGCTTGTTTTTGAATTTTTGGCAAAAAACAATACTGTAATGATGACCTAGCCTCCATATTTGCCAGACATGGCCCTGTGTGAATATTTTCTGTTCCAAAAAATAAAGAGAACCTTGAAGGACTGTTGTTTTACAAGCATTGATGAGATTAAAAGTGCATCGCTGAAAGAGCTCAAAGCTGTCCCAAAGATCGAGTTCCAGAAGTGTTTTGGGAATTGGAAGTGCACTTTGAGACTCATAACATTTTCTTTTGTGGGGTGAGGTGTTATACAGAGACAGTATCAGCTAAATACTGATC
Organism: Vandiemenella viatica; assembly: GCA_031002005.1. Lineage (NCBI taxonomy): Eukaryota > Metazoa > Arthropoda > Insecta > Orthoptera > Morabidae > Vandiemenella > Vandiemenella viatica. The sequence continues at coordinate 156,108,568 of CM061921.1, forward strand.
CCAATTATTTTTCTACCAATTTGAAAAATGCAGAAGCTTTTTTTTTAGTGTGCATTGTGTTTGTTCCAGAGTCTCATTTGATGGGGGGTCAGGGGTCTGTAAGAGGTTGTAGTCACCCTATTCGCCTTCAATAATTTACACACCTTTGTGTCTTAAAAATTGGGCCCCAGAATCGTCACTAGTGTGCAAGGGATACTAAATTGCAGAATTATTTGTTCCATAATCATAGTCATGCCTGTGTACTGGTACTGCTACTAAAAATATAGTTACAGCATCTTGAAACATGAAACTGTATCGATTAACTGCTGCTGATTTTGGAAGATGGCCCACTAAGTCACTATGATAATAGGCGTACACAAGTGATGGTATTTCTGTGATTAATAGTGGCATTTTGGTTCCCCTTATGTGATCTTATTCTTCTCACAACTATGGCAGTTTTGGATGAACTTCACTTCATCCTTCTTAATTGCCGGCCACATTTGGTGCTTCTTCAATTTCTTGAGAATTCTTTAAATACCTATATGTTCTCCAATAGGAGAGGTATTTATTTCACCTTGTATCCCCTGTTTTTGCTCTTCGCTCAGCATGGGTACCTTCGATGTGTTATTATCGTTCTTTGCCACTGGTCTGTGCTCCTCAGTTTCGTAAATCTAGATTAGAGATTGCATACTTTTGTTACCACCTGAGCAGGTTATGTTCTGTATATATGGTGAAATATCAGTTGGCTGCCAGCCTCTAACATGCAGCCATCTCACTACTACTGAGGAAGGGCCATAGGCTCGAAAATTATGTATTCCATGTGTGTGCGTGTTTCTTTTGTGTATCGACGCCACAGCAATCCTCATCTATGGTAAGCAATTGTTTTTTTCCTATCAAAATGTTTAACATATATATATATAAAACTAAGGAAGGATAGGTAAATATGACCCAACACCTACCACAGATGAAGGTGGCTGGGACGAACACAAAAAAACAAACACAAGAGAATCGCAAGGAAAGTGTAGGAGGGGTGGGGGGGGGGAGAGTTCAAATATTGGATCGATACTGTTGACGGTATATTATTAGTGAAAGTGGTAGACCAGCATAATAACTGAGTGAGGGTACATATATAGAAATTGGATTTTGAGGGACTATAAGGGAAAATTACCAGCAACAGTATCGATTATTGATCCAATATTTGAACTCCCCCCCCCCCCCTCCACTACCATCTGCACCGGCGACGCCATTCACCAGACAGTGGTCTCTGTGTACACATCTGACTCCGCCTGGTGTCTCACTTCTGCACAAAGTGTATTAAGGTCAGTAATAACTTCCCTTGGTCCAATAGGGAAGTGAAACGTTTGCTCAGGAGGCAAAGGCGTTTACATGCCGCGGTGAAAAAATCGGGGGACTCATCTAATCGTGCTAAATTAGTCCAGTTGCGTGCGGAAGTGCGTAAGGCAATGCGCGATGCGTTTAAAGAATTCCAAGCCAGGAATTTATCCGAAGATCTGATTACTAATCCAAAAAAGTTCTGGTCGTATATCAAAGTAATAAGAGGCTCTCGTAAGGTTATGCCGTCGCTGATTAAAGAAAATGGTGAATTATCAGAAACAAGCGTAGAGAAAGCAGAAATTTTGAATGATATATTTAAAAAGGCTTTCACGATAGAAAACTCAGAGGAGATACCGATATTTAATAATCGTACCGACAAAATTATGAATGATCTCGTTCTTGATGTCGAGGGAATAACTAAACTACTTATGAATGTAAAAACCAATAAGGCTCCCGGACCAGACGGTATTCCTACAAGATTCTACTCAAGATACGCAAAGGAAATTGCACCGTATTTGATGAAATTGTATACCGTCTCTCTGGATCAAGGAAAAATACCAGCCGAATGGAAGACCGCTATCGTAACTCCAGTGTTTAAAAATGGGAATGTTAATGATCCTCAGAATTATAGGCTGATCTCGTTAACTTCAATATTTTGCAGGATTTTAGAACATATCATCTATTCGAATGTCATGCGGTTCTTGGATGAAGGTGAGCTTTTAAATCCAAATCAACATGGATTCAGAAAAGGCCGATGCTGCGAAACACAACTTGCACTTCTAATTCACGACTTGTGCCGAATTATAGATGAGCAATCCCAGGTTGATTTGGTTCTATTAGACTTTAAAAAAGCTTTCGACACTGTGCCTCACACTAGGTTACTTAGAAAACTTCGCGGTTACGGCATATCTAGACAAATATGCGACTGGGTTGCAGACTTCCTGAAGGGCAGAACACAGTGTGTAGTTCTCGACGGTGAGCGTTCATCACTTACTGAAGTGGGGTCTGGAGTTCCCCAGGGAAGCGTGTTAGGGCCTCTGTTGTTTCTCATATACATCAATGATCTATGCGACATAATAGGGGGAATGAAAAGATTATTTTCTGATGATGCTATAATTTATCGCGAAATCAAAACCCTGGACGACTGCGCTTTGTTACAAGACGATATTACGAAAATAATTGCGTGGTGTAAAGATTGGCAGTTGGAGTTAAACGCTAAAAAGTGCCAAGTCATGCGTGTAAGTAAAAAGGTGACACCATTTAACTATGAATATACGATTAATGACACTGTCCTTAGAACGGTAGATTCCGCTAAATACCTAGGGGTAACAATTCATAATAATTTGTCGTGGAATGAGCATATTGAGAATGTAATGGGGAAAGCAAATCGTATACTCCGATTTCTAGGTTGTAATTTAAATCAATGCACTCAGGAAGTTAAATCGATTGTATACAAGTCACTAGTACGTCCTCACTTAGAGTATTGTTGTTCTGTATGGGGTCCCCATCAAAAGGGGTTAATGGAGGCTTTAGAGAAGGTCCAAAGAAGAGCCACCCGATTCGTGACAGGTATATATAGTTGGAGGGAAAGCGTAAGTGCGATGTTGAAGGAGTTAGGTTGGGAAGACCTGGAACACCGAAGGCGTTGCTCTCGACGGAAGCTAATTGAAAAATTCACGACAGATGTATTTCGGAATGACAGTCAGCAAATATTGCTACCAGCAACATTGATATCTCGAAATGACCGTGAAAATAAGATAAGAGAAATCAGGGCCAGAACCGATTCATTTCTGTACTCATTTTTCCCACGAGCGATTAGGGAATGGAATAGAAAGGATTTACCGGGCGAGTAAACTTAAAATCCGACAGGAGTAGCTTTCGATAAAGCACTCCAGCCATCCTGATCTGGGTTTTCCATGGTTTTCCCAGATCACTCCACGCGAATGCGGGGATGGTTCCTCACAATAGCCCATGGGCGCCTCCTGCCATATCCCTTATAACCCTTCCAAACCATAACCCTTCTCGATAGGTGCTATGCAACCTCCGCCACATACTTTTAGTGAATCGCGGAGTAATAATAATAATAAAATAAGGCTGTATACTGAAATATTGCGCTTCTCTTGTGTTTGTTTTTTTGTGTTCATCGTCCCAGCTGCCTTCATCTGTGGTAAGTGTTGGGTCATATATGCACAAAACTTTTTTACCCCGTATTCCATTGCCAAACATTCAGGCTCAGTTGTGCTCTATATTTGCTCACTTTTAGTAAGCATATGGGGTGCGTATGCAATGGGAATGTTATGTGGCTGAATTATTACTTACCCAACAGCTGTACCACTGGTAATAACACTAATATAAAATTATTTACTAAAATATGGGAATTGTAGAAGGGGTGGGATTATCAACTTGTACTTTAGTGCCTTTAAAGCTTTCGGCTGCTCCACTCTCCAGACATACTGTGTGATCCTATTTTGAGCAGGCTTACAAAGGGAGGTGTGAACCTCGATTTTGATTCCCTTTAACAGCCACTTCATATCACTTGACCTCATTTGTTTTGAAAATGGGGAAAAAGGGGGGGGGGGGAGAGGTTTGTGTACAGAAATGCTGGGACATGTGTCCATTTATTTTCAATGGAAAGGGTCTGTGCCACACCACATCAAAATCTGTGACCCACTCATCTGGACCATCCCTTGTTAGCTGTCTGACTAAAGTTTTTAATGAATATTCAACAGTATCCTGTTAAACCAATATAAGCCCTCAGTTTTTCCTGTATGGGGCAGTGAAAAGTCTGTCTCTGCTCATATATTCCCTGAATCCTGCTCGACTCCTTCTGATGTTATAATATGTCCTAAATACATGACTTCTTCATGGAAGAAGGAGCAGTTGTCCACCGTCAGTAGATGGTTATGCAATCGGAGCCTATCAGATACTTGTGCCTGTAACTTACTGTGTTATTCTATAGTGGGCACATGGCATACAATGTCATACAAGTAGATCAACACCTTTTCTCCATATAACCCTGTTATCGTGCTGTTCAGCAGTCTCTGTAACATAGCCAGGGCAGTTTTTAATCCCATTCCTTTGAAGTCATAATGCTGAAATAGGCTACTGAAGGCCTTCACCTCCTTGGACTTAATGGCAAAGTGCCTCGCCTTCCCCAATTGGTCTAGAATTTTTGTTATGAACAGCAATGGGTATATATTACCTGTTATTTTTCATTAAGCTTGTGGTAGGCTATGACTATCTTCCAACATTTATGACCGTTGGCATCCGGCTCCTTTGGGAGAAGCAGGAGGGGAATTGTCACGGACTCCTAGTTTTTGTTATTACTCCCTCCTTTTTCAACTTATCTAATTCCTTCTGCAGCATTTCTTTTTGCGCATGCCTCTGATTTATTATTTGCCTCTGTGCATTATGCAATTATGCAACTGTTCTGTAGAGTTGAGATTATATGCTGGTAGGTGAAAATATCATTGTATGCAACACATAATTCAATAACAGCTGATCTCCCCTCTTTAGTTAGATGCTATGCTCTCAGGTTCTGCTTTAGCCTTTTCAACCACTCATAGGTCAGCCTATTTTTAACTATGTCAGACCTCCTGCCTCCTCCCTCTCTTCTAACTCAACATGTGTCATTGGAATCTCACCTCCTTCCCAGTGGTATTTATCATAGTCATGACACACTCCCCATTTGTGATGTTGACAAGAGCTGCTGACAGATACACCCTTCGATAAATCTCTCCCTTTGGCATTATTTCCAACCCGCCTTGTTCGCCATCATCACTCATCCTCAATACCCACTCTTCTCACAGCCCTAATTGTACCCATGTAGTTTTTATTTTTACCTACTTGACCTCTTCTCTGGATTTCCCCGGAGCTCTTTTCTGGCTGTTCGTCCTTTTTTATATCTATACTCTGTGCCACACAATCACATTTTAGTAAAGTTTTGAGTGTACGGTATATCGGATCAGCTTTGTGAATGGATAAATGATTTTCTATCTGGTCGGTTGCAGTATGTTGCCGTTGAAGGAGAAAGTTCTAATCTAGATGTTACATCGGGTGTACCTCAAAGAAGTGTAATAGGACAACTTCTTTTCTTAATTTTTATAAATGATCTTGGAGACAAAGTGAAAAGCATTTTTAGATTGTTTGCTGATGATGCGGTTATTTTTAGTGAAGTAAGGAATTTGGCCGATTGCTTAAAAATTCATTGTGATCTGGATATTATTTTGGCGTGGTGCAATGAATGGCAACTTACACTAAATTGTAAAAATTGCAAGACAATGTGCATAACTAACAAAAAGAATCCGATTGTTTAGAAATATGAGGCAATCAATTCAGTTATTGAGATGGTCGATTCTGTGAAATATTTGGGGGTAACAGTACAAAGGAACATGAAATGGGACTTACACATTAATTCATTAGTAGGTATAGCTAATTCTAGGCTGCGATTCCTAGGTCGAATCTTGAAAAATTATAAATGAAAAAACAAAGGAGATAGCGTACTAATCTCTTGTGTGTCTACGTTTGGACTACTGTTGTGCCATTTGGGATCAATTTCATAAGGGGTTGATTGACAGTATAGAGAAAGTACAGAGAAGAGCCGCTCGATTCGTGACCACTTGCTACAGTCCTTATGAAAGTGTCATAGAACTGATTATTAGACTGGGCTGCGAGTCTCTGCGACGCACGTTTCATTTAAAATTATTGGTAAACATGTGTACTCCCACTTTCACTTACGAGTATGGTGAAATACTTGGTCCACCAACCTATTTGATTCGGAATGACAGGAAAGATAAGATTAGAGAAATAAGGTGCCGGACTGATTCTTATATGAATTCTTTTTTCCCTTTAACATTCGGGATTAGAATGCACAGCAAAGAGATTAGTTTTGGTGCTGAGCACCCTCTGCCACCCACAATTTTGTGAATTGCAGAGTATATATGTAGATGTAGACTGGTTTTTTGATCCTCTTCATCCTATCCTTCTTTTGTGTTCCCAAAATTAAATTTTATTCTCCTACTGCTATTTTCCTAATTTGGTTACTGTTTTTCAGATCTCAGATTTTTACTATAGTCTTTATTTCCTTAACCCTGTATGATAAATACTCTTCCCAACTTACAGAATACAATACATACATTCTCCATGGATCCCAATACAACTGACTGGCTGTGTAAGATGTGGAAATGTGTCAATTTCCATATAAACTATTGCATAACAAAATAAATAAATGCACTACAAGAAGAAGTACAGTCACAGTATAATATATATATTAATTATATCAACTACATTTAAACAAACTGGCAATTATTTTGTAGATACCTTAGAAACAAATTCTTTGATGGAGTAAAATGAGTTTTCAATTAAAACTTCTTTCAGTCTGTTCCTGAATGTAATTGTATTACCTGCTAGACATTTAAGATGTGTAGGGAGCTTATTGAAGATATGAATCTGAATATCAGACCTCTTCATGAACCAACAACAGTAATTTATAATCTTTGTGAAGATTATTTTTACTTCTAGTACCATAATTGTGTATTTGACTATTTGTTTAAAATGGAGTTTAATTTATGACTGTAGAGGCATTAATGTGTACCTATACTCTGCAACTGATGTTAAAATCCCTTACTTCTTGAACAGCTCAATACATGAAGTTCTACTGCCACCCCCACATATAATTCTTATTACTAACTTTTGGGCCCTGAATACTTTGTCTGCAGTGATAGTGTTACCCTAGAACAGTAGCGGCTCGTCGTTAAAGGCTCTGAGGCGGAGCCGCCCCAAAAGGTATATTAAAATATGTTTTTAAATAAAATAATACAGAATTTAAATGAACAGGAAGCATTTCCAGAATTTTCCACACACGTTTAAACACTGACAGTCAATATTTTTAGTACTGTTGATATAAAAGAATGTTTCTCAAACGGGTAGTATTTTTAAGGCTGCGCCTTTGGACGCCTTTACATTGCATGTAGCAGAGTATTGGGGGCGTGGCTTTAACGGAGCATTGCTGTTATGGGTTTGCTGTAGGCTCAGTCTGCAGAGCCTAAGGAAGTCGTACCAACCCCATCATGATTATCTTGTAACGCTAGTTACAAAGTAGGGAAATCAGCAGAGTGGTTGAACTTCCACTATCGAATCCCTGTCACTGTATCTCCAGTTTATGCTCTCATGCGTCATTAACCGAAGTTAAATATTTATATTTTGACAATGTAACAGCTACTTTTATGTTTTGGGCGTTGGCCATTGTACTAGCACACTAAGTTTGTAAACATTCCGCTAGAGTGCACTAGAATACAGTGATATTAGTTTCACTAGCTAGCGAGGATTTGTTGAACGATTAGATGAAATAAGCGCGCGAAACATATCATTATCTAAGTTGCTAAAGGAGTTTACACGAGAAAGTGTGTTATTTGGAAGTTTATTTTTGTGTGTTGTGCGGTTGAGCCTGAACTATTGTGAATTATATTTTCGTTTTTGAAAATAGCTGCAGCTTTCTGACACTCTGAATGTACAATATGAATTCGGTCTGCAATTTACTGGGGAAAAATTTGAAACTCGAGCTTAGAGTTAACGTGAAGAATCTTTGTGCGCCTAGATCCGATTTTAACATCAGTCAAGAACAAAAACATTGCATATCCAGGCAAGGGTATGTTCGCAATTTCAGCAGTGCAATGTGTGATGCAGCTGAGTGGTTGTGAAGTGAAAAATGAATTTTTATGTTTCTCATTTCTCGTTACGAATTGTAATGACAACGCTTGGACAGAGAATGGTATTACAGACTTAAAGAATTTTCATGTAAAGGTGAAAAAACATAATTCCAGTGAAAAATATTTGATACAATCACATGTCCATTAGATTGAACTGCCAAAAATACTTATTTTAAGACACAATTGTCGGGGGCAAAAAAATCTGTACGACTCTCGCCATCGGGACTTTGACCGCAGGGGTAAAAGATTCACAGCCTTCCCCAGTATAAAAACCACGAACCACCACTGCCCCAGAATATAATTGCACATGACATTAATGAGTGAAAATAAGCAAAATAAACTAGTTTCCTCTTACAGAGATCACCTATTGCTGAAATTATACAAATTGCAAATGTGGCTGCACCAAATTACTTCAGTAAGTCGGACACAAGCACCCTCCGATTTTAAATTATGATCAATATGCTAACGTATGAATTTCACACTCTCGACCTCTTGAATGGATTGGCCTGCAAATTTCATGTTTATTTTTGGTGGTAATCTGTATGATGTACTAAATTGTATATATTGAGCTATTTTCAAAATTTAAGGACAGCTATAACTATAACACTCATTTATTAATGAGGTCAAAGATACAGTTTAAAGTATGATTGGTAGATAAATTTGGAGTATTTTTAATTCCTATGCTTGTGTCATCTGCAAATGGAACAAATTTTGAGTTTTTAGACGTTACACAAGGTAGATCATTTATATATATTAAAAACAATAGTGGCCACAATATACAACCCTGACGTATGCCACAGGTCAGTCACCTCACTTGCCCCACTCTCAGAACAGCGAACCACATGATGCAGCTTTACAATATACCATTGACTCTTCTTGTTTTGTGTTTGAAAGGTAAGAACTAAACTATTTATCAACACTGCCACATATACCATAATAGTTTAATTTTTGTATTAGAATTTCAGGATCAGAAGTGTCAAATAGCTTGGACAAGTCACAGAAAATTCATACAGGCACTAATTTATCATTTATTCCTTCTAATATATTGTCAATGAATGCAAATATAACTTATTTCGTTGAATGACCATTTTGAGAGTCAGTGATTTAGTTAGAATATTTAATTTTTTACTAAACTCTCTTATAGATTGCTTTCTTTAAAATTTTGAAGAAGGCTGTTACCAGTGAAATAGTATGGTAATTTGATACAACTGACTTTCTTTTTATTGAATAGTTTAACTACTGTACACTTAAGCCTTTGTGGGAAGGTACCCATACGTAAAGATATATTAAACAGACAACTTAGTATATTACTTAATTCTGTAGAGCACAGTTTAACTAATATATTGGAAATCCCAGCATAACCATCCAAGTATTTGCTCTTAAGGGACATGATAACTTTTCTTATTTCTTCTCGAGCAGACAAGTTATGGATACAGTGTCAAATTTTCCTTGCTGTTCTCAAAATCCATACTTAGAATCACTGAGCTACTGGTAGTAAACTTATCAGCAACAGATAAAAAAATGTTTGTTAAATATATCAGCAATTGGAAAATCAGATTCTACTGAATTTAATTAGAGTCTGACCTATTATTTTTCCATGTTTCATTTTTTACAATGTACAATATGGTCTTACGAGGTAGGATCAAAAAGTTCCCTGAATTATTGTGTACATTCATTACATCATTAACTTCAGGAATCCTTTCATGAGAAGTGGTGGCTCCAATAAATGTCCGGCTATCAAAAATCTACTACTGAGGTGTAGGCCAGACGTAGTATAACTCCACCTATCAATAGCATTTATAGGTGCCAGACTCGTGCCATAACTGATGCCAGACATGAGAAACCGTTCCACCTCCAGATTCACTCGCCTTCCAGCACAGTTCATCTGTGGCCCATCATTGCATCTCAGGACCAACATACTTGCACAAGTTTGGCACATTGCTTTTGCTATTTTCTCGAGGTCACCTTAAATACTATAGCTATCTTCCCTGTCTAAACTATTTCCCATACCTTCCACTATAACTACATGATCCTGATCTATAAAGTCTTTCCACAAAGAATCTATAACTTTTGTCACCTTATCAAGAGAAGCACTTGCTTTAAATAAACTCATCAGCTGGAAATCTGATCCAATTTTTTCCTGCACCAATAGGTGTACACCTCTTCCATGGCTACTATCTAACTGCAAGACTTTCCTTTTTCTTAACCCTTGTTTACTAGACTTACCTACACAACGTTTCCTATAAGTCTGCTGCATTTTCCCTACATCTATTGCTGGCTCATCCCTGTTTAACTCTGGCAACAGATCAAACCTATTTTTCACTCTAACAACAAAAGAATTGGAAGTCTGACTTATGGTTGCTCTTTTCCCTGTTGCCAGTTCCCATACATCTGTCCCTCCCACTGCAGCCTACCTAATTCCTTTCTTGCATCTATTAATTCTACCTCAAGGGCACTAATATTTACCTCCTGTTCTAATATCTTCCTCTGTTTAACACAATTTTACACAACCATGGTAGAGCCTCATCAAGTACCTTATTTTAGAGGCCACAATAATTTACCTAGTGAAATAATATCTCTTCCAATTTGCAGAAAATTCCTGCCCTCACTAATCTATGGTAATTACCTCACATAACACTCATTTTTACAAGCAATTACTAAAAGCAGTTAACAAATCAAAATACAGAATGTGAGTGAGAGAAAAATTTGCTCAACTTAATCTTACAAAACGACTGCTAAATTAACTCACAAGTAAACTTTAGCTAAAGACTCTCCAAATCAGTACTTAAATATACTTAACAATGCCTATAGAAAAGTGCACTAAAATATAAATGTTATTTACTCTTGCTAACAAAAATCTGAAACTAAGCTTAACTTTCAAACATGTAAACAAAGTAAAAATGTAAGTACAGCACAGTATACAGCACAAAATCACTGTTGACAAATTTTTGCGCAAATAAAAACCTTCACAAACAGTCACAGTTAAAATGTATTATAATTTAGAACTTTAAATTAATACTACAGCAAAAATCTAAGTATTAACTACATTTATTTATAATTTAAATTCACAATTCAGAGCGACTGCATGATTCAACCATATTACTTATTGCATTTTTTGTCTTTTAATTCTTTGCCACTTGTAGTTTCACATCTTACATACATTAGCTCGTAAATCCTTTGAACTCTTAACAATTCGAGCTGCCCAATACACTAGATTTTTCCCATTTTTTGCTTACTAGTAAACAAAAAATGTACATAATAATCCAATGTCTGATGACACCTACAATTTTCCACCATCTTTGGCTAAGTCAAGACTTTATCTTGCGTCATCTTTCATCTTACAGAACCCACTATTTTAGTTGAAATCTTGGCCTACTGGAGTTACCAAGTCTGATGCAATGTGACCTTTATCCATGAATTTCCACAATAGCAGAACTCGTTTTGAGAGCTTCTTATAAACTGTAAGGGAGAAAACTACATACGGGAGTAAAGTATAGGTTTAATCACATTATCTAATCTCTAACTTGCTTTAAGTTCTGTGAAAATTTTCTTGAATAAAATTGTATAACCATGTGTGAGCCTGGATAAATCAACTGTATTAGGAAAGAAAAGGTTACTATTAATTACGAAAATATGCACTGTTCACTTTATGAAAAATTTTCAATATATTTCAAAGTTACATTTGAAAGTAACAATTACAGTTGGAATGGCTAAATTGGACTGAACGTCTCCAAAAATCGCAAGTCATGAAGAGGAATAAATACCAGACTAAACCCCGTTAAAGAATTAAAGTTTCATAGTCACTGTTTACACCACAGTCCTATGAGAAAAATTTCATCATGGTTGCCGGTAGCGCGTGGAGTTACAAACTGAAGGTCTTCCGGTGGCCATAACCGTTGACCAATACAAGAGCCACCAAATGGTTTTCATGAAACTATCTAACACATTGTCAGCTTCGTGACATAAAATGCATGGCCCGAAGGACGGCCTCCGCGCCGTATTATATACCTTTCAACGCCTGCCTTCTGTGTCACCTCACCGTCCAAAATAGTCTGTCAAAATTTTGTTATTCTCAGTGTTCAGAATTTAACAGTGAATAGTATGTGATATATAGGTTTGTTGAGTTTATGACGGTCTTAGTTCTAAATTTACTCAGTTTACTGTAAAAAATTAAAATGCTTGTGCGTAATAGTAACTGACTTCCTGAACACTGTCGGTAAATCCCCTTGCTCGTACTTGGTTTCCACAATTTTAGAAATTTCTGCTGGATTATAAATTATCATGTTTAAACCCCTGTCATTTTGTTCTGTAATTGCTCCTGATTAAAAACTGTAACTTTTATTATTATCAGTGATGTATTATAGAAGTTATTAACCTCACAAAAACAAAGGTGAATACTGAATGACGGACATGATAAAAAAACCTAGTGTCTCGTTAATTATTATTAAAGTGCTGCTTATTTCGAAAAAGTTTTATTTTCTGAATTTTTATTTTATTTTATTACATGTTTCAAAAGTTATTTTGTTCACTTAGGTGGTCTTATTTATCCACAGTTTAATTTTGAAAGCTACCACGTTTTTACTTATGACGTCATTATTATAAAACTGATTTAATATTCTGTATAATGAATGGAATGCTATAAAACTTTAATATGTTGTACCGTGTTCTTTACTCTTACAGAAAATTTATTTTTATCTCTGGAAATTATTGAAAACATGTTATGTGGTGTTGAAAATGCAGGTGTGTTCAACGAAGTGTTTAAAATTATTTTTACTTTATTTATACTTTCTGAAACTACTGATTTTTAGTGAATTTAACTTCCTTTTGGGTTATTATTATTATAAAAATACTTTACTGCATCGAAAAGTGTTCAAATCCCCATCTGCCCAGCCAGATTTCGATTTCCGTGGTTTCTTGAAATCAACGGGAATACCAGGGTAGTTCTTCAATAGGCCATATTATTTCCAATTTCTTGCCACCAAGCTTTCATGACCGTGATGTTAACAAGGTTCAAACCAATAAGGAAAAAGTTCTCTTTTCTTTTGTCACTGTTAGCCTACTTGCTGTTTCAGTGACCTTGTGCCACCTGTACAACCTGCCTACTGCTTCCGATAGACTTACTGTTGTATTACTATCTTACCTCTCTCCTTGTTTCTGGTGCTTCCTTGCTGATGCCAGGTTCTCCCTCTATTGCTACTAGGACTTTGGTGTTTCCAGTTCTCACCGGAGACATCTCTACTATAGGCTGTAGGATAACCCTGGTATTGCGAGCAGTTCAAACTTCTGGGTTAGTGAGGATGTAGAGGGAGATAGAATGCTAGGCTGATTGAATCATTCAACTGCTTTAGGCTTTATTGCTGGCTTTCTGGTTGAAAGGATATCTAACCAAAAGCAAGAACCAATGCTAAGTTACCAGTAATCAGTAGTATAACATGTTCAGTTTATTTCTATTTGCAAGTAGTGATGTCATGAGCCAGTCAAAGCTTCATGATGTATTTTCTGTGTACTCTCTAGTCTCCCCCTGACCATCCCGCATGTACTTCCCTAAGGTGGGTCTATATATGCTAGCTGGCGCTGATTGGGGGTAAACATGTGCATAAATGTTACTGGCGAAATAGGTTCGACCACTTGTCACAATATCTGGCTAGCACCTGACATGCTCAAGGTGTAACAGTGTGTGTGTTTTCACTATCCATATTTGTACTAGACTCTTAGATGAATATAAATAGTCTTGTATTAATTTCTTCCCTAAAACTGTTAAATCTTCACCCATCTTATTATTAAAAACTGTTAATTTCTCCCAAAATATCCAAATTATGTTTCTACTGACTTATAAATATTAGAACATATACAGATATGTCTGGTTGCCCGAGTTTAACTCCCCACTAGAGTGCTTAAACTTTCCCACAGATATGACAGGAACCTCTTATTATTTTAAATGTTGAAGCTCGCTATGAGTTTTATTTTACCAACACGAAAGAAAAGTACATCAGACTTCATCCAAAGGTTACAGAAGCACATTATATTACATAAATGGCATATAGCCCTGCTAGCACAATTTGGAATTAGCTTGCTGTATTTCAATTATTGGGCGCGTAAATCCACAGTATAGAAATTTCTCAACAGCTACAAAAGGGCTAAGCAGTGACAATGTATACATTGAATATTCATGACCGGCATTAACTGTGGTGGAGTAATCAATAGCCATCACGCTAGCGCTTCTGGAATTGGTTCAGAGAATCATGCTGAGATGACACCTAAACACAGGATTTTGAAACATTTATTACAGTTTTTATATATTGCTTTTTCTTTATTTTTCACTTTATTTCTTTAATTTATTTAATTAATAAGTGATTTGATTTTTTTCCAGTGCAGCAGGAGAACTGGGAAAAAATGAAGAGAAGGTGAAATGAAAAATGTTAATTTTCATCCTTCTTAATTTTTATCAATTCAATTAAAAAAAAAGAAATAGTAATTATAAAAATTATAATTATAACAAAAATTAAAACAATAAGAATTATCAAATTTTTACAGGATAATGACAGCCAAATACATACACACATTACATTTTAGGTATGTTTATAAAAATTTATGAAATGATACAAAGTTCTAACATTGTATTTATTCTTTTATCCCAAAATCTACACAAATCAACATCAGATGCATCATCATTTTGAACAAAGATATGCACTTTTCTCCTATACTCGAAAGAAGTTATACAATATTTTTATTAGTTAAAAGGCCCACAGCAATTGTACGATGTTTGTTGGGTAGTGTTCTTGTTATGAGAGACTGCCACCTACATTACTGATTACATTGTGACCAGTATATTTACAGTTACCTTAAGATCTGAAAACCGTTTTGCTTAGAAAATCCATTAAAAATCATTTCCCAAACATGAATAATGTAGGAACTTCAATGGCATACCATCTACTGCTTCATATTTATTGCAGTTATTACAAACTTTACTATAGGATATCATCTCTACTATTTGAACACAGAGATGTTAATACTTAATTGCAATAGAATATACCTTGGTGACAAATTCCTAAACATCTATTTTCACACAATATGACTTTGAACTCGAAATTGTACAATTAACAAATACAATTCTAAAATGTCATATTCCATTTAACATACCACAAAACACTGGAGAAGTTACAAAAACTAAAATACATTCCATATGAGATTGATTACCAAAGTTAAAAAGTCCTATTCCTTTTTATTCAGGATTTATTTTCACAGTATCAGTATCTTTTGTTGAGCATCTATTTTAACTGAAGCAACTACTTCTGGAAGACGATGTTCACTTTTCACACCCACATCTGGAACTGCATTAAGATTTCCTGAAACAAATGCATTTCAGACTAGATTTTTTTGTGTAAGTTACAACAGAACACAATCAATAACTCATATAAGTGTATATTTGTAATAAGGCTTGGATGGATATTGATAGCATGCAGGAAGGATAAGGCGACCATGACCATAAGGGGCACTTGATTTCTGGCATAAGGAAGAGGGAAAATTTTATTTTGTCTTCGGTGGACCAACTCCCGTACATACAAATATGCTGCAGACCAATCCAAGGTTTGACCACCAAAGAAGAAGTAAGGGAGTCAGTGGAATAAATTACAAATGAAAATGCTGGGCTCTTTACCACAAACGCAAAGGATTTAAAATTAAATTTGTCAAGGGTAATAGAAAGTGAGTGATGAAACTGTATGCAAATAATTTGAGAGGGAGAAAAAAATTATATGTGAAAATACGTGTGTAGAAAAAAAATGTTTTTGGTAAGTCATTTGTATCAAATATGCCATAATAAAAAATTTATTTTCAATACTACTTTCCCTAGTTTTAATATAAACTATTCCAAACTTCCAATTAACAAATACAATAACAACACAAAATTTAAACATTCAACAGAAAGTACCAACCGTTGCAGCATTACATTTTGTAATACTCGAGAACAGGAGACAAATGTAATTAAAACTTATTTCTGCATTTACACATATCAATAATTTCCTGTATTAAAGAAATTGCTCATCATTTTAAGGCAAAAGAGGAGCCAAACATTTAGAACAATTTAAGCTAGAATGTTGACACTCACATGTAATTATGAACAATGTTATATTATTTTTGTAGTAACAAAGGCAGTAAACAAAGGCAAAACACTTATTTTCTACATATACCTGCCTTTTAATGGAAGAGCAAATGACATTAGGTGTTTCCTTTTGGAATTCTCATAACACTAACTCTTGAAATGTAGAGCGCATTGATATTTCTTGTTCATATTCATAATGCTTTCCTGTGAGGACTTTCAGAAATGATTCCTATCACAAGAAAGTCAGGATGGCTATCTAAAAATGAATGTAAATTGGTGACTTCCTTGTTGACAGCGATAAAAATAGTCTAATAAAATTTAACAGTAGCGATAAAGCAAATGGTACTTACTTTCAAACATAATGGTATCCACGTAGAAATAAATTCTTTCATGCAGAACATAAGTGGTATGCCAAAACAATACGGCCTTTGATAGACAATGTATTTTAAATCATACTTAACATTAACGGAAAGGATGGCGATGGAAAATATAACTGCTTAGAGATCCATCACTGATGCTAGTGCTCCAAGAATCAGTTCAGGTGAGTACTACCCTGCTGAAACTTACTGGTCCAACTCACCCATATGATATGAGCATCCCTTGGTGCCAAGTCTTTTCTGGAGCACTAACAATTACTTATACGATGGAACTCATCTGAAAACAATTAAAACTTGTCTACCGTATGGAAATAATTTTGAATGAGATTACAAAAAATATTTCCAAGCATTCAACATCATAATAACGAGATTAAACATTTCCAAACAACCAAAATCTCACTTTAAATATATTGGTGATTACAGTTTTTTTACCTATATTTGCACCAGTTGTACAGTTCATTTACTGATTTTTCACAGGTCAAAACACCATACATTTGTAAAATAATTATGCATGTTTACAATCAATCGCTTTGCTTCTCTGTTAAACACAAATGTAACTACTGGATAGCAATTAATGGGAACTGGGTCTCGTCGGCATTAGCAGTGTATCATTAGGTACAGTTCCTGCTTGAATTATTTCATCCTGTTATGGTGTCTCATAACATACCATAATTAATACTGACATCAATTTATTGAATTCCGTGCCAAGTATCACAGTTGTCAATGGATTAATCTGAAATTAAATAGTAAAGAAATGGTTCTGTAGTTTTAAATTTGGTTTATTAGAACCAAATTCTTGTACAACACCACTAACAATTAAAACTTAGTTGCAAGCTCTTTTTGGAATATTTTGTGATAAACAATTAATGATACAGTCACTGAAAATGGTTTCCCATTGATGTGCTAATTTTTCCAAAAGAAGCATATTACTCATTCTAAACTCTATTAACTTCTGTCAGTATTTTAATTATTAACAGTGAGTTCTTAATTATAGTCTAAACAATATAAACAGACTTTTAAATATCAAACTAGAATTCACGTTTGATCTAGTTTACTCCTGCGCATGTTCTTATAGCTGTCCTGACAAATTAATTTCTTCAGACTCTCTTATATAGCCAATACTGAATATATCTGAAGAGTTCTGCAATCAGGACTAAGATGATAAATATTATGCTTTCCCTATTCTTGCCAAGCCAATCCCCTTTCTCCTATTAGTGGCACTAGCCTCAGGTGCTAATGGCATATGGCTCTCTCTATGAGCACAGAATAATTATATCATTTAGTAAATTTTGATCACAAGATTATAATTGGTTATTCCGCCACAGCCTTTGTCAATAAGGGTATTGATTTTACAAAAGTCTGATCAGGAACAAGTGTATTGTTCTCTCATGCCATTAAATAAGAAATTTAAGTTAGTTTTTCTTATACATTATGAATACTATATAAAAGAACAACTAAACAGTTATAGCATAGTGGTGGTGGCACTAACCTTTTTTACAAAATTGTAACATACAAATATAATATTATAATAAAAGCAAACATCCAGTGTTTGGATGTTGATTTAGAAGATTTTGTGTGTCTTGGTGCTTTCATAGTTGGCAGAAAAGCCAGGAAACTCAAAGAGAACACATCATTGCCCCAGCTTTTACATTGCATTACTATTGTACCAATCAATCCAGTGAAGTATTGGCTGGGTAGCAACTGGGCAGAGAGGTGGTCGAACTGGAAGATAGACCATACAAATCAGTGTACTGTAGGAAATAAGACAGGAAGTGAAGAGACTGATGTAGAAAAGAATCTCTGCCATACTAATTTAAGTGTAAATTCCTGATAGGCTAGGAAGGAACACGCAATGGTAACAGATGCCTATGACTGGCCGAGAGACCAAAGTGAGAGTTGGCAATGTCTGAGTTAGTATTTTCGTAGTTTTTGTCTTGTTCAGAGGTGACATGTGATTACTCTGCAAAGTTGTATATACATCTACATATACATCCATACTCTGCAATTCACAAAGATTGTGGGTGGCAGAGGGTGTTAAGCACCAATCTTAATTCTGTGATTTTGCAATCCTGAATAGCATGAGGAAAGCAAGACTACATGAAAGCATCAGTACGGCATCTTATTTCTCGAATCTTATCCCTCCAATCATTGCGACCTAAATAGGTTGACGGAAGAAGTATCTTAGTGCACTCGTAGGCCATAGAATTTAGCATATTCTCCAATAAATTCAACCACAAATGACATCATCTGTCTTCCAAATCATCTTAGCCCCATATACGTATCAATTCTGTAACACTTTCATAATGACTGTAGCAACCAGTCACGAATCGAGTGGCTTTCCTCTGTACCCTCTCCACTGAGTCAATCAGGTCCTTGTGATATGGATCCCAAACTCCACAACAGTAATCCAGATGCGGACGCACTAGTGTCTTATATGCTATTTTCTTTGTATGAGCATTACAATTCATCAGAATATGACCTATGAATCGTAATTTAGAATAAGCTTTGCCCATGGCGGAAGTTATGTGCAAGTCCCATTTCACGTTGCTTTGTCCTATGACCCCCAGATACTTCAGGGAATCAGCCGTGTCAACAACTGAAATGTTTACTTTGTACTCGTGAGCAAACTAATTCTTTTTTTTTTTTACTTATTCGCATTGCCTTGCACTTTCTGCAATTAAGTGTAAGCTGCCATTTATGGCACCATTCTGAAATAGCATCCAAATTGCGCTGAATTTCTAAGCAATTGTCAGAGCATCTTATTTCCCTATAGATAACTGCATCATTGGCAAACAATCACATCCAGCATTTAATGTTGTCACCTAGATCATTTAAAAAAATTAAGAAAAGTAGTGGTCCTATTACACTTCCTTGAGGAATGCCAGAAGTAACAACGACATACTGTGATCGACCAGTTAGAAAATCATATATCCATTCTCAAATCTGATCCAGGATAGTGTATGCCTGAATCTTCCTAAAAGTGGTGCAGAGTCAAAAGCTTTACGAAAATCTAAGAAAATTTCATCAACTTGTGAACCTGCATCGATAACTTTCATTATGTCAGGGAAAAATATGGACAATTGACTTTCACACGATCTCTTCTTCCGAAATCTGTGGTGACACGGTGTAAGAACTCTGTCTCATCTAGAAACTTCATAATGTTAGAGTATATGACATGCTCCTGAATTCTACTGTATACAGATGTTAGAGATATGGATCGAAAATTCCCTGAATCACTCTGATCTCCTTTCTTGAAAACAGGTTTTACCTTGGCTATTTTCCAGTTGGAAGGTACTTTTTTCTCATCTAAAGATTTACGGAATATATCTGACAGAAACGGTTCGATATCCTCCATGTATTCTGAAAATACTCTTACCAGTATACTGTCGGGACCTTTCGCTTTACCCCACTTCAGGAGCTTTAATTGCTTTACAATACCTACGCTATCAATTTCTATCAGATCTATCTCTAATTCTACATGATGTGGTAAAGTGGGAATGTTTTCCATGTTTTTGTGTGTGAATTAGTTTTTAAATTCGGTGTTAAATACCTTGTCATGGCTGTCGTCAACTTCCCAACCATCTTGTATTAAAATTTGTTCATTGTTTACAATATAACTAACCTTTTTTTTTTACATACGACTAAAATTTGTTAGGGTTTTCGGTGATCTCTTAGGGAGGGAATTGCAATGAGAGTCATTAAAGTCCTAACACATCACATTCTTAACATGTCCTCTTATCTCATCTAATTTATCTAAATCGGTTCACTGCATCATCCTTCTTGATCATGCTTTTTGAGTAACTGTTTAACGTCATGTGTATACCATGGTGGATTATTCCCTTCACTGATTGTCCGTTTTGGTATATGCAAGTTGTAACGGAACAATCGATAGATCGATATATCAATCCTTACCAGAGAGCGGAGTATCAAAGTAGAAGGAAAGATGGCGCGAGTTTATATTGTCGGGTAGGCGTGCGGACTAATAACTGGTTGTTCGATGAACTAATAAACTGTAAGTCAGCTACAGAAACTTTATTAAGTGTGACCACAGACTTAATGGCAGTGATGATTTTAGTGCAAAGTGGTAATAAGAAGGAACTGTGAGCAGTAAAGTGTGTTGCCATTGCATGTGTGTTGGTTGTGGCGATAATTGAATCGTTTATTTCAGAAACCCGTCAACTGACATTTTTGTCAAAATTGAGATAAATACATATTATGGCTCATTATGTGTAAACACACATGTCTGAGCAGAAAACCGTCAATGACCAAGCCTCTGTATGGGTTTTTTCAAACATCGAATATTGAATTTAGTGCAGAAACCCGCTAACCGGCATCAGATGGCGGGTTTCTCCACTAAATTTCGTGTTCGTCTTGTGGCACTCCTGCTTGTTATTATGTTGCACCACCTGTTTTAACCAATCGTTTTACTACGGTACTTCAAGAGGCAATTGTTGTCAAGTATTCAAGTGTTAAATTATTTAATATTTTGTGTGTTTTCACATTGTTTTTGTGACAGTTTCCTGTAAGAAATGAATAGTATAAGTTCTGATGATGAATCTCAACCAAAAAAGAAACTAGGCATTTCTAATGAAGATAAATACGAACGTAGTGTAGCACTATGTTTTGACATCATGCAGAACCTCCCGCTTCCAAATATTCCAGTTGAGGAAGTCTTTTACATGCGTCAGCTCTGGCTTAATGTATTTTGTGTTCACGATATGAAGACAAATAAAGCAAGTATGTACATTTACCCTGAAGGTCAAGCCATCAAATCTCCGGACAAGGTGTGCTCAATGTTATCACATTATTTGAAAACTGAAGTTCCTGTTGGAGTTAAACATATTGTTGTCTTCAGGGATGGCCCATCAGGCCAAAATAAAAATCATTGTGTTGTTCGGTTTCTGATGAACCTTTGTGATAGCGGAATATTTGAGACGGTGACTCACTATTTCCCAGTCAGGGGACATTCATTTCTACCCTGCGACCGTGATTTTGGTTGTGTAAAACGTTTTGTGCGATAAGTGGACAGAGTGTACACACCAGAGCAGTATGCTGAGATTATTATTAGAGCCAGTAAAACAGGGCGTTTTTCTGTCTACCAAGTAACCAGTGACATGATCTTTAGTTTCAATACGTGGTGGCCCAAGTTTTATATAAAAAAAAAGTGAGGTCAGATGAAACAAATGGAAGGGGTGTTCCCAAGGAAGAAAAAATTCATTTTAAACTCTCAACCTATAAAGAATTTAAGTACAGAAAATCTGCACCAGGAAAATTTGCGGCCATAACTTTATCAACGGATTCATATTTCCAACTTTTACCTTGAAAAAGTATGTTGCTGCTCCTGAACTCCCAACAGTGCAAGCATACCCGTCAGGAAGAGTACAAATCAACGTAAAGTAGATCAACGACCTGAGGAAACTTTGCAAATACACTAAAGGATATAAAGCTTTCTATGACAACATCCTCCTGTGGCCTACTACTGGAGCAGAGTGTAACTTTGATAGGCAGTACGAAGATGAGTACTCCCATAGAGAGAAAGGAAAAATTAGTAATGTTGTAACTGAATCAATTTAAATACTTTATATGCACAGAAGTAATTATGGAGTTTTTGTTGCTTTTAATAAATATTTTAAGTTTATACTATTATGTTTTTGTTGCTAAACATCCTCCTGCTATTTAAAAAATTAAAAGTTGGCTTCAAAATAACAGTTTTTAATAAAGTGAGGTAGTTTATTGCAGAAACCCGTCAACTGAATTTTTTTTTTAACAAATTTTTTTGAAGAAAGTAAACGAAATAAAATTGAAATACAAGCAACATTTGTTTTGAGAAGACATTAAATATTCATCTATTTTTTTCAAGCCAAAATGCTCTATTCAAATAAAAGATATTAAGTTTTTTCTGTTTTACCAAAAATTTAAAAAAGTGCACTTAGCGGGTTTCTGAAATAAACGATTCAATTAATGTCTTGCTCATTGCTTAAACGAACCTGACAATCTTCAGTTTTATGAAGTCCGATTAGCATTATTCATTTGGTGGTTTCTACGGTTTGTAGTAGTTTGAGAACATTTACGTAATAAATAAGTGTGAACTGTATTCCGGAGTGATGTTTTATTTGCATGCTAGTAGCTCCGTTGAATGACTTTATTTCGGGTAATTTGCCCATGGCGACTGTGGTCAATACCGAATCTGCAGTAGTTTTAGAGTTGCTCAGAACTGAATGCAACTGTTTGTTTAGTAAATCGATCTGAACAGACTTATTAATTTATTTATAAACATATACGCTAACAGCCATAAATCATTTACATGGCACATAAGCGTTACAAAGTCCATACCTTTGTTGATTATACATATGAATTGATGCCACATGTCTTCAACTTTGCCTCTTGATACTATGAAGGTATGGTAATTTTGCCTCAAAAACGTTCTAACACAATCTTTTGAAGCCTTTTCGAATCTGTGAATGATTCTTTCTTCT
Organism: Vandiemenella viatica; assembly: GCA_031002005.1. NCBI lineage: Eukaryota > Metazoa > Arthropoda > Insecta > Orthoptera > Morabidae > Vandiemenella > Vandiemenella viatica. The sequence goes on from CM061921.1 coordinate 156,131,543, forward strand.
TTCTTTTTGTGCATGGTTATTAATTTTACTGTAGCAATTGCAGCTTTGTGATCACTTATTCCCATGGTAGTAGAAAAGTCCATGAATAATTCAGTCCTATTTTTGACGAGAATATCTAAAATATTTTCGTTACCGTTGAGGCATTGCATTGGTTCAGTTATGAGCTGCTCAAGATTGTGATCTGAAAGGTCTGGACTGATTTCCCTAGCTGCTTTATCCCTGCCACCAGTAAAGTGAACGTAATTAGTCCAGTCAATATATGGCAAGCTGAAATCACCACCTAGCTTTATTGAATGGTCCGGAAATTGACAAGCTATATTATTTACATTATTACTTAAGGTCCCGGCAATAGTTACGCCTGCATCTGGTGGATGATAGAAGCAGCCAATCACAAGTTTCGTCCTAGCTACGTTGAGCTTAATCCATAAGATTTCACAGATAGTATTGACAACTATTTCGTTACATGAGATGTACTTACTAACAGCTGTAAATACACCACCGCCATGGGAATGCAACCTGTCCTTACCGAAAACATTCATGCTGCTATTAAAGATGTCCGCGGAACTTATATCCAGCTTCAACCAACTTTCTGTGCTTATTATGATATCAGCATCTGTACCACGAATAACGTTTTCAAGTTTAGGCTGTTTATTACTAATACTTCTGCAGTTAACTACTAGAACTTTTAATGTTTGAGATTCTTGTAAGCTAGCCCTACTATGCGGAGTTAAATTTATTTGGGCTGTCCGTAAGTGAATTTCTTGTTGAGGGTCACCCTCCCTCATAAAAAAAACAAAAAACAATGCACTTCACATGTCCCCTGCCACTCATGCAGCTGATTCACGTGTGCAGTGCACCTGATCTATCGAAGGGATCCCTACATGACTCAACCCCAGGGTGAAGATCGAGGAATCTGCAGCCATGACTATCACAAAAATGCTGTAATCTCTGGTTCAGCCCCTCAATACAGCTCTGAACCAGAGGTCCACAGTCAGTTCTGTTGACAGTGCTGTAGACAGTTAGCTCAGCTGAATTCTTGTGGCCAATGGCCACAGAGTTCACCCTTTCTGCAAGTCGCCCGAAGGTTGTGAGGATAACCTCTGACCCTAGGCGGCAAGCATCATTGGTGCTGACATGAGCTACAATACACAGCTGGCTACACCCCATCTGTTCAATGGCATCCAGGATGGCCTGATCCACATCTCGGATCAGATCCCCTGGAATACACAATCCGTGCATAATTCGTATGCGAGTGGTGAATCGAAGTTGAGAGTCCCCACAACTGAGTAACTGCGGACAAGCATATTTGTGGTAGTGAAGGTGCACAAGTGTTAGGTACCAGCCTGAAGACTTTCAGATATCGAATAAACTTTGTCATAACTTTTATGCCGAGATGGTGTTTAGTTATTTCTGCATTCCTAAATTCCTTTAACGAAAAATTACTTGCATAGGATTACTGTGAATTTTTTCCACAAGGGATGGCAGTCATATTTATACTTTTCTGAACCTGTGTACAGCTATATTAATTTGGTGGCTCGGTATGATACGGAAATAATCCACAGTCAAAAGGTTATATTTGCTCACTGAGAGTAGAACTACAGTTGTTTTAATAATCTAGTACACATTCTCCATCAATTTTAAGGTACTGAATAATATTACTGAAAGACTGCAATCAAGTAATGATATTGTATTTGCTGATTAGTATCTCAGTAGTGATTCGAGAGCCATAGACAATTAAAATAGCTTGTCCTAGGGATCAGCAACAGAGACCCCCATGATATTAAACAAAAAGCTATATTTATGCCCAAAATAACAAAAAGATATAGAGCCAAACAAGCTCAATGGACTTCTCCAAATGTCTTTTTGATGATTTTAAATAACAGTCAAATACTAGTTAAAAGATTCTAAGAGAGCCGTGTAATAAATACTAACGTCTTCATTAAAATTTGAATGCAAGAGAAGATGGCAGACCTTTCCTTGCCCTCCAAAGCCAAAGATATTTTTTCCCCTCTTCCAATTTTTATCCTACATATGTGACCACCAAAATACATTTGCCACTTCTCCTGTCATCGTTACTCCTCGATTATTGAGAATTTAAAAAATTTTTAGTATCCAAGAACTAAACCATTTAATATATTTGGTGTTATTATATGGATCCTTGGGGTGACAACTTTTTACTAAACACCGCAAGGAAAAAGCCTAGAATGATCCCTGTTCAAGGTTGCATCTTCTGCTAATCTGTACCTTCATTATAAGTTTGCCAAGTCTTCAGTTACTCATCTGTCTATAGATTCACATCCTCCTTCAAATGCTTGCAAATTTTCCAACTTTCTATTTCTTAGGAGATAAACATTTCTGAAGCAGCTGCCCTGCTTATAGAATCAACTGAATAAACATGATTTATTCCTTCTTTGTTAGAAGTATTCTTTAATTGAAATTTATCTTCTATCAGTGTAAGTGACCAACTTTGTTGTCTCTGCCCCTCCTTAATTTCCACAATTTTTCTTTTTTACTTTTGTCACTCTTATTCATCAATCTCTTCTGCTTCTGAGCTAATAGTTTTTACTTTTGAATTTAATATTAATGTTCACTATATAGTCATCCCTTGATTCTGTGATACTTTGTGTTGATTTCCTATAGCTTTTCTTTATCAAGGTATAAAGTGGGGCAAAATTTTGTTTAATTTAATAAATTTCTTGCCTACAGGAAAACATTGAGCCTTTTTTGCATAAGTCTAGTCCTTGTTGCATTGAAGATAAGTTAAACTATTAGCATTTGCCTACTGAAAACCTCTTAACTTTGGTCATTTTCGTACACCACTCATCCATTTTATTTTCAAAACTTGTTTCAATTTTTTCCAGAAAATGGAATAAACTAGTTGCAGTTTAATTTGTTTTTTGATTTCTGAAATTTCTTACCTAAAACCACTAAGCTATATTTTATGAAACTCTTTAACTCCCATAATTTCAGCACTAAAGGTTTCTTGACCTCCTGTTTCATACTTGAAAATTTATCTTCAAGGCTAGCGAACATAATATTAAGAACTAACACAACAATGAGCTATAAAAGAAATACTAATGACCTTTACACAGAGCTGGAAGTTAGGAATACAAAAGGGAAATTTTTGAAGTTATTGTTTAAGCAGCAATGATGCAGTTTCTCCTGGTGTCAATAGGTTTAAGGTTTTGCTTGCATGTGTTCTTAATCTAAGTATCAGCTCAGCAAAGTTCACAATGTGTAAGCTACCTTACTCTCTATTTTCGATATTCAGTCAAAATCCGGCGAAGTTTGAGGTTAACATTCAGTACAAGATACCATAGTTTGAAATCGAGATAACAACACTTTAAGTTCAGAAAAGTAAATAAACAACACATAGCAACCATTAATAAGAAGTTTCTAGTAAAATATAAACCATAAACTTACCGTAAGATGGGGTTACTTTGCACCTTGAGGGTATACTTTGCACCACATTCCGAATCACATTTGGCGGTCTCTGACAGATAAAATATGAATCATTTGCAGTTTATTCTAAATTAACCTCATAGATGGAACTCTATACTACACTTCAGGGTGAAGCAGTTTCCCTCCAGACTGCCTGATCCCATGTGGTGTGTGTCTGAATTTACAAGGGAGAATTGTGGCAAACTTTGGTGTTTATACTTTTGTGTGTATTTCAACTCCTGCAAACAGTTGTGAGATAAGACTATATTTATTTCATTTCTCAGTATTTTGGCATATGATAAATGAATTATGGGTCATTGGAAGTCAAACTGAAATTCGCAGTTCAAGTTTATACACAGGCGTGTCAACATTTAGGTTATGTTGGGGTTACATTGCACCGTCACGGAACTGGTGCAATGAACCCCCACATATTCCTGGCAAGAAATTATTGTTAATAACTTGCTCTGCAAAACAAACAATTGAAGATATTGTTAAAAATATGATGGAAACTATTTGTTTCGATCTTTACAGAATGAACATGCTGAGAAAATATGTTAGAAAACCTGGGAAATCACAGAGTTTGTTATCTCAAATATAAAAAATGAAATGTTTCCTGGGAGAACAATTGATTTGACTGAAGACGAAGCAGTGATATCTTTAATTCAACAACAATAATACATTCAATTTTCCATGTTAAAAACAGAAAAAGCCCGGCAATGGCCAACTGCTGTTGCCATATTAAACTATAAGTGGGATGATATCCTGGGGTCCATTAAACCTCCAAAAAGAAAAAGTAAGCGTGGTTACTTTAATGTACCAGAGTTAAATGATTGAGTTTGATTATCACTCGTTTTTAATAAAAATTCATAAGTTATAAAATATTTCTTGATTGTTACTTGTGTCTGCTTATAAAACTACAACTAAAATTATAAATAAATTAGTTCACTTGTTCCAAATATTGTTCACTACTTATAATGGTGCAAAGTAATCTTACTATATGAATTCTACACTCTACGCTTACTTAATTCTGTGTAATGTGGTGCAAAGTATCCTCCCCCTTTGAGGATACTTTGCACCAAAATTTTAATTTCTATTAAAATTCAAACTATGCAATAAAAAATCAGGGATTTTGTTCAATGCTTCAACAGTCTTAGGAAAGAATATATGCAGAAAATCATATTTATATCTTAAAAATTATAGAACTTAATACAGTTCATAGATGAAAATACAAAAAAGTGGTGCAAAGTCTTACGGTACCTAAATGAGCGTAATCCATAATGATTCTGAAGTAAAGTAAACAGGTTTGGCTAAACAACCATAGCAATAATATTCCACTGAATTAAACACTGTAGAGCACTTTAATAATTAGAATTCCACCGTTTTATATTAAATTCACTAATAACACGGAGTTCCAGACCAATTTAAAGCAGTAAATATGATTTTTAAAGCATCTCCACATGGAGTGAGCTCAATATTTAAGTCCAGCATATCTAAGTAATTTCAGAGCTTTAAAAGTAGATTTAACCAAGCAAAATAACCGGCCAGTCAATATTCTTTAAGTTTCCGATAACCATCAACTAATAAAAAGAAGTTATAAATAAATAAAAGCCCACTTTTTAATGACGTCGTAGAAGCCGATTTGGAAATTGAATTACTCTCCGACTAACATATTGCACGAACTAAAAACTTTTCTAAAGTACTTAAATTAAATAAAGGTACGATTTAAATTTAGTTTCAGGCCACAACCGCCTTTAAATAAAAAGTGAAGTATTGGTTGCACAATCCAGGAAACCAATAAAATTTAGAAATTCTATAACTTCTGATAGCCTTAACCGATTTAAAAGATTTTTACACCACTGAACTCAGCAAGAGCTGGGGAACACTTTGAAAATAATATAAACTTGATATTCTAAAATTTTGCAAATCCATATTTCGGATGTGACGTATGATGACGTATCGCAATACTCGAAACAAATGTGCTTTTAAATTAACCAACTTTCAAAATTCATTTTCACCGGTCTGGAAGCTCCAAAAACAAAACCAACCACATCACTACACTGGTCTCATTACGCTCTTCATCTTGTGATTATCTGGTAGCACTCAGTTGAGGAAAACTTTTTCTAGATATACTATTGTCTAGGTCAGTAGGCCATTTTGATAAAAGTTAGCACCATCAGCCTCTTCACCCCAGATTATCGGAACGGCTTGAGGAGTCAACACGCATCTTGGGTGTTCATTGGTTTGAGAAAGCCCGGCTCGCGGAGGCTGATGGGTAGTCAGGATTTGGGCAGTATGGCTGACGGACGCCATTACTAAACAGGCGGGGCAACCTCTAAAGTCTAAATCTTTCCGGCATGTGTTCATAGATGTGAACTTTGACTTACAATTTCATTCGGGGTGGTGCGGTCAAATGATTTTTATAGGATTGCCATTGCTAAATGTGACTTTATGTAAATTATGTGAACCTTTTTAAGAATATATTCTTCAGTGATTTCGGACTTAGACTTTCATTTCTAACTTAGTACCTTTCTTACAGGAGGTTAATCTGTAAGTGGCGGCCGGGGTAACCATTACAGTTAGCATTTTACAAGGTTTTTCACGGTTATAGAACTTTTTTAGAACTTTTGACAACATTTTGGAGGACTTCAAGTTTAGGTATACAAGCCGATACCAACCCCAATATCCACTTGGATCCTAACAAATGGATGTACTGACAGCTTGCCAAGTCCTCTCTGTTCTGCATGCCTCCCCCCCCCCCTCATGGTGGAGGCAAAAACCACTCTTGGGCAAACAGGATCCAACAAGCCTCACCTCCTCCTGCTCTCTACTTTCTTGCTCTCTGATACATATGGTCTCTCAGGCTTCAGGCTGCTCAGATGACTTGACAGGTGTTGTTATTCCTGTTAACATAGCTGGCTCTTTTTTGTGTATTTTGACTGTTAACAATTTTTAATAACAAAATTTAATATAAAAATCTGATTAAAATCTTATTGTGATGAAAATCGGAGTATAATACACTTATTCTGCAGGCTTAATTTTGTTTTCAAATTAGTGTTTCCTCGTAATGTAATTGAAACTTAATTTTGTCTCGTTTTTTTTTTTTTTTGTATTTTTATAATTGTTATAGACTTTGTACTCATAACCAGCAGAATAGTTATCGAAGGGCTAGGCTGTGTGACCAAGGTCAGAGGGGCCCCTGGCCAGCAGACCTCCAGGTGTTCTTTCGAAAATTTTTACCACCTTCAGAACATAAATATGACAGATTGCAACATGGCTTTAACCATGGCAACTCAATTCTCAAGTTGTAGGGAGTTCCCCTAAATTTTTTATTTTTTGGTGTATAAATCCTTTTATTTAGCACTTCAACCAGTGGATTGTTATTTGACTAATTTATGAATACTAACCAACTCTGTAACAATATTGGTAATGGACTGAACTCCTTTCTTTGACAAAATTACATAAATTTGAAATATTCAAAAAAATGTTGGTATATAACTGTAACTATTGAAGCTGATTTAATAGTATGCTTGTTAAATTTATGTAATTTTCTTCTTGTTTATCACCTTTTTCTATTACTTTGCATTAGCATAGAACATATTTTCTTAGCAAATAGAGAAAAAATTTTACATAAATGAACGATCATTAATTTCAAAATATTTGCAGTGGATTACGTGTTCTTACGCAGTCTTCAGTCTCCTTTAACATTTTGATGTGGTTGTTTCATGGAATCAGTGTTCAAAAATCTCTGTAAAAGTGAATTGGTGGTCATGGCATCTGATGAATGACGAAATTTTACAAATATTTTAGACTGGTATACTCTATGTTTTATGTTCTTCTGCTGAACTTCAAAGTGATGTAGAAATGAAAAAAAGGCAATCAATAACACCAAAACATTGTTTGGTCCTAATGTACTGGAAACTTCTGAACTTCCTCTATACGCTTCTCCACATCCTCCAAGTTGACACCACACTGTCAACGTCAAAATGTAAACCGAACTAATTGCTGTAAGTGATGGTGGGGTGTCCGCCAAGGGTCGGACAGCAATGCAGTGTCATTTAAAATAACTTCAACCGAGTGAGCACCAACTATAGAGCTCGGGCTCGGCACCATCAAGTGTGGTCTTAAGTTTAGAAGCATTACTTTTCTACTGTAATAACATCAGTTAGCACTCGAGTGCATACGAATAACCTCAATAAGCATTCTGTCTATTTAGTTTCGGAAGTTTTTATTGCAGTAAGTATGGTGTTATGTTGCACTGCATAATTAGAAAACTAATATCATGGATAAAAGAAGGAAACCCAGTGGTACTTTTCAGCGGAAACAAAGCCAGGAACCAAAATTACCACAAATTGACAAATTTTTTAGTCAGCCTTCTACAAGCATTTCCGGCTCAAATATTCTGTTAACAGTCACTCAGATTATGTGGTCGCTGCAGCTACTGATGAAGATATAACAAAAATTGCAGCTAAAGATACTGCCGGTGATGATGCATCCGATCATGTCGACTATGCGATGACAATGTCTGAATGGCACACGTAATGGGGAAGAAACCATTGATGATCAACCTCTAAATTTTTGGAAAATGCAATATAACTCCTTGTAACTATGGAATCTTCACAAACAAGGCATTAATGATTACTAGGTTTTTGGGATATTCTGCATTGTTTATTTGATAATCTATGCTTTTGGCTGGCATTCTACAGCCTTAGTCAGATATACTATTTATGCTGATTTAGCAATGAGTGCCAAGCATCACAGAGTAATAGTTCACTATCAGTGTTAAAGTTGTTGGCATTTTAAATTTTTTGTTTTATTTGCTGGTAATCATTAACAAAGATGGCCGAGGAAACCTGAGAAGTCATAAGACATCAAGAGATAAAAAAAAACTAATTCTTGATATGGGGCCATTACAGTAAGACTCCCACCAGAACAGGTGTTTTTCAAAATTGTGCTATCTTTCAATTCCTAAATATGGATGAGTTAATTGTTTTTGCCTGTGTTATTCCAAAATACTAGATACTGCCTATTATCAACCCTTTTTGTAATTTACTGCACAGAGGAATTAATTATAGTGTATGGGCAATCAGGTCTGGAGGCATTTATCAGATTGAATTAAACAACATAGTCTTTCGAGTGGCCATATGGAAGCATTTGCTGTGTACGAACTTTGGAAGAGAAGTGATACTAATGGAAAGAGACTTGAAAACAAAATTCTCTATGAAGCGTCAGTTTATAAAATGGTTCTTCAGAGGTTATTTGATATCATACTCACCCTAGTAAAGAGTTCTTTTGCTTTCAGTAGATATCAAGAGGATGCAAGTCAGAAAGGACACCATGGAAATTTTCTGTCCTCTGTAGAGCTTGTCGCCCAATATGATCACATATTGCTGAAAGTTGTGGATATGGCCAAAGGTAATGATTTTCATTTCTCAAAAATGTTGTTTGTATTTAAATTTTTTGATTTTTTTTTATATTGCCCATATTTGAACACTTTTTTAATATCATGTTTTTTTTATGTTTTGTCAAGATATCTGAATGGAACAATTCAAAATGAAATGATTGAGTGCTTGGGTACCAAACTTGAAAATCATATGTTAGAACAAATGAGAGTGTTTCCTTTTTTGTCATCATATTGGATACCACGCAGTACACATAGAAGGTTGATCAGCGAAGTATTGTTGTGAGGTATTCAGTAGTAACCAGATCAGAAAATGTACAGCCAGTCGATATAGAAGTAAGAGAAAATGTTTCTAGGCATTTATGCAGCTATAAAACATGGTACGATAGATTTAGACAAGCAGGTGATTGCAGTATTTATTGGGTGAAAAGAAACATCTGGGTCAAGGTTATGATTGAGCCAGGCAGTGTGATGAGTGGTATTTAAAATAATTTATAAAATCAGATTAAGGATATTCAGCCTAATACAAAGTATGTATATTGGACTTGTCATAATTTAAATTTGGTGATAAATGATGCCATTAGCAGTTGTGCCGAAATACTGATTATTATTATTATTATTAATATTATTATTAATGATGCAAGACTTGTATATTTTTTTTGGAAATATCATTAAGTGTTTGGATCTATTGCCAAAATAAAAAAATTAAATACTTCTAGATGGTCCAGTAGGGTCAATAGGGTATCTGCAATAAAACTTTTGTGTGTGTATGTGTACTAGACAGATAGATAAATAGATATGTTCACTTTGATCCCATGTGAGAATAGTCACTGGGATGCGGAATAGTACGTACACTCGTTAACTATAGCAGTAATATTACCAACAACTCATAACCGGTTAATTAAAAACCCATTAGTATAATAAATTTCCACTGCAATTTGTAAATACATATTATCCCATGTTAGTTACTATATATGAGTGAAATTTGCAGATAACGTAACTGCCATGTTTGTCAATGGTTTCAATAGAAAGAGAAACCATACATGATTTTAGTAATTGTGTACAACTTTGTCACCTTCCATACACCAAATATATAATATTTTGTGTCATTCTTAGTTACCAAATTCCAAGAAGAAAATTCTTTCACAGAGTTAAATGGGTTACCAAGCAGAAACTCTTTAAAAGACTTAGGTTTTCATAGTTAACATTTTATTTCTTGTGGTAGGACATTGAATATGGAATCTCCACTAAGTATTGTCCCTTCCTGTACAATTGACAATGATTTATAATCCTTGTGAGTGTTATATTTATTTCTAGCATTATGGCAGCATTCAGATTGAAGTGCTCAGGATTTTCCACTACAAATGAAAGTAGGGAGCATACATGCTCTGCTGGAATTGTGATTACTCAAACAAGATATCTTTATGACGTTTGTGGGTTGCTTCACAAGTAACTCTCAGAGCACATTTTTTTTCTTTAAATACCCTCTGTGAGTGTGAAGAGTTCCACACAGTTGGGTGCCATAAGTGAGCAGGGAGTGAAAATATGAAAACTATACTTTCTAAGTTGATCAGCAATGAAAATTTTGCAGAATTCAGTTTTTAAGAAGTTGTTAAATATGTTGGTTCCAGTTCAGTTTATTATCTGTGTATACACCAAGGAATTTTGTGAAACTGCTTTCATGACTGGTTTTCCTTAAAATATCACATTAAAGCTTTCCTTTGTTTTATTTTGTGTAACGAATTGGAGTATCTGTGTCTTTTCTATAATAAGTATTAATTTGTTAGCACTCAACCATTGGTTAATTTTCTTTAGAGTATAATTTGCTGTGTTTTCAAGGTTTTGTACTGATGGGTGTTTCAATGATATACTAGTATCATCTACAAAGAGGGCCATACATTTCCTATCAAATAATATATGTGGGAAATCATTTATGTTAATTAATAATAGCAGAGGGCCAAGAATTGAACCCTGAGATACACCACATTTAACTATTCCCCATTCTCTGTTTACTACCTCTCCTTCTGTATCAACATCTTTCAGTGATGCACATTGCTTTCTAATTTCCATTTACAATTTAAATCAAAGTCCTTGCTTTTACGTAGCAGAATCCCATGATCAGCACAATCAAATTCCTTAGCAAGTTCACAAAATTTTCTAAGCATTGCTTCCAGTATGTTGTCTATTAAAACAAAAATTGCTTAGTTTGTGATAAATGTAATAGAACCATTTCAAGTTTATTACAGTGGGAGCTTTATACACAGTGAGCACTCTAAAATAGTTATTATCAAATTCTAACTGTACTGCACAACATTCAAAGTCTTGTTATATACAGTATTTATTTAAATCTAATGATTTTGTCTCAGTATTTTCTCTTACATATGTTGCTGCACCACCCATTCTCATCTATGACCTACAATAACATGAAGCTAACCTATATCTATTAAATGGAAGGAGACATATTTCAGAATTTTTCAATTGGTGCTCTGTCAGACATAAAATATTTATAATAAGATTCAATGAATTTTGGGTTTCCTCTATAGATATTAACTCATCAAGTTTGTTTGAGATACCCCTAACATTCTGATGAAACAGACATATTTCTGACATTCTTTATTTTTTACCATAATACCCAAAGCATTGTCAGAAATATTCCTAAAAAGTTTCGGTAAAAATTAGAGTAGTGAATCAGAAAGTATTAAAACAAGAATGCTAAATTTGTTGCTTTATGATATCGTACATTGTATATTGAATGACATCAGCTATGCAATCAAAATATTAAAAAAATGCGATATAGATTTGGGCTAAACAAATAGAGAGCTTTGTCAGAGATTAAAGCAAACTTGAAAGTATACAGAAATGACTTAGAATGATTCATGTGCAAAGCCAGTAAAACTGCAAGAAAGTATGATATAGATCCACATTTTCAAGAAAAATGACAAAGGAAAGTTAAGAAACATTTTAATTTATTTGCTTTGGAACACCGATTAACAAACACAGAAGAAATATTTAAAATTCCCATTTCTAGTAATGTACTAGGAACTATATTAGCTCAATAAAATACATGTTTTACTGCTATGAGTGCAGTCTGTCAAATATTTAATTTTCTAACACCAACATTATTACTAGTTGTAGATGGAGTAACTTTATTACAAAAGTGTGATCAATTCCAAAGTAAATATTCTGATATACTTGGCTCCAATCTTACCCTCCAATTTCTTAATATTTACCACCTAATTCTACCTGAATTGACCCAGCCATGGTCTGTTCACTAATTATGTAAGGCAATAATGATTAAACATGACATTACGGAAGTATTTACAGCAACATTATGATTTTATACAATCCCAGTCATTTCTACAACAGCTGAAAGTTCATGAAGGAAATTAGAAATAGTAATGAACTAGTTAAAAATAGGGCGGGTGAAGTTCGCTAATAGCAATTGAAGACAAGGTCTCATTAAGCTTGGATTTAACCAAAGTAATTGATACTTTAGTGAAAACTAAATCTAGGAAAAGATTATAAGCTATATTGTCATTAACATGCCTTTATTAGCATAATTTGTATGTAACTAACAAACTCACTATGTATGTAAACAAATCTTCGAAGTCGATTTTAACCTACTTATAATTGTTATATCGATTTGAAACTTTGCAGTTGTATGTAATTCGGATGACAATACATTTAATTTGGTACCGCTTTCGTTACATTTGTTTGAGAAGTATGTAATTTTAATTAATTTTGGAAAACTCCCCACACTTTATGGAATAGCCATTGAACACTGAGTGACAAGTGTATTAATAGCACATAATGTATTGTACAGAAATTTATATTTTTGCATTTAAAGTGCTGTCATGGTAAAAATATTCTTGAGGGCAGAATGCATGTATTATAACAAAGTATTTTAAGTAAATTACATTATTTTGTACTTTTTAGTGCGTTACTGTCAAAGTGTGTTTTTTAAACTATAATTTATTTTGTTTTCAATTGGTAGGTAACTGTAATGCAAATTTAATTTAATAAACCCTATAATCTTTATCTACTTCGTTTTATTGCCTAACAACTATATTATTAATTATTTTTATTATTGTTTTATTATTATCTGGGTTACATACACACTAAGTAATGCGCTTATTAGACCTATTTATATTTTTTATTTCTTAACTTCTTTGGCTAGTTTTTTCAGCTTACACTAATGTAATTGAAACATAGTTTTTCTGTTATTTCTGGTGATGTTCACCAGTTTTTCATGGACATCTGAAGGCATGCATAGAGTGTTCAAATTATTGGTATTGAATCAAATTTTTACAGGCAAAGCTCATTCATTGAATCTGATAACTTTATTTTTAATGTAATTAGGCGATAGTTTGCCGGGTGCTCAAGTATCTGAGTAATTTTACATCATATTAGAAACATCATCATTTAGATGTTTGTCTTCAGTTAAAATTTTAACGCTAGGCTAAGCATAAGCATGTTTGATAACAGTACACAAAGGTTTTGGTACTCTAAAATTTTAATCCTCATTGTGTTTAAAAGTGTTTGGTTATATACAACGAAGTACTTAAATGTGAGTGGTGTGGTAAGGGGACACGCATTAATTAATTATGTGTAAAGGGGGGGGAAGGGGTCCGGGAAAATCCCACTTAATCTCAGTCAAATGGAGGGAGTCGATAAAAATCTGTCTTCAATTTTTTATTTCTGATGGCCACACTTAATAGAGCAGTAGAGAGGGGGAAAAAATAAAAATTATGAGGTCAGTCTCAAGTTAGGGGGAGGAGGGGGTCCAAATTTAAGATAAAACACCTCTTGTAATTAATGGATGCCCCCTTGTAGATTTTGAGCATGAAGCAAGGAAGCATTTCATCTTGTCATTTAAGACCTACCCTTGCAAAATTTACAGAGTAAATTTTCTAGCTTTGCTTTCCCATCTGACATACAATATAAAATTAACATTATCCTATGCTCTTCTTCCATGACGCATTGTGGATAGGTTTCATCTAGGTTCTCTTTCATACAATATGTCAACCACATCTCTTACACTACTAAATGATTAATATTTCTCCAGGCACCCACACTCGAAACATCTGTCTCCAGAAAAAGCACCAAACATATTTTCTTCGCTTTAACAATCATGGCCAAAAAGAGAATGGAAGAAACAAAGTACAACAAATTAGCAAGAGGAGTAAAGCCTGCTAGGTGGCTTATTGGCATGACACCATTTAGCTCTCAGTAATGTGCTGGTGGCTACACAAAACTATCGTCAATTAATTTAGGGGATATTCTATGATTTGATCGTAATGCTCCACTTACCATACAACAATAACCATGATCATTCATTAAACAATACATCTTGCACACTGTCAGATTTTACAAGGGGTCTCACCAATGAATGACACTGACACACGGCATTCTCTGTTGCCAATCTGGCCTTTGGCCTGAATGTGCCATTGTGTAGAAGTACGAATGTAGTTTGGAAATCTGTTTTTTAGCTCCATTGATCTGAGTACAGTATATCCAACAGGAATGATCTAACAAAATGTATAATATAGACTTATTCAAATCCATTTTCTTACACAGCTTGTGGTTTTCTTCATGTAAACCTAGTACAAATGTTCATTTGTGCGAATAGATGTGAAAATTGTTGGCTTCACCTTTCCTGCATCAAGAACATACTTCCTCTACTTCACATTTCAGGTAATGTTCACTATGCAAAGTACATTAATCTGTGTATCTAGCAAATAAAAGAGCTGCCTCAGTGAATGTGCGCTCTTCAATTTTTCAAGTTTTCTGAAGACAGATTTTTCACAATATGCAGAGGGCATAAGTTTTGGTCAGGAAAATGGTTCGATATGCCATTTGAATAAAATATAATGAGGGCTATGAAGGTGAAGGGAATGCTTGTGCATGGACATGGGCTATGATCTTGTGCAGTGTATTCTTTCTTGTCCCAAATGTATGAAACTCTACAACGCTCTGAAAAAACTGTGTGGCGTGTGAACTTCCTCATCAGGTATTGTTTCCACTGTTTGCTATTTTTACAATTACTGGTTGCTGTTTAATCTATACTTTAATTGCATGCAGATCCTCATCAAAACGTTGGTGAGTGCGTATGTGTTTTTATGTACAGAATACCAAGTTATGCTCAGAGACAGTCAGAGAACAAAAGATGTCCGTGATGTTCAGATTTTCATTGACAGGCTAACTGTTTGTACCCCTTTCCAAGTGTTAGAATATTTTCTGTCCATTTTCTCAGGTATAGCTGATGTTTGTTCTGATTGCTCCTAGAAGTTAATCAAAAATTGTTTTTAAAGCTAATTTCTTTTCTGTCTGTAGATGTTGTCGCTGATGAGACAGACTGTTGTGATCAGGCCATAACCTTAGGACACAATACTTTGAAGAGTATTATAGGTGGCAATTTTGGTGAAGTGAAACTAAAGAGGAACCTCCAAGTCAGACTGTCGGTGACCATGAGAATGATAGATGACGTCGTTTTAGTCAACCCCTCCCAACTCTTCATGCAAATAGTCTGTGTGATGAAAACTGAAAATGACCTCATATTTTATCTCAAATATGAGATGGTATTTAAATCTCCATCATTTTGCTTCATAAAAATTCAAAGTCTTCCCCCACGGAAATTTTTCCTTCATGTGACTTTCAGAGTGATAGATTTAATGAAGAAATAATTGTAATTATTAACAGAGGCAATCTCCTACATGCTTTGGCTATAAACTAATCAGCCATTTTCGGTCAGCTGTGTGAATTATATGAATCTTTTGATGTTAAAACGTTCTCTTCATTGTTCATCATAGTTTTAAATTGATACGAAAGGGGGGAGTATCATCGATGAGATATGGAAAAATTTCTGTCATTGTTTTTGTTCAGCACTACCAGATGGTCACTATACACAAAGTAGAGTTTTCAAAAAAAGTCATAACAAAAATCAGCTTATCCAATTAGTTGTGAAAAATTCCCAACTGGATGTCGTCGTGATATTCAGTGCAAAGGATTCATGGATGCCAGCATTGTATCTTTTGCACTTGAACATGACAGGGGTCAAGAGGTATCGATCATCTCCAATGAGCCAATGATCCAAATTCTGGTGTTGTAGTCATGTTCACTGGGTAGTCAAAGGTATGTGTGCTGCTTTTTTTTCACATTATGTCACCAAGCCCATATTCAAAAAATGTGATCCAGCCTGCTGAGACGGTGTGGCCACAGTGTGATTGCTCAGTTACAATATTTGTTTGCAGGGTTTCCAGATTATTTCTGCTGAATTAATGCATTTTTAAGTCTGGTATGCAGCCACCTGGTTATTCAGGGCCAAACCACCTCGGTATTTCTTTAATATAGACTTAATGATATCAGGTGAAAAAAAATCAAAAAAATCGCACATATGCCTTTGACTAACCAGTGCATATGACTGTAACACCAGAGTTCAGTTCACTGGCTCACTGGAATGTGGAAAATTTTAATTTACTACCAATGCTGATTTGAATCACCCACCATGCAAAGAACTTTAGCTGTGACACCATTAGAACTAGTGTAGTATATCTTTGAGACTGGCCAAACAGTTTATTAGTGCTGCATCAGTGTTTTGGGACTACTTACATGGTGGAGGGGTTAGGCTGGTGGTCGTAGTTTATTCTAGAAAGATCTAGATGGTTCTTTTTCTGCCCTTTTAACTGACTAAGTTCCATGCTGTGCTGAGTTGTTACCCCATGCCTCTGTTTTCAGCATCTTCTTTGAGGCAATTCTCCACAGCCTCCTTAATCAACTTTAAGATGAGAAAATAAACAAAATAAACTAGTTTCTTCATACTGAGGACAACTATCACTGTAACTGAGAGAATTTCAAATGCGGTTGTACTCTGTCAGTTTAGTAATTCAGAAATAGCTACCCTCCAATTTAAATTATGATAAATATGGAATCCTGGATATATCACACTCCGTATCTCTTGAATGCAATGGCCTGCAAATTTTATATTTATGTCTGGTGTTGATCTGTGTGATGTACTGACTTGCTTAATTTGCATTTTGTCAAATTTTAAATACAAGCCATTAGCTATGAAGCAATTGTTTACATGATCAGAGACATAGTTTCCACTATGTTTAGTAGAGAAATCTAGTGAATTTTTAATGGGAAAACTTGACACCAAAACCAATAAACTTTTATTGGCAATGATGAACAAATTGAAAATCAACTTTCTTTAGTTAGATAGATATGTTCAATTTGATCCCATGTGAGAATAATCTCGGGGATGTGGAACAGCACATACACTTATTTTTAATGTCAATATTACTATATAATTGATAATATTATATATATTGACAAGTTAGCTACAACCCATTAGTATAACCAATATCTCCTGTAATCTACACATACAATCCCGAGTTAATTAATACTTATTATGTGGAACAGTGTATACACTTGTTACCAGCATCTAATAACCAGTTATTTTCTTACCAATCAGTTACCATGATAAGTTTCACTGTAATTTGCGACTTCATATTATATCATGTTAGTTGGTATTTATGTGAAACTGTACGCACACCTATTAACAATATCAATTATATTACCAACAACCCATAAGCAGTCAATTACTTAAAAACCTGTTAGTATGATAATTTTTCACAGCAGTTTTTGAGTGCATGCTATCCCATGGTAGTTACTATATATGAGTAAAATTTTGGAAACAGTGTAATTACTTCATTTGTCAAAATTTTCAACAGAAAAAAAACCATATTTAATTTTAGTAATCGTGGACAACTTTGTCACCTTCCCCTTTCATGCACCATATATACTATTTTATCAGTCATTCTTAGTTACAAAATACCAAGAAGAAAATTCTTTCACAGAGTAAAATGGGTTCTGAAGTTTCAGTTTGGACTTAAAGTAGTTGGGTTTTTGTAGATAACATTCAATTTCTGTTGGTAAGACATTGAATAAGGAAGCTCCAGTAAATGTTAACCCTTTCTGTACAATTGTCAGTGATTTGTAATCCTTGTGAATATTATATTTATTCCTAGTATTATGGCTATTTATGTCAGCATTAAGATTGAAGTGTTCAGGATTTTCCACTACAAATGATAGTACGGAGTATACATACTGTGCTGGCATTGTTATTAGACCCAGGTTTTTAAATAGATTTCTGCACGACGTCTGTGGGCTTGCTACACAAATAGTTCTTATAGCACGCTTTTGCAATTTAAATACCCTCTGTGCTTGTGATGAGTTTCCCCAGAATGAGATGACATACGTGAGCAGGGAATGAAAATATGAAAATATACTAACTTTCTGGTTTCTATATTAGCTATTCTAGATTTAGCCCTCAGAGTTGAAAATATATCTATACATATAATGAAACTGTAACTGAAAAATGTTTGTACATATAAGATATTTTTTTGAAAAAATAGTTGGGGAACCTATTAATAATCTGAAATTTTTGTCTATCTGCAAGTTGGGATGAAAGGGATTCACACAAAAACTACCGGTCAGATTTTTTTCGGGGCTTGTAAGACCCAAGGCTGATACCGGGGCTGAGTATAGCCTTAGTGCCTCAACTTACACTCTTGATGATGACTCACAGTTCTCTGGAAGACTTACGAAATAACTTTGACTTGACCATGTAGCCAGGATAATTCAACTTGAATGCTTGAGGTTGCCACAATATTTGTTAACCCACAAATAGAGAAAAGGTTATCAGTTAACTATGAAATAACAACAGTTCACTTTCCAAAATTTTCAAATTTATTCAAAAGAAAATCAAAAGTTCAAAATGGCATTCTAAAAGTTGAATTGGCAAATCGAACATACGTTTCCAAAAGTTTGCAAGTTGTGGAGAGATGTTAAAACCGACCGAACTCCCTGAAGTAAAAGCTACTAGTTCATGTTACTAAATGCGCCATACTCTGAAGTCCTAAGATGGCCGACTTGGTAGCTTTCCCATAACCGTCCTCCTACCAACCGCACAGACCGTTACACAGACTATACGCACATTTCAGCTCAGCTCCCAAACGAATAAGGAAGAAAAGAAGGCCGTTCCTCTGCGCAACAGATTATATAGGCTCTCTGACGTCACAGCCAAAACACAGCTTTCTACTACCACTTAGAAAAATTAGGTCTTAGCTAACTCGGTAACCAAACAGATATAAGAAAACTAAAGGCTGACAGTATCTAAACTTTTTTAATAGAGAAATAGTGGATATTCAGTGAGTAACTTTAAGCATTTAGTTTTAAATCCTAAGCGTATGAGGTGAACTACTTTCTGCTCAGGGGAATTACTACTTTCTTTGAACTTTCAATATTTCAAAAACTGAATTATTGAAGATTATCTTATTTTCCGTTTATTTAGGGTTTGTTTACTGTTATACGAAGTTTATATATGGCTTTTATTAAATACTGACAGTCTTTACTGCATTTAAATTGGTTTAGAAATGGTGAAATTAACCTATAGCAAAGTTTATGGTTTGGAAATTGAATTTATGGGAATTAACCTATTTCCTCCCAAGAAAATGTTTTCTTACTGTTATAGGAAGTTTATTTAGATCTTTTATTAACTTTTGAGTACCTTTACTGCTTCTAAAAGGGTTTATTTAGTCTGTTTGGTTACAGTATCTGCATGCTATAAAAAGCCTCACTCTCCTAACCTATACAAGCAACGAAACTATCTGTTACTGGAAAGTTAGCTTCCCCCCCCCCCCCTGATGCCTAAAGGTGAGGAGCTAGAATTTGCTAAAATTCTAAGGTTCTTACAGGCTTTGGGTAAATTACAGCCTATGGTTGCAACCAGTTGGTTTAGTAAGTCAAAGACATATGCTATTCAGTTTAAATTATGATCAATATACAAATGTATACATTTTAAAGCATCTATCTCTAGAATATATTGACCTGAAAATTGTATGTTTATATGCTGTTAATTTGATTTACAAAATTAATTTTATATTGAGAGTTTTATCAAATTTAAGGACAACTGTTGGTTGTAAACCAATTAATAATAAGATCATAGCATAATTTACAATATGTTCAGTATAGACATCTGGAGTATTTTTATCTGCTAAAAGGCAAAATTTCGAGTTTTCAGCTGTAATATAATATAGATCCTTTTTATCTCAAAAACAGCAATGGACCCAAAACAGGACTGTTAGGTACTTAACGTGTGATGAGCCCTCACTGAGAAAACTGTAAACCATATGATGCAGCATTAAAATTGTTCCAGTAATACCATCAGTTTTCTATTTAAAAGGTAACAACTAGCCTATTTATTAAAAATACCATCTATGCCATAGTTATTTAATATTTGTATGTGAATTTCATGATGATCACAATCGAATGAGTTAAGTTATAAGTAATTTATAATTAATTCCTTCTGGAATAAAGCTTGTTCTGTTGAATGGCACATTTGCAAACTGAATTGTGATTTGGTTGTAATAGTTTTATTTCTTAGGTGCTTGTAAACCATGCTGTATGTATCTTTTGTAAAACTTGGTGAAAATTTGGTAATTAAATAGGATGGTAATTCCAAAAAACTGATTTACCCCTGTAACAGCCCAGTTTCCTACTAATTGCAATCCTATAAATTAATTACATTTGTGTCTGAGAGAGATATACATTGATTAATTGTAATTTTTTTTCTATCAGTGAATGTTGTTTTGAGGGGCAAAAGTGCTCTAAATGGACTAAATGGTTGCTGTAATTATATTAAAAGCAGCACAGTGTTTGGTATATTAATTAGAAGACTGTGACTAAGAATGTTCTCCAAGCCATAAAGTTTTGAAGGAGATCTTGGCTGTTTGGAATTGTTTAATTTAGTTTTATGTTAAAATACTTGTAAATATTTCCAAATATCATTAATTAACAATGTTTTCTTATGATTTTAAGTAGTTTTGTATAAGTGTTATTTTTTTGTATGTTTTCTATTATTGGAGGTGTTTTCAGTGCTCCACAAATGTAGGTTGGAGCTTTTAATGCCTATTTAAGCTACAGATTATTGCCTACTGGGAAATTCGCTCAAAATGGTGTGTTGCAGTTTTGTTGTGGTTGTTGGATGGTTTGTTTTTCTGTAAGTTCTTTAAACTCCATCCACATACTATGACCATGGTCAGTAAGGTAACTCAAGTATTCAAAGTTTCTGCAAATATTTCTATCCTTTGAATGTGATCACCAACTTACTAAGTTTTTGAAATAGTTACCTGTTTACTTTCCTAACAGAGTGTTCCTGTTTTATATCTTTTTCTTTTTTCTTTCTCAACTTCCCTACTAGTGTTCCTTTTCCTTGTATTTTACAATTATTTCTGTTTGCTTTTCCATGCCATTTCAGCCATCCACGTTTGACTTTCATGTGTTTTAGCTTCAAACCATTTTGACTGCATGCTAAATCAATCTGTATTCTATAATAAAATTGTAGAAAAGTTTTTTCTGTAACTTACATCTGTTACAAATAGAGTAATTGCAATAAACTACTGATAATAGAGATGTAAAAAATGTAAAATTTAGAATTTTTGTCTGTGTGTGACTCTACACTGATGAGACTAAATGTTATTACCACTGCACACCACAATATTGAATGTAATCTGGTGATGTAGCATGTGTGTCATTCATTAAGGACTTTATATAAGTGGAGCAGAGACATAAAGTGAGTGTGGCAAATGGCAAAATACACTAATATTAGTGACTGTGATAAAGGGAAGATTTTTTATGGCCTGGGGCCTTGTAGCAAACAACTCAGAAACTGCTAGGCTAGTCGGCTGTTCACATGCTGCTGTTGGGGGCATCAATGGGAAGTGGTTAAAGAACTGTGAAATGATGAGTAGGCTTCAAGTAGGTGGACGTCCACACCTAATCACAAAATGTGGAGATCAGAGGCTTACTGGCTCTGTAAAGTAGGAATTGGGCAATGTATGGAGGATCTGATGGCAGTGTACAATGTTGATGCAGAAAAAAAGTGTTTCAGAACATACCTTCCACTGCACATTGCTGAACATGGTGCTACACACCAGATGTGCTCCCATGTTGACCCAATGACATTGTCAGATATGATTGCAGTGGGCACAAGATCATGAAGATTGGACTGTGGATCAATGGAAATGTGTTATAACAGGTTGCAGAGAAAAAATAAAATAGAATGTCTGTTACTCTGAGAGAAGAGTTGGTTGTCATGGTGACACGGAGTAACATGCAGAGAGCGATAAATAATACTATTGTGTATGGGTTGCTACTGTCAAATCAGTCACTGTTAAAATTGGAGGTTGTAATCTTTGGAGACCTTACTTGATGAATGTAGTTCAGTGAAGGAATAAGAAAAGGAGCAATGATAAAATGAGTCAAAATATAAAAGACTACATATTATTATTAATGTGGGGACAATCTAAAGATAAACAAATTTATCCAGACTTATCCCCTGGTGGCAGTATCTATTACTGTCAGACATAAATAAATTGTCAAGAAGTCTGACATAGCTAGAAATATGACAGTGTTTCTGGTTGGATAACTCACTTTTCTTGTTACACCAGGCTGATGGTCATGTCCAAATGCACTGTGTTCCAGGATGGTGGGTACAAGATTATGCTCCTTACTTGGGCTTCCATGAGACCTGTGATACTGATCAAAGGTGCCGTGACGGTTGTGTACCATGTGATAATTATAGTGGTCCACCTGCTTCGGCATGACGATGGCATCTTTCAGCAAGATAATTATCCATATCACAAGGACAGAATCTTGCTACAATGGTTTGAGGAGTATAAAAGTTAAATCACGTTAATATCATGGCCACCAAATTCATCTGATCTCAACCTCATATAACACACCTGGGACACAATCAGGTGCCTGCTCTGTGCCCACAAACACCGACCCATTATTTAAATGGAATAAATTACCTATGCATAACATATGGTGCCAGATACCTCTGGAAACCTACTAAGGACCATATCACAACGAGTCATTGCTGTATTACATTCCAAAGGTGAACCATCACACTATTAAACAATTGTTCATAACATTTTGAGACATCAGTGTAAGCTCGTGGATGAAGCAGAAACTAATGGACAGATTTTAACTAAACTGCACATAGTGATATCTTTTGTCATCGGCCAGGATATGGTATAATTTTTATCCCAACACAGGAGAATTATAAATTTATTTCTGACTGCCCGTGCATCAGGCGGAATCTACTGAATGGATTCAAAACACAGTAATAGCTTTTGTTACTGGTTAGACTGTAAAATACTTTTTATCCTGATTGGAATATAGTTTTCCATGATGCAGAGACCAAAATATAAAATTTTCAATTTTTGTCTATCTGCACGTGAGTTTCGCTAAACCTAAAGAATTAATTATCAGTTAACATACAGGATACTTTTTATTATGACTAGTATCATACTGTGTCAATGATAAAGAGCTCAAAACCGTGAAATGTGTAATTTTTGTATATCCATTTATCTTGGCAAGCAGGCTGTTGGTTAAGGCATGTGACTGGGGTAAAGAAGGTCCCTGGTTCCAATTCCTGTCTCAGCTGGAATTTTTACGGGCCTTAAAATCAAACTTCATCTCTGGCAAAGTTTTGCTTTGCTAGTGTGATGATGCTAGGATGCTCCGTGATTTGGATTCCATGTTAAACTGTAGGTTAGTTTAGGCAGTTGCAATAGAGGCGCATTTTGCAGCTGATAAGAAACTCTGTCACCAGGTCCTCAAAACCACACAAAATTATATATTGTCTGGTGGAGCATTTCTCTCAGTTGAAATGCTTACCACGATAAATGCTATATATGTGTAGATGATGTATTTGTCTTTGCGATTCTGTTAGGGAGTTTATGTCATAGTTTTGAAACTAACAAATGAAACAATCTATTTGTAAACATGTCAGGCAGCGCCACTACAAATATTACTTGCAGAGAAGCCGTATTAACAATACTGAAGTGTGCTTTTGGGTCTAAGCAGCAGTAATTACAGCCATGATGTAGCGAATTTTAATACAGGTTATTCAGATTACTTAGCTCAAATGTTAACATTAAAGTTAGAATCTAACCCTAACACACATAGGCAACTGTAAAATCATGTAGTTTTCAGGATCAACAGATTAATCAATTTAATAATCTCTTAAGAAATGACTGAACATGGTGGGTGAACAAATAAAGTTTTGGCCTCGCATTAGGGAGGACGCGGGTTCGAATCCCCGTCTGGGCATCCAGATTTGCGTTTTCCATGGTTTCCATAAATCACTTCAGGTGAATGCCGGGATGCTGCCTTCAAAAATACCATGGCCGAATTCCTTCCTGTTCCTTGTCCCCAGTCCCAACCTGCCTCTAATGACCTTAGCCATCCATCAACAAGGCGTAAAGCCGTAAAAAAATCCTTAAGAAATGGAACTTGGGAAGAAATGTATAGTTGCCCAAATATGAATGAGAAATATTACTCATTCATAAGTATATTCTTGTACTAATTTTGTATATGCTACCCACTTAAGACGAGAAAGCAAAATGTAAAAAATAATACAAAATGCTGGATTACCTCTGGTGTTCTAATATCAACAAAAAAGAAACAACTGTTACATACAATTTCGAAAATACAGGAAACAACACCAGAATTTGATAAATGTTTCAAAAATACAAACAGGTTCATAGAAATGCAAAAAAATCAGAATTCCTCAGCTACCATTAAAATGAAAGCCATGTGGAAATAAGTTAAGAGAGAAGTAGTAGCAAGACAGGCAGATAGCCATGACATTAAGCTGCTTGAGAATAAAATATATTTCTGATCCTTTAAAGATATCTAATAACTTTAATGCATATTTTTGAAATAATGCTGAACTTCTGATTAAGAAAAATTTTGATAAGTCCAACATCAATACTCAAGCTAATATGAGCTAAAATAATAGGAAAACCCTCTTTATTCAGCCCTCAAATGAAGAAGATGTATTAAAAATTATTGGTGAGTTAAAACCTAAATTTTCGTCTGGAACTGATGATGTTCCAGATTTTGTGTTAAAAAAATTGTGCTGAATTAATAGCTTGTCTTCTCTTTTATATATACAATAGGTCATTTTCTAGTGGAATATTCCCAAATAGGCTTAAAACAGAAGAAGTAAAACCCCTGTTCAGAAAATGGGATAAAGAAAATGTGGCAAACTACCATCCAATGTCAATCCTTTCATGTTTCTCCAAAATCTTAGAAAAGCTATTTCACAAAAGACTTGTCAACTTTTTAGAAAATAATAAATTGTTCTCAGACAATCGACATTGATTTAGGAAGAATAAATCAGCTGAAACTGCACTTTTTTCATTTTACACAGAAATCTTACAGATACTTGATGTGAAAGGACATGTGTGTGGAATATGCTTGAATCTCTCAAAGACATTGGTTATGATTTACCATAATAGCTTGCTCACAAAATTAGAACAACTAGGAGTTAGAGGAGTAGCTAAAGATTGGATAAAGTCACACCTGCATGATATGAAACAGAATGCTGAATGTAATTTTAAGACTAACAACAGTGTAAACTGTGTGCACTAAGATTGGAAACACATGAAATATGGAGTGCTGCAAGGGTCAATTCTTCAGCCTGTACTGATCTTAGTATATGTAAATGGTATAGAAATAACAAATACCTATCAAAAGTATATTAAATTTGCAGATGACACCAGCATATTAATGCAACAATGTACTAAAGAACAATTAACTAAAAATATTGAACACTGTTCTAAAAACATTCGAAGTGGTTTTCTTAAAACGAGCTAATAATAAACACAGAAAAAAAAAAACACCTGCCATATACTTCAGGACAAAAATTAATTGAGATACCTGAGTATTTACAGTAAAACTCTCTGATGAGTTACTTAAAAATGTAGGAAACATAAAATTTCTAGAAATGTGGATACAAGAGAATTTAAAATGGAACAAACATGTTGAACACATTTATAGAAAACTAAATACTATCTGCTACACGAAGAGAATGTTAGTTGGTTGCATATTAAATGAAACAATTGTGAATATTTATTTTGTGTATGTGCTCTCATTATTGAGATATGGTATTATTATATCCTGGGGAAACTCCCCGCTAAGTATCAAATGCTTCAAAATGCAGAAAAAATTATCAGAATTATGAAAGGGGTACAAAGTAGAACCTTGTCCATACTTTTTTTCAGAAAGATGCAAATTCTACCTCAGCCTTGTGTATATATACTGGAAACTATAACATTGATAAAAATTTTTTGAAGCTTCTGGGTATACACTACAAACAAACAACAATGCACACACATACAATACTAGACAGACACTAGATTTACATATACCACAAACAAATACTACCCTATGTCAGAAAGGGCCACTCTATAAGGGAATCTGATTGTTTAATAATCTACCACAAAGTATCAAGTCTGTAACAGAAAATACTAAGTTCACTTCAGGGCTGAAGGAGTACTTGCTCGACGACTGCTTCTACAGTATTGATGAGTATTTGCAAACCACATGTTAAACTTACATCATAGTGATTACTAGAAATGTAAATAGTGAAAAATGATATAAATCAGGTGTAATCTGTAATTATAAATGTTGTGTCTTTATCAGACTTGTACGGTTATCTTGTGAGTAATCGCAGACTTGATAAAATGTGTGTGTGTGTGCGCGCATACAGAATATTTTTGACTTGTATCATATAATTTGTATTTTGTACTATATATGATGCTAAGGGACCAACAAAAAGAAATCAATAAACACAAATTTTCCCAATTAATAATACTGGTAGCTTAAAGGCAAGGTAGAAACAAATGATTCACTTGAAAGTGATGAAAGAATTGCACACAATATAAAATCAGAAGGAAATGAGGAGATCCAAGAAAATTGAAAAAAACTGAACTACCCATCTGCTTTTACATACCATCCAATGAGTCCTTGATACTTTATCTGTGAATTAACAGTACAAATCTCAGATCCATAGCAAGTGCATATTAATAGAGGCTTTGGATACTTCATTTCCTCTTTTCTTTTGCAGTACCTATTTAATGACCCGTTCAGAGGGTTATTCAAGACAGGCCATGGGCACCTCCTTTAGTATCCAGTATATCCCCTCCCATGCATAAACCTTTACTCTTTAGTATAGGTGCAACACACCATCCACCACCCACTTTTAGTGAATAGCAGAGTAATAGCAATAGTTGGAGCACAAACAATTTGTCTCTTTTCCTTGTTCAATTCCCGTGTCTTGCTGCAACTATTTATATTACTCTGCAATTCACTAAAAGTGGGTGGTGGATGGTGTGTTGCACCTGTACTACAGAGTAAATGTTTATGCATGGGAAGGGATATACAAGAAATGAAAGGAGGTGCCCATGGTCTATCTTAAAGAACCCTTCCAGAATTTGTCTGGAGCAATCGAGGAAAACCATGGAAAAACCAGATCAGGATAGCCAGAGTGATTACTTGAGATCTACGGTTATCATTCTAAGTTCCCTCACTCAATAAATTCTCCCTATTCTATTCTATAATCGCTTGTGCAAAAAACTTTAATATAGAAAATAATCAGTTCTGACTCTGATTTCTCTTATTTTCTCAGTCAGTCCCGGGTATAAATGTTGCTGGTCTAAAATGTGTTAGCTGTCATCCTGAAATTGATCTTTCATGAACTTTACAATTAACTTCTAATATGAGGAACACTTACAGTGTTTCAAATCTCTCCAGCCCAACTCCTTCAACATTACATTTACTCTTTCTCTCCACTTATATGTAGGTACCTGTCACAAATTGGTTGGCTCTTCTTTGTACCTTCTGCGATGCATCTATTAACCATTTTTGATGCGGTGCCACACAGAAGAACAAGACTCTATGCCAGGACACACAAGTGCTTTGTACACAATTGATTTAACTTTTGTCATACACTGTTTTAAATTAATACCTCAGAAATGGAGGATATAGTATGCTTCTCACCATATCCATTGCACAAAATATTATTTTGAATTGAAACCCCAGGTATTTTGTAGAATCTGCAGTAGAAAGGAGTGTAAGGTATCTATCAAATTTTGTAACTGCGTGATAGAATTTTATTCTCAGAACTGTGAGTTAGATTGAATAGAATATTAGTGCATTTCATTTTCAAAGTCAGTTTCTATGTTTGTTCAAGCTAGAAGAAAACAACCAGCCCGAAAGAGACATCCACCACCAAGAGGTGAGGATTTTTGGTGGCCACAGTCCAAAACAATACACCCATAGTATCAACCTGCAATATTCAACATAGTGACAGGAGCACGTATAAAATAGGGTCAAATGACTAGTTACAGTTCTCTATCAAAATGTGCAAGGTCTAAGTAATAAACTAAGTGAATATGAAGTGTTGTTAAATAACAGTTTGAATGATGTATCAGTTTTGTGTCTAAGTGAGCACTGGTTACAAGAATTTCAAACAAGTTCAGCTCACATTCCCAATTTTGAATTGGTAAGTAGTTTCTGCAGAGAAACCTACAAGTGTGGTGGGACATGTATATATGTTAAACCTAATTTGAAGTCAAAGGAAATAAGACTGAAAAGTGCAAAATGTCTTGAAAAAGATTTTGAATACTCTGCATGTGTACTTATTGAATGTAAAATTACTATTGTGTGTATATATCGATCACCATCTGGCAACTTTACAGTGTTCCTAGAAAACATGGAAGATCTTCTAAGTGAACTAAAAAATCAAACAAACCATATAATATTAGTTGGGGACTTTAATGTTGATTTTAATGGTAATTGTGTTAGAAAGCAACTGCTAATAAATTTGCTGATGTCTTATAATATGTATAAAACTGTGTATGATGCCACTAGGTATGGTAACGGGAGTGAGTCTGCAATTGACCAAATATTTATCAACAAGGAAATATGTAACTATAACATCACAACAATAGATATGGGTTTCTCTGATCATCTGGCTATTAAATTATCTGTAAAGAACATATTCACCAAATCTTGCAGGACTGGTGAAAAGTATGTGCAGAGGAGGTCCTTTAATGATGATAATATTGTGACTTTCAACTACATGCTTCAAAATATGAAGTGGGGGGAAGGAATGCATAATAGTATAGATGATAAGTTCAATTGTTTTATGTCTAATTATAAGTATTGCTTTGAAGTTGCATTCCCATTAAAAAGAGTTAGAATTACAAGCAATCCAATCACGTGGATAACCCAGGGCATTAAAAATTCTGCAGAAATCTTAGAATTTTAAACAAATTAGCCAAACAAAATAAAAATTTAAAGTCACATGTAAAATGCTATAGAAAAATTTTCAAAAAAGTAATATTAGCAGCAAAAAAGCAGACAAATGATACATATATTTCCAAGAGCTCAAATAAAATTAAATCCATTTGGAAAATTATAAATAAAAGCACAGGCAATTTTAAAGCAAAAACTAATTCATATGTTATAAAAAGTGAAGGAAAAATTATTCAGGACCCAAAAAAGATTGCAGATATTTTCAGTAAACACTACAAAAACATAGCAAAAAATTTCACCAATGAGATGTGCAGTAGAAATGGTAATATAAATGTCCCCATGAATGAAAAAACTATGTTTCTATATCCAGTTACTGTAACTGAAGTAGAAAATGCTATTTCTAAATTAAAAAATAAAATGTCCTGCAATATTGATGGGATCCCAGGTAAAATCATTAAACACAGCTCAGGATCCATTGTTTCCCACCTTACAGATATTATTAATGATTCCTTTAGTGCAGGAATATTCCCAACAGAACTAAAGTATTCAACAGTAACACCACTTTACAAAAAGGATGACAAATATAACATAAAGAACTACAGACCTGTGTCTATACTGCCTGGCTTTTCAAAAATAATTGAAAGAGTAATGTATGAAAGGCTCACTGATTTTCTCACTAGAAACAAAATTCTAAGCAATTCACAACATGGGTTTAGGAAAAATAGGTCCACAGAAACCGCCATTTACAATTTTCTGAATACTGTTCTCAATGCAGTGGATAAGGGTGAAATAAACAGTGGGTTATTCTTAGACCTGTCCAAGGCCTTTGATCTTATTAGACATGACCTCTTATTAATAAAATTGTACAGATATGGTATTCGTGGCAAAGCATATGATTGGTTTAAATCATATCTCTCCAACAGGTACCAGAGAGTAAAAGTATGTCATGATGGTAAAGAATATTTTTCAGAGTATCAGAAAGTTGACCACGGAGTACCACAAGGCTCAGTCTTAGGACCCTTACTATTTCTTATATATATAAATGATTTACCAAATCATTTATTAACAGCTGATGAGGTATTGTTTGCAGACGACACTAATATTTTTATAAAAGGGCAGGATGAAGTTGACCTACAGCAGAAAATTACTGCAACAACAAAAGAAGTAGAAAAGTGGTTCCATGATAATTGCTTGATTGTAAATCATGAAAAGACAGTATGGATTAGTTTCACTCATATAATAAACAAAAATAACAGTAATAATTTAGTGAGGATAGGAGATACCTATATAAAACAAGTACATGACACAAAATTTTTAGGAATATGGTTGAATGAACATTTAAAGTGGGATAAACGTGTTGAATCACTGAATAAGAAGTTAAGCAAATGTTGTTATATTTTAAGAATGCTTAAAGATTGCTGCTCTTTGAAAACAATGTTGTGTGCCTACTATTCATATATGCATAGCTTATTAAGATATGGTATAATTTTTTGGGGAAATTCAACACATGCAAAACAGGCATTCATACTTCAAAAGAGAGCTATAAGAATCATGAGAGGTATGAAACGTAGAGAATCCTGCAGGGATATTTTTAAAGAACTAAAAATACTGACTCTACCATGTATATACTTATTTGAGTGTATCTGCTTCCTGAAATCACATCAGGAATATGCAGCGCTAAATAATGAAATACATAAACACGAAACAAGGAATAGGAATAATTTTCATTTAGAGTGGCACAAGAAAGCTCTATACCAAAATAGTGTACTCTACCAGCCTAAAATTCTTTACAACTCTCTTCCTGAAAACATAAAACAAATATCAAATTTACATAATTTTAAATATAAGCTAAAAAATTTTTTATTAGTCAATAGCTTCTATAGTGTCAATGAATATATGAACAATCGAGAAATGAACAACCATGATTAAATTATTTTGTATTGTAACATGTAAAACATTGAAATATTAATTTATCTTCAGTTGAACATATGTATTTCATATGCTGCTTGTATTGACTGTGCAATTTTAAGTATGATAATTATAATAATGATATGTAATCCTGTATTGTGTGAAAAAATTATATTGTAATTACTGATGACTTGTCCTATGTCATAAATTATGACTTCATGGATCAAATAAAATTCAATTCAATTCAAATCAGTGTTTTACAGTTTTTGAGATAGTATTTTGAATTTCATCAGTTTTCAGCATTCGCCTGGAATAGGATTGCGAAAATTCATATCTAAATTATTTATTTTCAGCCAAATTATTAAAGTTACGAAATTTTTCATAATAACGAAAGTTAATGTTTACTACTAGATCTAGCAATTTGTAAAATTTCTGAGAGGTAGAATTATTTTAACTGTCAAGGTCAAATTTTATGACGAAACTTTTTCTGACTTGCAATTTGATATCTGATGAGCCCGCCAGAAGCTACCCATGTGAATGAGGAAAATAAACCTTTCCCATGGTTCACAAGAGAGCAGAGTCACCAGGAATTTTCGAGAAGTGGAGAGCGATGTGATATAGACTTGTGCATTCAGTTAGTCGCCGCTCAGTCATACAGAAACAGCGGCACGATGTTAGGCTCAGTCGTCCAGGAACCGTCCACACAATAATATGTAGCTGAGTAGGCTTGCAAGTTTCATATTAAGCACTACTGTGCAAGTTTTATTTTTTGGCATAATATAGGTTCGTAAATTTAAGTTTTACTACAATGCAGTTTTGAAATAGCATTACTCCATATGGGGCCTCGGGATTTCTCAAGTGTCTGTCACTGGCTAACTAAGTGCCATAATAGAAATGTGTGATGAACTTTGCCATATGTACTTTCTAGTAATAATTAGTATAAAGTGAACTTTGTGGTGTGGTCTGGCTCGAGCGGTGAATTGAACTTGCAAAGTTTTCTACTGGTAACTGGTCTGATCGCCTGTACAGCTTTTGACTTTGTAAAATCTGAAGAAATATAGTGATTTTAATGGCAATGAACTCATTAACATCACCTTTCCTTAGCTTTTGGTTTAAATAACCTATGTGGCGACCGGGTTATTATATTTAAGTCAGAACTGTATCATCCAAGGCTACACATGGTCAGAGCTAAGATTCAAGCTTTATGCTCCACCCCAATCATAAGCTAGCCTCTTACAGGATGGCATCATCATTCAGAGCTAAAAGATGTCACGCTTTGCTTGTATGTATGTATGTCTTGGCACTTTTTAGAATTTTGTTCCAACTGCACAAAGCTATTACTTTCACATCAGCTTTTAACAAAGCTCAGACATCCTAGGTTTTCATTTCGTGATAAGTAATAACATCATGGGTAAATAGTCTTTATTTCCCCCTCCATTACATCGTCCAAATCATCGATGTATACTGAAAAACAACAGATAGCCATATTATGCTTCTGTGGGAGACCACAGACCTCAATATGCTTGGTGATGGACATTCACCATAAAGAATTACACTGTGTTCAACCCTTCAAGAAGTCAGCAACACAGTTCCATATTTGTCCAGATATGCCATAACTATGAAGTTTTGTAAGTAACCTTACATGAGGCACAGTGTCGAAATCTTTTTTTAAAATATAATGAAACTAAGTCAACCTATGATTGCTCTTCTATAATGTGGGCAAGTCCTAAATTAGAAGTACAAAGCTGAGTCTTCCAGCTTCAGCCTTTACTGAATACGTGCTGATTTGAGTCCAGAAAAAGCCGATACTGTGGGACTCAACTTGCACATTCAATTCAAGACTTGGGCCGTAATATAGATAAGTGATCCCCGCTTGACTTTTTTTCTTTTATTTTTTTTTTATCTAATAAAAATTGATTTCAATATCTCCCCTTGAAAAAAATATGCATGACATTTGAGTAAAACTCAGTAAAATATTGAAGCTAATAAGATCAGCCTATAATTTTGAGGATCAGTAACATTTCCACTTGTGAGTGTATGTAAATCTTTCAAATGCAGTGGAGTTTCATTTGCATTCCTAGAGTAAAACTGAGTGAGAATACTGTTTAGTCTGAAGGCTTTATCGCTTTTTATATTCCTAAGTAGTTAGTTATTCTCTTGACATTATTATTTTGTTGGTACTAGTGATAACAGTCTGAAATTTCTCTACATGGCCTGTTGTAATACTCTTTTGTTAATCTGCACTCAAGTTTTTCCCTTTTTGCAATATATTGTCGTCCCATACATATCGATTTGTTTCAGCCATTAGTATTTTTTGTTTTAAATTGTTTGTAATCTGTTTTCACCTTCCACTTTGAATGTTTCTTTTGGTATATTGATTCCATCTCAGGATCATTTTCTTATCATCCCTCATACACAGAGTTTGTTTTCAGCATGCCATATGTTACCTTCTCTAATGTATATTATTATTTTTTTACTCTATTGTCATGAATCTACATCATAGTAACTTTACCCTTTATCGAGCATGGTGGGTGAGTGCTAATGCTCTGGCCTCGCATTTGGGAGGACAGGGGTTTGAATCCCCATCCGACCTTCCCAGATTTTCCTAGGTTCCCCCGAATTGCTCCAGGCAAATGCTGGGATGGTTTCTTCAAAAGTCCATGACTGAATTCCTTCCTGTTCCTTGTCCCCACTCATATCCCACCTCTAATGACTGCAATGAGGTGTAAAGCCATAACCAAAAATACTTTTTCCTTTGCCATTTTCATGCTCCCCTTCTCACTAAACACCAATCACACATATTATTCCTCCAAATCAGCCTTTTACTAGAAGTTCCGCTTAATGCCCTAACCAGAAAACTTTCTGTATCTGGATGACATTAGCAGCAACATTCTGAACTACACTTCCAACACTTTTGAGCACTCAGTCAGTTAGTCCTTCAGCAGTATGTCTATAAGGCAAAACCAACTGTCATTCCACCTTATTTTCCTGCACAAAATATTTCTCTGTACATTTCTTGACTGTATCAATCATCTACTGGAGGTTTTTATTCATTGCACCAACATATGAACTAGACAAGAAAAGAAACATTTATGCAAGCTATTCTCTCTCTGTT
Source organism: Vandiemenella viatica (assembly GCA_031002005.1). NCBI lineage: Eukaryota > Metazoa > Arthropoda > Insecta > Orthoptera > Morabidae > Vandiemenella > Vandiemenella viatica. The sequence goes on from CM061921.1 coordinate 156,165,577, forward strand.
AGAGCTATTTGATTGTTTGCCTAAATCTTCCCTCCATGTCTTTTCCACCTCCTCATTTTACCACCCAGCTTCTGTACTCTCCATCCTGGCATAACTTCCTTTCCACATGCTGTAGAAACTCAAATTCTCTGTTGCAAATCTTTCTTCCAATCTTGTTTTGACGACTTTCTCTGTCATCTTTATCAAGGATCTCCTGTTCAAGAAATACACTGTCAATCAGTTGGTGGAAGGGCTTATTTAACACCCTCGCTGTCACTGCCATCATATGCCAGCTGACCAATGGATGTCGTGGCTCTGTATGTGGTGTGCTCTGTCATGTCACCCAGCTCTACTCGTGATAACTTTGTTACTGATACCAGCCTTAAACTTCTGTTAGAGGATTTGAATTGTTGGTTTCCATGCATCACTCAGATCGAGTCCTGTATCTGTATTAATGGTGTTTTTACTAAGTCTTATTTTGACAGGTTTTATGACAGATTCCCAAAAGTAAGAGAACATAAGTGCAACCATCACCTACTACAACTAGAGAAGTTTGCAAACTGCCATAAAAGAAGCTGCCAAAATAAGACTTAATGACAACACCATTAAGAGAGATACAGGAGTATCTGAGTTTTGCATGAAAACATTTAGATTTGTTTTCTGGAAAATCAGGCAGAACGCAAGTGACACTGGGAAACCATGGAATACCAAAATCTGGACGGTCAAATATGGTTTTGAACCAACTCATAATTGTCATTGTTGTAAATGTTTAGTTCAAGCCAACAGTATTGTCATTAGCTTGTTCCAACAAAATCTTATTCGTCCATTAATTAGTCTGTATCACATTGACGTTGGAGTGATGGCACTGAATTCAGAGAGACCTTGCAATTATTCAATGATACTAACAAACACATAAAAAACTTTCAATTCTTTATCTGTGCTGAGTAGTATTCACATGGTTAAATCATTGGATCCCTGCCACTGGTTATATACATAACTGACCTCAAATGATTTACTGGTTATATAACAAAAATCCCTTGACTAATCTGATGGTATCACCATCAAGAAAAATAATGCCACCAAGCTTACCGAGTGAGCTGGGTGAGTGGTATCGCTCAGGCCTCAGATCTGGGATGATGCGGATTCGAATCCCCATCCATGCATCCAGATTTGAATTTCCCATGGTTTCCCCAAATCCCTCCTGTTGAATGCCCAGGGTTCTTCCTTCAAAAGGTCATGGCAATTCCTTGCCTTCAGTCCTTTCCCACCTCTATTGACCTCACTTTTGACTAGGTGTAAAGCCAGAAAAAAATTCCACAAAGCTTAAACTGACTTGACCTGTCTTTGATTTACCCAATTGACTAATGTGTTATATCAAATATTTACAAGGTTAAACAAATGATATTTATGTATGCAATAAAAGACAAAGTCCAATGAAAATACAGAACTAATGCCATTGGGGATCTTATTGGATATGAAGCTAACCTGAAAATAAAATATAGAAAGACTTGTGTCCCACTTTTTTTTGACAAAACTATGTTTTGTTTTTTCTTAAGGTTTTGGTAGGTGGCAGTGCTCTTGCTGGTGAGTTGAGACTCTGGTTTTTGTGCTGTCCACTGTTTTTACAATTTCTAATTTACAGGGCACTGGCCCTGTTTATTATGGCCTCTTTAGAAGACTTACCATACTTCCTGGACAATAGATGATATTACAGCTCCATCATAAAATAAACTTTAACAATCTAGCATTAGTTGTACATGAAAAAATAAAGCAAACTTGGGGCCAGACAGTTACGTATATATATATATTCACTTTCTAAAAATATCTATAAAACATTATCAGGCCTACATCAATCTGATGTGACATTTTGAAGTCATTCTCTGACTCACATCTTCAAGCAAAGAATAAACAGGGGAGCAACTTCAGATTGTTGCATCAAATTGATTAGTCACCTGAAATTATCATTTTAATGCTGATTATAGTTGATGCTTGCCATTGCTCACATACTTCTCTTCATATTATGAAGAAATCTGTGCCATTATGTATGTCAAGTAACACACAATCATCTTAAAACTATACCAACAAAAGTTTGAAGTTCAGAGTCAAATCATGTCTATCCCCATTTCACAGCTGTTTGGATATACATAAATAGCTTTTGCAAATAGCCCTTCTGGTTTTCATCAAATCAGATAACAATGTTTGTGATTATCAGATTTCTGTAAGAACTTTTCCATTAGCTACAATCCAGAAATTTGGTAGATATTATTGGTACATGAACGACAGACTTCATTGTTTTGTGAATAAGCAGCAGACATGGTGAGATGTAAAAAAATAAAATCTTGTTTATTGTTTAACATAGGATTTGAAAGCTGCAACAAATTTGCCTCAGTGGCTGAGAAGTGACCCATTGATATAGGAATTAACATTATCATGTGTTTGTTTTAGCAAGTGAGGAGGATTATGATTTCTTTTTGAGAAACCTGTCTGCAGAAGTTTTTCTGATAAAGACCAATTATGTAAAATAAAATGTTGAATAATTTGGGGATATATTGTGATTCATGACCTAGTTGTCTGTCATTTTTGCAAATATTTTCCTTTTTGGTCATTTTATGTTGTACAAAAATGTATAAATGTTATGGGAAGAAAGTTTGCATGTATTTGCCATTCTGAAACAAGTTTATATTTTTTAAGCAATAGATGCAACTAGGTTACTTCTGTTAATAGATGCCTGAATACTGGTACATCACATTTACTATTAAAATGTGCACAGCAATAAACCAGTATAAATTAAATTTTAATGAAGGAAAAACAGCCAAAATTACTTTGGTGCCATCCAAAATAATTGATTTCAGACCTGGGAATTCTTGCATATTGTATCTTATCTATGAATGGAAATGGAGCTCTGACATAAAAAAGAAACCATTTGTACCTTCACGTTTTACTTGTGTTTATTCATTTTTAAGGAGTAATATTTTGTTTTAGGGTAATGTATAAAAATATTATTTTACTTTGGCTACTGAATAATATGGACATGCAGTTCAAGATATTGGTACATCAGTTTTGTGTGTACTTTCATTATTTACTTATTTATGTAATAAATTGAACTAATTGTACAGTGCAGCAGTATAATAATATAGAAAGAAATAATTCCAAGCTAGGGTGAAAATTTCTTAGATGATATATATTGTACACAATTTATTAGTGTAAAAAAACTAATTGAAAATTAAAAATGAATATGTAAACTGTATTCATGAAGCAAAGTTTTTATTGTAGGTATAAAGCTAATACATTGAGGATAAAAGAAACAAAGAAGGCAGAAGAATATGAAATCAGGCAGCACAGAAGCACATTAGTGTGAAATGGAATTTTTTAAAAATAAAAACATTCTGTAAATGATGAGTGAGGAAAGGAGATTACAGAACAATCTAAAAAAAAGGAGTAATGTTGATATGCCAACTTTTGAGACAGCATTGGTTAATTTATCAGTAGAGGGCACATCTAAAGGAATACTGAGAGAAAGACAAAGATTGGAATATCTGATACAATTAATTGAGGATTTAGGCTGCCAAAAGCATGTAATTATGAAGAGATTAGAAAAGCATAGGAATGGGTAAAAAAATTACCACAATCTAGTTAACTCTGATGGAAAAAATTTACTATTAGTTCAAAAGTATGTTAAGTGATTTGAATAATAATGAATAGTTGAGAAATTAAGCATGGATAGGGAAATAAGATCTAATACTTACCACAGATGGCGGTGGCTGGGAAAGACAAACATGAGTGATGTAATATTTCTGTAGTAACCTTATTCTGGCAAGAAGTGAGACATCAGGTGGAGTTAGATATGTGCACAGCAAAATCCACCTGGTGAATAAAGGTAGCATGGCATGGCCAGAAAGGGTGGAGGGGGAATTGACAATTCTAGGGGTATATTATTGTTGGGATGGTGAAGCATCACCAATATAATTAATGTGTGCAAACATAAATATTAAAAACAAATTTTTTACAAAACTTTAAGAAGGAAACATACAGTATAAGATCTATAAAATGTGAACAGTAGTAATAAAAAGTGCTAGGTCATGCCCATGATTAAGGATTAGGTTAATGGACTCAAAACCAGGAAAGAATTGGGGCACGTAAGCAGGGCTGAGGTTAGTTTCAAGAGTTGTGGCACCCAGTTCTTTCCTTGGTTTGAGTCCATTAACCTAATCCTTCATTGTAGTCATGACTTCTTATGTTCCTTCCTCAGCATGTCCACCATTCGCAACAAAACCCTACCCAGTGTCCCATGCACATATTTCAGCAGATCACTGAATCTCAAGAATATCTTAGTTCATAAATATTCACCCAGTATTTCCCCTAAACCACCAAAAGGATCATTCCCATATAACAGACTCCACTGCAAAACATACAACATGCACCCAGCTACTACCACCTACTCCAATCCGACCACAGGAGAAATCTTCCACATCATTAGACATGCTATATGCACCACAACACACCTCATATATCAACTCACATGCCTTCATTGTACTAGCACATATATAGGCAACACCACTAACCCACTTGCCATCTGAATGAATGGCCACAGGCAAAGTGTGCACTGACAATTTATCCCATCCAGTGGCAAAACATGCCAGTTTCCACAAGTTGAACAATTTCAGCAACTGTTCACAGTTAGAACCATCAGAGTTCTCCCTGACACCACAACATCCACTGAACTCCACAGATAGGAACTAGCCTACCCAAATATCCTTGATACCAGACATCCTCCAGGCCTCAATCTCCAATATGACCTTCCCAATAGACCCAACACTTGTTATTACTACTGTTCACATTTTATAGATCTCATATCATATGCTTCCGTCTTAAAGTTTTGTATACATTAATTATGTCGGTGATGCTCCACCACACCCAACGATATTATACTCCTAGCATTATTGATTCTCTACTCCACCATTTCCGGCCATGCCATGTCACCTTCATTCCCCAAGTGGATATCACTGTGTGCACTTCTAATTCCACCTGATTTCTGACTACTTGCAAAAATAAGGTGAACCACTGAAATATTGAGTCACTTGTGTTTGTCATTTTGTGTTTATCTTTCTTAGCCATGATCAACTGTGGTAAGAGTTGGGTTTTATTTCTCTATCCTTCCTCAATTTCATTACCTTAAAGCATTTTCCTGCTAATTGTTATTATCGACTAGTTGAGAAGATAAATTGTATTTGCAGTAATTTATAAAACAATAATTATGAAAATGCAGTGAAATTATTTTCCTATAACCATTTATTCTCATGGAAAATTGGGTGGTCATGAGGCCTATAAATAAACTGGAACAGAGGAGGCAGATGAGTTGCTAAATGAGTTGTGGTGCCGTGCATGTGGCATTTGGAACAATGGAAAAGTTTTGCCTGTGATTAGATAGAAGTAGGCAGTTTTCACCATGTGCATTTTGCAATTTATACAGGAGGGTTCACTGTGCGGAAAGTATCCATATGACGGACTTGGAGAACTTCAAGGTGATTATTTCTGAACCAAGATTTTCTTGTGATTTGGTGGAATGCTAAAACATATGCAGGGGGAAGTTGGCATAATTTTGTGGAGAAGAATACACAAATGGGGAAGGAATGTAGGATGTCACACCCATAATGTAGGATCATATCAATGTACTCTGTTGTGTACCAAGACCTTAATCTGTTTATTTAAATCTATAAAGTTTGTTTTGTATTGGGGTTAAAATTGGATTGTTATCGACTGCCACAGAAATGCTAAGAGTTTAAACCCACACACAAATAACAAGTTCATGACTTTGAAAAATAAATACAATCAATCTGATACAGATTTTATATATGGGGAGAATGTTTGTTAAGAGAAGGAATTTGGTAGATCAGATTTAGGCACGAAGTAAATATGGTAGGTGATGTCACGGGATGATGAAATCAATATGATTTGAAATACACAATGAAAGGACCTTTATTTAAATTAATAATTGAAAACAAGTTAGCACATAATGTTCTCAGTGCTTAAATAATCCTAGATAAAAAGATTCAGCAATAAAATTAAACCAGAAAGGAAGATATACTGAAGAGCCAAAGAAACTGGTACACCTGCCTAATATCCTGTAGGGCTCCTGCGAGCACACAGAAGTGCCAGAACACAATGTGGCATGGACTTGACTAATATCTGAAGTAATGCTGGAGGGAATTGACACCATAAAATTTGCAGGGCTGTCCATAAATCCGTAAGAGTACAAGTGGGTGGAGATCTATTCTGAATGGCATGTTGCAAGGCATCCCAGATATGCTCAATAATGTACATGTTTGGGGAGTTTGGAGGCCAGCAGAGGTGTTTAAACTCAGAAGAGTGTTCCTGGAACCACTCTGTAATAATTCTGTATGTGTGGGGTGTCGCATTGTCCTGCTGGATTTGCCCAAGTCCATCGGAATGCTCAATGGACATGAATGGATGCAGGTGATCAGCCAGGATGCATTTCTACATGTTACCTATCAGAGTCGTATCTAGATGTATCAGGGGTCCCATTTCACTCCAAATGCACACGCCCCACACGATTACAGAGCCTCCACCAGATTGAACAGTCCCCTGCTGACATGCAGGGTCCATGAATTCATGAGGTTGTCTCCATACCCATACACGTCCATCCTCTCAATACAATTGGAAACAAGATTCGTCAGACCAGGCAACATGTTTCCAATCATCAACAGTACAATGCCAGTTTTGACAGGCCCAAGCGATTTGTAAAGTTTTGTGTCGTGCACTCAGCAAGGGTACATGAGTGGGCCTTCGGCTCTGAAAGCCCATATTGATGATGTTTCATTGAATGGCTCACACGCTGACACTTGTTGATGGCCCAGCATTGAAATCCACAGCAATTTTCAGAAGGGTTGCACTTCTGTCATGTTGAACTTACTCTTCAGTCATCGTTGGTCCTGTTCTTGTAGGATCTTTTTTTGTGGCTGCAGATTTGATGTTTTACCGGATTCCTGATATTCACGGTGCACTCGTGAAATGGTCGTATAGGAAAATCCCCACCTCATCACTACCTCGGAGATACTGTGTCCCATCTCTCGTGCACCAACTATAACACCACATTCAAACTCACTTAAATCATGATAACCTGCCATTGTAGCAGCAGTAACTGATCTAATGCCTATGCCAGACACCTGTTGTCTTATATAAGTGTTGCCGACCGCAGCGCCATACTCTGTGTGTTTACGTATCTGTCTGTTTGCAAACACATGCCTACAATACCAGTTTCTTTGGCTATTCAGTGTATTAGCAGTTGAGATAAACTAAATTCTAAATAAAAAAAAAAGATAAAAGTGATTTATATACCAAAAAAGAGTTTATTTTATTTTTTAAGTTTATTTTAAAATGTAAATGAAGTAAGAAATCACTGAATTTAAAAGTATAACTAATAACCATGTGACAGTTGTATAAATGAGTGTTTGGTCAAAATCTAATATTACTGAGTAAAGTTATACTTCAAAATAAACTAGAGATAACTGGGTGATGGAATTGGGGATGTAGTTGGTTTTTACATGTGATTTTTTTTTTTTTTTTCCACACCAGATCATGGTGGTAGCAGTGGGAAACGAGGGCTTGTGATAAGTTTTGGGAGTATCTGGGGAGTTATTATTCATTATAACATGTGTGTTTAACACATACTTTTTACCTCACACTTCCTTGAATGTCTGTCCACAGTCCCCACTCCTCTGCTGCTAGACTCCTTCCTTGTTTCCACTGACATCACTTCCTCGTGTACCAACATCCATTCAAACATTCATCATTTCTTTGGCTCACCTCATGCTCATGAAAAAAATCTTCTCCTTCAACTGCCAAGTTTAACAACAAATATGCAGCACTGTGATGGGTACCTGTAAGGCCCCAACATATTCTTGGGCCATTTGCAGCAACAATTTTGCAATAAAATCTGACTCAAACTTCGTGTTTGGCTCAGAAATATAGATGATATATTTATGATCTGGACATAAAGAGAAAACCATCTCCTAAACTTCTTCAGTTCCATACACCATAGCCACTCCATCAACTTCACATGGACTTACTTCCACACATTTCTTGATGTTGACTTTCCCTTTTTAGAAAAGTTGGCCTGCATACTTCTATTCACATGAAGTCTACAATGTTACAATATCTTCACTTTGGCCAGTATCACTCCTTCCATACAAAACGTTTTCTTTCTTGTAGCCAGGCTATCTGTGGTAGATACATTTGTTCTGGTGAAGAATAATTGCTTGGATATTCCTGTAATCTTTCATGAGTTCTCATTTTTCACTGCTATCACTCTGATCTTGTACAAAAACAAATTCCTCACACAACAAACCATCCTTCACACAATTACTCAAATCCTACATTTCTGAAAACTATCTGTAGCCTTGTATTCATCGTCTAATTCTCTCCAGGTCTTGAATCCATTAACTTAATCCTTCATTATGGGCATGACTTCCTACATTTCCTCCCCAAAATGAGCATCTTTCATTATAAAATTCTGCCCAGTTATTCAATAGACCACCCAGTCTCAAGAATATATTCATCCACAAATACTCCCCTTGTGGTTCTCCCAAACTCCCCATGTAAATTGTTTCCATGTAATAGACACTGCTGTAAAATTTACAGCATGCACCCAGCTGCCACCACCACCTGCTGCAAACCCCTAATAGTGGAAATATTTCCCATTATTGGATGTGCCACCTGCACTACAACAAGCCTCATATATCAAATAGCCTGTCTTCACTCTACCAGCTCATAGCTATATAGGCCTCACAACTAACGAACTATCCATCAGAATGAATGGCTATGAGCAAACAGTTCACACCAGCAACCCATATCATCCTGTGGCAGCTCAATGCAGTTCCCTGAATTTGAACAACTTAAGCATCTGTTGTACAGTGAGGACTATCAACGTTTACTCTGAAACCACAAGCCTCTCAGAAATTTGGAGTTTGAAACTAGCTTATTATCATTCCTTGATATGAATTTTCCCCGGGACTCAACCTCTGATTTGACTCACCCAGTGGACTTATTACTATATACTCAGGTACATGTAAATCATAATTGTTATATTTTCTATTCATATTTATATTATCTCACGTTCCTTACTTTTGTGATGTTCTGTCATTTTTAGCATTAATATTTTTCCATAAATATTGATCAACAATTTAGCAATTTCTTGCACCCCCTCCACTACCATCCCAGCCACCATTTCTTTGTTATCTTAGTTCCCCTTCACTTTGTGGGCATCAGCATGATCACATCTGATATGCTCAAATTGTGTCTCATCTACTTGTGGGACTAAGGTTCAAGATCGAGATATTCTTTTAAATGAGTTCATCTTTTTATCTGTTTGTCAGAGCCTCGCTGCTTCATCTATGGGTTTATTTCCCCTACATTTTATATACACTGATGAGCCAAAATATTATGATCACCTGATTAATAGCATTTTGGTCCACATTTGGAATGCAATACAGCAGTGATTGGCATGGTATGGATTCAATAAGTCCTTGGTAAATTTCTGGAGGTATCTGGCACTAGGTGTCTGTATACAAGTTACACAATTCCCTTAAACTATTGGCCAATATTTTTTTTCTGGCTTATGGCTTTACGCCTCCTTGACATCGAGGTCATTAGAGGCAGGAAAGGACTGGAGTGATTCGGGGAAACCATGGAAAACCCTAATCTGGATGGCAGGACAGGAATTTGAACCCATGTCCTCCCAAATGCAAGGCAAGAACATTAAACATTCACCCACCATCCTCAGTATAGGCCAGTAGTTTGTGGCCACAGAGCTATTACTACTGTTATTATTACCCTGCAATTCACTAAAAGTGTATGGCAGAGGGTGCATTACACCTATCTTAATGTAAAAAAATTCTCGGTAATTGAATCATTCCTATTCCATTCCATTCCCTAATCTCTGGTGGAAAAATGAGTATAGAAAAGAATTGGTTCTGACCCTAATTACTCTTATTTTCTCAGTAACTCCTAGATATCTGGCACTGGTAGTAATATGTGTTTGCTGTCATCCTGAAATAGGTCTGTCATGAATTTTTCAATTAGTTTCTTCTGACAGCAGTGCCTCTGATGTTCATGATTTTCATGATTTTTTGTTTTGTTTTTGTTTTTTTTCTGGCTTTACACCTCGTCTATATAGAAGTCATTAGATGAGGAAAAGCACGGGGGTGGGGGACAAGGAATGGGAAGGATTTCAATGCAAGTTCACTTCATATTCCTCAAACCACTGTAGCATAATTCAGTCCTTGTTACATGGACAGTTATCCTGCTGGAAGATGCCATCCCCTTTGTAGTAGATACAAAGCTTAAAGGGATGCAGGTGATCCACAACACTTTTCACCTAGTCCTCAACTCTCATGTTGTCTTCAATCACTACTACATGTCCCATGGAAGCCCAGGTGAATGTCTGGCATATAATAATGCTGCCCCAACCAGCCTACAACTGTGATGTGGTTCATGTTTTGAGTAAACATTCACCTGGAAGATGGCATATCTAGACACGATCATCAATCTGGTGTAAAAAGAAACATGATTCAACAGAGCAGGTGATACGTTTCCATTGATCCACAATCCAATGCTGATGAGTCGTGCCCACTGCAATTGTAATTGGTGATGTCATTGGGTCAGCATGGGAACATTTAGGGACCATCTACCATGGAGCCCCATGTTCAACAATGTGCGCTAGAGTGTGTACTCCAAAACATTTTTGCCTGTACCACAACTGTACTCTGCCATCAGATCACTCACTATCTTGCATTACAGTGCTTGCAAGTTTCCAGGCTTCACATTCTGAGATAAGGTATGGATATCCATCACCTTGTCATCTGCTCATGGTTTAACTGTCTTTAACCACTTTCTATAGAAGCTCACTACAACAGCATGTGAACAGCTTACCATCTTCACAGTTTCTGAGATGCTTCTTCCTCGGTACTGGGCCATAACAATCTGACCTTTTGGAGAGTCACTTATATCAGTGGATTTTCCCATTTTCCACAAATATCATTGCTGCAATTACTCTCAATACATCTCTGCTCCACTTATATACTTTACTAACTGTATAGGTACCTGCAACATTGCCAGATGTCAATCAATCACGTGGATAGCAGTGGCAATATTGTTTTACCTCATCACTATATAAAAGGAAGAATAGTGAACCTAAACTCAATAATTGCCACAGATGAAGGCAGCTGTGCTGCTATAAACACAACGACAAAGAAGTGTATACAGTATTTTGGTGATTAGATCGGATGTGGTCACATCAGCATCCACGAGCGGGGCGGTGTAACGGTTAGCGTTCTCGCCTCGCATTCGGGAGGACGGCGGTTCAAATCCCCGTCCGGGCATCCAGATTTGGGTTTTCCATGGTTTCCCCAAATCACTCCAGGCAAATGCCGGGATGCTTCCTTCAAAAGGCCATGGCCGAATTCCTTCCCATTCCGTGCCCCCATCCTTGCCCCCCATCCTTTCCCGTCTCTAAAGACCTCGATGTTAAAAAGAGACGTAAAGCAGTTAAAAAAAAAAAAACATCAGCATCCACCTTGCAACTGGAATACCAGGGGAATGGAGGGTGCTGAGAAAATACTGAATCTACATATTGAACATAAGATTACGCAAATATAAATACCAGAGAAATAATATAAAAATTAATAATTTTATATAAATGAATAAATAATTGATAAAATACTGAGTGTACTTGAAATGGTTTTGTTAGTGGTTAATACCAGGGAGAACTTGATATCAAGGATTATGATGCCAAGTTAGTATCAAGCTGGGGAGTTTGGGAAGACACAAAAGCCCTCAGTGTGAAGCACTTGTTTAAGGTTATTAATTTATGTGAATTGACATATGCTTCCGGGTTAGTTGATATATGAAAAGTGTTTTAGTCCACTAATGGGGAAAGTTTCCCCAGTGTACAGCCTTGAGTAGTTGGTTGTGTCTAGGTGCATTCTGCAAGTTTTGCAATGAGATCTATTGCATGGAAAGGATCTGTGTGTAGTTTGGGAGAATGACAAGGCAAGTATTCGAGGGTCAAGATGTTTTTGAGATTGGGTTTTCTGCCAAAGCATTTGCTGGGTTCAGTGGGAAGGATTTTCTGGAGAAGGTTGCACATTTTTGGAAGGGAGTGTAGGATGTCAAGCCCTTCACAAAGGATTAGGTTAATGGACTTTAGGAGAGAACTGAGTGATGAATATGGGACTGTGACTAGTTTTTAGAGGCGCAGGATTGGAGTAGTTATGTGAAGGCTGGGTTGTAGCATGAGAGATCTGTTTTGTACTAGATTAGAAGGATAGCAGTGGGTTTTGAGAGTTATCTGGAGAGTGATTCCTCATTTGAACATGCTCCTGCAATGGATGGCAAGGGTATTCGGTAGGAAAAATTTTGTTGTAGAAAGGATACCATCTGTCAGAGTGAAGGTATTGTTGTAAATTTGTAGGCTTGGTGTGAACAGAGGAGTGTGGGCCATCAGGAAAGGTGACATGTGAGTGAGAATAAGTCCAGGCAAGTTAATGTAATGGTTATTGCTTAGGGAGTTGAGGAAGTACAGAAGGTGGTTTTTACTGTGGTTCTAAATCATAAAAACATGATCTATGTATCAGGACCACACAAGAGGTTTGAGTGAGATTTTGTTTGGGAATTGTTGCTCCTGTTTTCGTAGGATGGGGTGATGCAGGTGCTCATGGCTGTGCTGCATATCTTGTGGTAAACTTGATTGTTGAAGTAGAAGAAGTTTATTGAAAGAATGAAGGTAGCCTAGGGAATGAGGTCGCATTTTATGGAAGTGTTCTAAAGCATTGAGTTGTCGGCAATGAGGGATGTTGTTACATAAAGTAGATGAAGTAGCAGCCTGGCAATAGTGGAGTAAGAAATGGATGCAGACGTATGAGTTTATGTGGGGTATCTCTTATTATTGAAGAGAATTTCTGTGCAAAGGGTTAAAGCAACTGATTCACAAGAGCCAAAATCAATTTCATAGATGACCATTTTATTGCAATTATGGGTTGCCCATGGTTGCCAGAAGAAGGAACAAAGTGTGTGTCCACAGATGCTGCAGAGTGAGGATGAGGTCAAGGAAAGTATACACTTCCTGGATAATTGATGCAGTAGGATCTGTGGGGTTACTATGATACTGAGAATTTGAGACAGCTCTCTGATACCAGTATGTACTGTCCACAGCCTAAGATCCTATTACATCAATTTTCCAGGAAGAACATACTTTCCTGACTTCCAGAGCTCGCTACAAGGCCTCTCATCCAATACCATGTTCATCATCACACTGCAGAATCTCCTGATACCAATATTATACCTTCTTCCATAGATCTATAAGGCTCTCAACACTGGGTGCCCTATAGTTGTGGTATATGGATTGCCTAGCTTACAGGTTTTGGCTGTTGTGGATCGGCACCTCCAATTTATAAATTATACATAAGTGAATAAATAAATGATAATTCCAAATTTTAATATTATGTCTTTTACATTAATACTTACATATACTTATGTTCAATATTTTTGTGATTTTTTCCAGCATGAATATTTTCCGGCAATTTTTGAATTTTAACTCAGTATTTTCCGGCCACCCTCCACTACCACCCCTTTCTCTGTTCCCTTGGTTACCCATTCATGTAGCGAATACTGAAACAACAACTTCTGGTCTCTAATATTACCTAAAATGTCATGCTAAAAGTGTTCGTCATTTCTGTATTCACTGTAGCCCCACCGTCTTCATCAGTGATTAATTTTGGGTTTACTTTCCCTAGGCTTTTTTTTAAATTTTTAATGTCTCAAAGCATTTTGCTACTCATCAATATATATATATATATATTTAAATATTGTAATGGTCAAAACCATAATGTTGACAGTAGATACCTATGCTAGATCACTCATGTTTTATTTTTTTGTGATTAATGGCATATATTGTGTTTTTTTAAGTATTTTTGTCACTGTTGGCCACCTCCCTTCACCTTCAGTGTGATGGGTCTACTTTCTTTTCCTTCTATATTAATATCCTCTTACGAAATTTCTTCTTGCTCCACTGCTTATGTACATTGAAGAACCAAAAGTCATGGGACACCTTCTAACATTGTGTGGGATCTCCTTTTGTCAAGCAAAGTGCAGCAACTAAGGATTGCAATCCCGCAGTGTTTTCAATCCCCCGGGATCTTTGCGGGATTTGCGCCAATCCCGCGGGATCCGTGCGGGATTGACGTAAACAGTTTTTTAACACATATATTAAAAACACAGTTACTTAAAACGTTAATAAATTAAATAATAATTAAGTTAATAAATAAATTTTAATGTTAAATGATAAAAATTAACAGTTAACAATATAATAATTGTAAGACTGGAGATTTTCTCGGCGTTGTAAATGAGTCAATATAATAATTGACAAAATGACATTAAAACTTTATAGCATGTCTTAAGTATATTTAGAGGTTTTAGATTTTTGTTTTTTAATCTAAACCAATTTTTAAATAAATAATAAAAAATGGAAAATGTTAGGTCATATTATGTACCTTACAATACATCACATAAGTTTAAAAACATGGTTTGCTTAATGGCCAAGTTACCAGAGTTTTTTTTTGTTTATAATTCTAAATAAACGTTCCATAACACCGAGAGAAAGCATTACATTTCACAAAGTGAATATACTCTGTAAAGTGTAGACTTTGTGCAGAAGAAGATCTCATAACATTTTGTCACTTCAGAAGTACGAGAATTGGCTTTTTTTTATACAAGAATTGTTTTTATGGGATTCATTACTATATTTCCTGATTCCTTGATTGATCTTACAGTTGATTAAATGTTATTAAAAGAAACTACTCACCATCACGTAAAGTGTCAAGTATTTCAGTTTTACTTATGTGGCGTATCGAAGTTTTTAGAGTGGAAATTATTACTTTTTAGTCAGAAAAGAGACTGATTGCAGTGACGTCCTTATAGGTTGTATCTCTGGATTTCATTGTAAAAACACGAAATTTCACACGTGAGGAAGACGGCGGGGGCAGCCATTGAAGTATGGTTTTCCTACAACACAATTTGTCCATACACCCATGAAAACTTCATTATAACTTTTTTTGCCTTTAGTTGAAATAATAACAAGGAGAAGAGGGATTAATCGAAAGCCTAAGTGGCACATGTAAGCAGGCGGCTTTCGTCAAAGAAATGCATTGAGGCAGCAGCCAAAACAACAATAAGTCAAGGATACACAATTGCCTTTTGATAGCTGCTAAATAAATAGGTATGCGATTGTTAAAATTATAATAACATTAGTTTTGTATCAACGAATAATCAAATTTTCATCCATAAGTTTTAATGAATTCGTAAAAGTGTATCTATTTACTTACGAATGACAAAGGTTGACAAAAACAAACTTTTGTTCACATGAGTCTAATGCCAACTGCAAGGGTACAGGCAAACAGTGCAACACATCCGATAGAGACCGAGTGGGGCAACAAGTCACGCACTGACAAGCGTTTTAGCCGGATTTTGTGGATTGCGGATCCACTTAATTTTGTGCGGGATCTGCCAGACTGTCTAATGATGTGGGATCCCGCTTTGCTGGATTGCAATCCCTAGCAGCAACCCAACATGAAATTGATTCACCAAGTCTTTGGAAGTCCTCTGAAGAAATATTCAACTATGCTTCCTTTATAGCCATCCTTAATTGTGAAAGTGTTGCCCGTGAAAGATGTTATCCATGAACTGTCATTTTAGTCATGTCCCAGATATGCCCAATTGGATTTATGTCTGGCGATCAAGGTGGCAAATTTATTCACTGGAATTGTCCAGAATGAATGGTATTGGCTCGGTGATATGCTGCACTGTCATCCAGGAAAATTATATTATTGTTCAGTTACCTGCATGCCATAAATGACCAAAAATGGTCTCCAAGCAGCTGAACATAACAGTTTCAAGTAAATGGTTGGTTCAGTTTGACTAAGAGTCCCAGTACATTTCATATAAACACAGCCCAGGATGGTGCCACCACCAGCTTGCACAATGCATTCCTGACAACCTGGATCTATGGCCTGGTGGCATGTGCATCATACTCAAACCATTTACTAGATGTTTATGGTTCAACCAATATTTTCACAAGCCTAGGAAAGGTGCTGCAGGTCATGGTGTTTCGTTAGCAGAAGCAGTCACAGGTGTCTTCTGCTGCCATATCCCATTAATGCCTAATTTCTTTGCACTGTCCACACAGACATATCTGTTGTATGTCCCACATTAAGTTTTGCTGTTCTATGACACAGTGTTGTATGTCTATCAACACTACCACCTTGATGCAGACAACACTGATCTCTGTAATTTAGTAGACATACTCGGTCACGACATTGTTCATGGTGGAAGGAAATTCCAAAAATTATATATTCATGGCACACTTTTGACACTGTGGATCTAAGTATATTGAATTCATATTTGATTATTGTAAGCCATTTCATCTACAGTTGCTTTGTAAATTAGTATTTGTTGTTTAATAATACACCATTACAACTGTTGGATATTGTTTTTATTTTCCGGACGCGTTTCGCCTCTTGTCGAGGTATCTTCAGCGTACAGTTTTGCTGTAATATGTGACTTGTTATTGACTTTTGAATATAATGATTTATAGATTTACCAAAATTATTCTTATATAGGAAGCATAATATTACTTATATTTATATATAAGTAATATTACTTATATTTATATATAGGAAGCATAATATTACTTATATTTATATATAGAAAGCATAATATTACTTATATTTATATATAAGTAATAGTATGCTTCCTATATGAAGCATAATATTACTTATATTACTTATATTTATATATAAGTAATAGTATGCTTCCTATATAAGAATAATTTTGGTAAATCTATAAATCATTATATTCAAAAGTCAATAACAAATCACATATTACAGCAAAACTGTACACTGAAGATAGCTAGACGAGAGGCGAAATGCGTCTGGAAAATGAAAACAATATTCAACACTTGTAATGGTGTATTATTAAACAACAAATACTAATATATTGAATTCGTACACAATTTCTGAAATGGAATGCCCCATGTGTCTAGTGCCCATTAGAATTCCACATCCAAAGTCTTAATTCATCTCATGTGGCCATAATCATATTAGAAATCTTTTACAAGACTCACGAGAGTGCAAATGAAAGCAAATCCCCAAAATGCATGTGATATTCATACATTTCTTCCATGATGCTTCCACCATCTTGATATTTGCATCTTCCTATCCTATGAACTCATGAATTTTGCCACTTAAATATACCATACAAAGTAAGCAGGCATAGGCAATTATCATAAATGATGTTCCACTCAATGGATATCCTGGGGAGATCTAACTCATATGTTTTCCCCTCCGTGGAAATGTTGATAAGTGGTATTAATGTATGTGTTCACTGTAGTGTGTCATTTGTACTGAGGGTGAGAGATGAAACAAGGGAGAGGGTGAAACCCGTTGTCAGCCCACTCAAATATAGTATTTCAAATGAAACCAAGAAGTCACCAAGTTTAACGTCAGACAGATGAATGTCTATCAATAAAGTCATATGCCCTCACATCATACACACTGTGGAGAAATTAGGCATTAAATCTGATTCTTTAGTACACAATCTAGTGTTTAGGAATCTTTCATCATCACTTCTACACTTCTGTCCCAAATAATAAAAACTCCTTCCACCACATGGGCTCAGACCTCCTTACCCTGGGTCCAATATAAGTCATTGTCCTGGTGTCCCAACGACTTTCACCAATAAGACAGACTATTTGGTTATTAAAAGTATGCAATACCATCATGCTCTGAGAAATATAATACATAATTCTTAAATATTTCTGCCTACTTTATCTTCTATCAAGTTTCTGTTTGAGTACATAAAATATTTGTGAGATGTTGTATCCTTATTTGTGCACAGGTGCAGGACCTCTATAATACTATTTATTTAAGTGGGTTATGATTTTTGTGTTTTCTGAAAAGAAAATATTTCAAACTTATTTTCCTTATAAAGCGCTAAAAATACTTAATTTGGCTGAAGCAGTTTATTAAGCTGACAACACAATGGATAGACGGATAGCATCCATTATGCTAACAGCTCACTGCATTATTGTATTTTCTTTATTAGCTAACATCATGTTGGCAAATTTTCCCAGAATCAATATGGATTTGACAAAAGTTATTCATTTAAATTTCTTGCTAACAAAATTTGCTTTATAACTATACCATAATTATATTAACAATAGAGATAGAAGTAACTACTTATTATGGCAAAAGAAACTTCTGCAATGAAATAGGTGATAACAAAAACACACTAAAATGTCTTACTGATGCAGAGCCTTTTTATGCTATATATATGTCCATTACCTACCTGTCATGCTCTTTTCTATCACAGCTTATGGTTACTTTCTGTATCATTGGCATTATTATGGTATCAAATATTCCTTTTATCTATTGTAACAAATTACAGCTATATTGTAATAGATATGAATGTATCATAGGATATAATGTGATTGTGTGTGCCACAGGAGTAAGTATGTCTACTATTTTTTTTTTTAAATATTCACAACGAAAAAGAGTAACTAACTTTCATATTTTGCAGGCAATAGAGCAACTAATATTGAAGTAAAGATAACAGATCATTAATAAATGGATAGAGATTAGCAGTTTTAAATAAACAACAATTAGTATGGTATAAAATGAATTACTACAAAAAATAATCTGGTAATTGATGGTTAAAGCACTAAAGGCAGTCATCCAAATCTCACAAATAAAATCATTTATCCCTTTACCATGTTCCTTGGCTACATAAATTCAATGGCCACATTATTTCCCAGTAGACAAACAATTCAAGTAATATTCTACAGATATGAAAATAAAGGTTGCATATATGAGGAACTGTTTTGTAACTATACTGGCATGAACAAAATCTGAGCAATGACTTTCTAGATGGGTACAGAAAATATTAATTTTGTGCTTTATGACTGGTGAATGTGACAGAAGCAGTGTATCAACATTAAATCTTGTTTGGAAATTTCTCTCGTTTTAAGGGGCCAAGTTTAAGAAAATATTTTCTATTTATTTCCATTTTATGTTTGGCAGTTAAGCATAAATTTGTCACTGGCACCCTCAAGGGTATACTCCAACCAATTCAGTGATTTCCTGAATGTTACTGACAATGCAATCTTTTATGTTTGTGTACATGATATCTGTTTTTTGATGTTCACTGTGTTTGTTCTTTTACAAATTTTTGAATTGTACTGTGTGCTACTTTGTGATTTGTATTAATACCATTTACTAAATAAATAAATTGACCAACTTTATTGCCAGAATACATTGTTGATCAGTTAATGAATTCCATTTCCTTAGACGTTCAAATATTATCCCTTTCATTAACTTTTTTTTTTTTTTTGTCATTGCACTAGGCTGTAAAGTAAAAATGCAGGTAACTGAAATTGGATTATATGAAGTTGCATCATTTTGTACATTTGTATAAAACTTTAAAACTTGAGATAATTTGTTCTACATCAGCTTTACATTTACAGAGAGAGAGAGATAAAGAGAGAGAGAGAGAGTAAACTAAATAAAAAGAAAATGTCAACATATAGGTATGAAATAACAGAATGAATTTTATTTACAGCCTATATTGTAAAACTTAAAAATTAACATCAGCCACAATTTGTAAAATCATATTTTATAAACCAATGTCAGCCATTGGTTTTAACTTATTTATAAATCTGTTATAATCCTTCTTTAACAATTTCAACTCATAATACGTCATACTTTTATAGAAACACTTAAAACAGGGCATTATAAAATTTATTTCTAATTCCTAAAGGACTAGTAATGATATGAAAGTTTCTTCTGTTCCTTTCAGAAGATTTCTAACATCAACCAAACACACAAGCAATAACTATTTCTAAATTCCTTTAATGTTCTGTAGGTATACCACATTTTTCATTACTGTTATTTACCACTGGAATGATAGTTTCATTGTTTCACATCTGTTTCAAATGATAATGTGGTGACATACAATACTGTGAATATTTAACACTCCCTTGAAATAATTTGTTACAAATACAATTAAAATAATAATTTCTACAAAAATTTGTCAATAAATCATAAATCGGCAACTGTTTCAGTTTGGTATTGATTACCTAAATAGCTTCATTCCCTATCACCAAAACCTTTAGAGTTGATATCTAATTGTATACTCTAAAATTCACACATCATAGAAATTTAGGCTTTTTGTGTAATAAAGAAGAGTTTTCACCAATGAACATATTTTCTCCATACTTAAAAAAATAACTTTCTTGAAACTTATATGCACTAAAACATTTGCAGTGTTACAAATTATACCAAAGTTGCAGAGCCCAACACAAACTGTGTTATTTTCTTTGTAGCATTTTTCACAATCCCTTTTGCTTCATAATATTTAACATTATAACTGTCAAACATTCTATGATAATAATCTTAGGATGTTTATATGTTTAATTCATAATTTTCTATAAATTAACAGAACAATGACATACACAAAATGTAAAAATTACAGAATTTTGAATATATTTCTTTTTAAAATTGATCAGTTAAAGTTAAGTGAGTAATATATTTTAGTTTCAAGACTGCCAGGAAACTTCTCATCATTCTATTCCGATAAATAAAATTACAGTTATTACATCTAAAATATATATATATATATATATAATATATTTGTAAAATCTACCAAAAGTAACGCATATTTTTAAATACTTTCATCACAGACACATCAGTGTTGTTAATTAATTTCAGTTGATTTGAGAAGAAACAGCTGCTTATTTTCTATCATTTTAAACCAAAGAGTTAAAAATTACATATGGAAGTAACTCAGTTCACATAAAAGGCTGGAAAGTGGTGAGAGATAAATATGTATCTTTGGTAAAAAAATCCTTTTCGGAAAAATATTTGTATGACATTTGTGGCAGAAGTGTTAAGGTACATGCTTTTATTTGCTCTAATAACACTAGTGCCATATTGGTTGGTATGTTATGAGTAAGCCCCAGATTCTTAGGTTTGAACCTATTTTGTTCCCAACTTAATATTCTCGAAGTTTTAACTTTCTTTTTCGTCTTTTGTGTAAACGAATAATATTCATAAATTTAATGGAACCTAAAATAACCTAATTTTTAAGTTTTGACCTAAAAGACCTTATTCAGTTTTTAGAACCTAAAAGGACCTAATTCGATGTACTTATCCAGTCCGACTGTAATTTTGTTACTTACATAAAACAAATGACCGAACAGATTAGCTCAGTGGTACGGGCCGTGGGTGAGTAATTTGGACTCGGGAGATGCCCTGCATTCGAACCCCACCATCAGCTGTTCTGAAATGGTATTCCGTGGTTTTTCTTTTCACCTCCAGGCAAATGCTGTAACACTACCTTATGGACAGGTTATCACTGCTTCGTTTCCCCCCTTCCTTCTCAAAAATTTCATTTCCTTCTTCTACATCAATCCAAGTTAATTTCACCTGGGCGATCCGGCCAGTCACCATCCCCATCTGTATCTATTACTACATGAATCCTAAGCTCCAAGACACTGCAAATATGAGGGATAAAGGAATGATCCCTCGCAGAGTCCGATGGTGAAGCCGAACTTGGAGAGTAAATGAACTATGTTTACGTGTAAAACAAATGAATTTATATGAAATTATGTGTTTTAATCTCATTGTTGATGGTGACATTGAGAAAAGCAGTAACAATCCGGTGTGGCAACTTCACATTATTACAAAGGTTTACAATCAGCAGAAACAAATCGACAAAGCTAGTTTTAAACATAGCATGTTAAACATTAACAATCTCAGGAACACAAACCCTTTCTGAGAAATTAACAGTTTTAGACCATCATCGTTCAGTGTTAACATGGAAATTAAAACATTGTGTAGATCTACATACTTTTAGTTCCTTCTTTAAAAACAATCATGCCCACACAGAAGTCCTCCTGCGAGAGTGGATTGGAACGGATAAGAACTTTTATACAGATGGGAAAATTATATAGTCAAGTATATGTAAAACCAGTTTAATTTGTTTTATATACGTATATCTTTTATAATTTTTAAAAATAAATTAGATTTTGTTTTCATTTCTAAAGTAACATAAAGTGACAGAGTGTAGACTGCTGGATGAAATTTCATAATATTAACTGGGTACTATCCGGGATGATTCAGGTGGACTATTTTTATTTTTGCCTTCTATATAGGTGCCTGCAGAATCCAATCCCATGTACTACAGTATCAGAATTCAGCAACTCATTTGGCAACTGTTATAAGGAGAAATGCTTCCGAACAGAAGCAGAGTTTCATTACAAGTTCAAAGCTGGGTACAGAAGATTTATTTAACCTGCGTCTGTGTGAAGCTCTCACTGCCACTAATATACCTGTTTCAACACTCCAGAATGCAATCCAGAAAACCTTTTTGAAAGACTTTTGTAACAGAAAAAAAAATCAGATGAATCCACTTTAACAAAGAATTACTTGCCTCAGCTGTATGAGAAAACCATTGCTGACCACTTCATCTGGTTAAGTGTGGATGAGATGACAGATGCCTGGGGCTAATACATAGCCAGCATTGTTGTGGGCAAGCTCACATGTGAGAAACCTAGTATACCCCAGGTCATTATGTGCAGAGAACTTTCAATGATAAACCACTCTACTGTGGCAAAGCTGTAAGGGATGCACTAAAGGTGTTGTGGCCAGATCCAGAACATGAGGATAAGTTGTGGTTGTTGGTGACAGACAGTGCAGCCTATTTGATAAAAGCAAGGGAGTGTCTGAAGGCATTCCAACCCCGAATGACGCATGTCACCTACCTAGCTCATGGGCTCCACTGGGTAGCTGAAAAAAATTTGGGAACAGCACCCTGTAGTTAAAGAGATAATTTCTTCAGTGAAAAAATATTATTGAAAGCGCCAAGTCGAGTCGTTAATTTCAGAGAAAAGCTTCCATCAATACTACTCCCTCCTGAGCCAGTAGTAACACGGTGGGGGACCTGGCTCTCAGCCGCAATATATTATGCAGAAAACTATGAGAGCATCACAGAGGTCATCGATGCATTAGATGAAAGCTACACTATTGCTATAGTAAATGCAAAGAAAGTGTTGCACTCAGTACCAGCTGTACAGGAGTTGACATATATAAAGAAAAGTTTTTAAAACCTAGAATTTTCACTCATGAAGTTGGAAGGGGGCACTCTACCATTGACAGAAGCACTTCAAATCATCCAAGAAGAGTGAAAGCCAAGGTGGCTCCTGGGCCAATTGGGTTTTCTGTAGCTAAGAAGCTGGAGGCTGTTTTAGACCACAGTCCAGATTTCAAGAGGGTGGAACAAATAGGCCGTGTTATCTCTGGACTAAAGGAACAAGAAATACTGCCTTGGAATCCTAAGGAAATCGCTGATATGAAGTCGGCACTCCTTATCTCATGTGATGTGGAGCGTATTTTTTCTGCATTCAAGAGAATTTTAAAGGAAGAGAGAATAGTGTTTAGTCCTGAAAATCTGTCAAAATATTTCATTGTTCAGTGTCATATTAGAAGTTTTCAATGAGTGATTTACAATTCAGAATTAAGACAAAATGTTTTGAACACAATAGTGAATTATGCCACATGTTTTACTGTGAACGAGCAAATTCATGTTTGAAGATTTTAAGGATTACTTGGCAATAAATTCACAATGTTTTTAACACTATGACTATAAATTGCATGTTTTAAATTTTATTTCCCTTATAAATGTGTAAATTCCTAAATCAGAATTTTAAAAACCTATAAATGCCTAAAACATGAAAGAGAAGCGTATTGTAACTAAATTTGATTTTTTTAGATCCTAAAAATCTGGGGGCTTAGTTATGAGGAGCTATGAACCTTATCTTGGCTACTGGTATAGCCTGCATATTGTTATGTTATGCAGTGTTAAACATATAGTTTTACTGTTATTTCTTGGGGAAAAATCTAATTATTCGATACATGATCTAGAATAAATTAAGTGCCATCCCCACATTCTCTAATAAATGTCTGCCAATTTTCCTACAGAGATTATTTTTTATAAAAAAAAGAAAACAAAGTTTTGAACCAACAGAGAATCTAACAAAAGAAAATAACTGAACACCGCCTCAGATTCTGGATGTACCACATATTCCCATTGTGGTTGATTTATATAAAAATCAGTTCTAAATAACATTACTTTGTTCTTTACTTCTATTATAAGTGATATCTACAAAATCTAGTAATAGAACTTGATTGGAAGCAGTAGTGATTTAACAATAAAAACTTACCAGTATGGAAGACTTTTCAGATACCGTCAAATGGAGGTACCTTAATCATCAAAATACAAAGTATAAACGTATAATGAAAAGATAAAAGGAATGAAAATAAATATGAACAGGGAAAGTAGATGAATCAATCACCAAAAAAATGTAAACATCTATCGCATTGTTGGCCGAGAGATCTGGAAGGATTGTTCAGCATCCATGCAACAGAGTTTCAATTAGTCACACATGTGCCTCTGTTATGGCTGCCCTACCCCCATAATCCTACTGGGGAAAGGGGACTTTTAGCTTTACATGTAATCTGAACCACAGAGCACTCTAGTGTGCTTCACAAGAACAAAGGAAAGCTCTTCCAGAGGTGAAGCCCAGTTTGAAGGCTCATAAAAATTCCAGCTGAGACTGAGATTTGAACTGGAGACCTTCCATTTCTCAGTCATGTGCCATAACCAACTAAGCCACCACAACATACCACGCAAATACATGATGCATCGATCAGTGTAGTTGACTGGATAATAACATTATATCTAGAGATATAAAATTTGCTTGTGATATGCACATCTATTCTCACCTTTTGTATATCTTGTAAAATATCATACAATAAATAAATAGTCACCAAAGATGAATACAAGAGGCCATGATGAACACACACAATAAAAGATACAAACACAATTTAACAATGTTTCAGTTACCTTATTCATGCAAAAAGAGATATGCAATTGGGCAAGGGAGGTATGCATACACTGGTACCTACTTCATTAGTCAAGAGTCATGCTTAGCCCCTGTCTGTGCCAACCTAACCCTGAGTCATCTTAATGAGCATTTCCATAACAAAATCTCACTCAAACCTCTTGTGTGGTTCAGATACTTAACTGATATATTAATGATCTGGAATCATAGCGAGGACCACTTACTAGGCTATCTGAATTCCCTAAACAATAATGAATCCATCGACTTCACCTGGATTTACTCCCACACAAACATCATATTTACTCAATATAATCATTGCCATACAGTCTGTCACTTTTTACATCTCTGTTCACATCAAGCCCAATATCTATATTTTATCATCCCTTCTACACCACATATTCCCTACTTTGCCATCCATGTCAGATGCATCTGTCTGATGAAAAATCCCTTTCCAGGTACACCCAGAACATAAGTCCTCATTTCCTGATGCTACCCTGCTTATCCTGTACAAAAACAAATCTCTCATGCTATACCCACCCTACACACAACTAAAACATCTAAAAACCAACCATATCCCCATCTTTGTCACCCAGTTCCCTGTTGTTCTTGATTCCACTAACCAGCTCCTTTGATGTGGGCATGACTGACATTATTTCGTTGAAATGTGGACCTTTTTCCCCAATATGATTGTTTTTGCCTACCCCCCTTTCCACATTTCTGGGGACAACCCTATTTCAAGAATATCTTGCTCTACAAATAATCCACTTCAGATTCTTCCAAACTACCACATAGATCTTTTCCATGCAAAAGACCTTGCTGCAAAATTAGCAACATGCATCCAGATACCATGACCTGTTCCAATCTGATCACTGTTGAAGCCTTTCCTATAATTTGACTTGCTGCATACACAACAACACACTGTATGTTCTAACTAACCTGCCTGCCTCTACTGCACTAGTTAATTCATAGTATTCACAACTAAGCAGCTTTTGATCAGAATTAGTAAAAAAGTCTACCCCGGCAGCCTTCACCATTCAGTGGCATCCCATGCCAGCTCCTACTACTCTAACAACTATTTTACAGGGAGAACTGTAAGTTTTTCCCATAAACTACCATCGCAATTGAAAACCAGAAATGGTAACAGCTTTCCGACATATCTTGGACACCAGGCATCCACCTGACCTCAAAATTTGATAAGGCCCTACCAGTAAACCCATCACTTTAATTAGACTCTATTTATACTTTGCTTTCATTGTATTATTACTCCCTAATTTACATGTTTAGTATTATATTTTACATGTACATCTATTGTGTATTCTGCTTCTCTCATTGAAACCATTTTTCCATAGTTATTGCTAGTTTACTTTACATTATTTTTAACCCCCACCCCTGCTACTCCCATGCTTTTGTTCTCGTTTGACTCAGTCACATATATGGTAGGTCCCAGTGTGCACACCTCTCTTGACAAATATTTTGGTAAGGTTTTACACAGAAATATTGTAAAATGATGAAGACAGCATAGCCAGCTGTAGAAATGTGTTTTTACACCTGGCTGGACATCAGTGAGGATTATATTTCGGCAATACACCAGGAATGTATTCACTCACAATTCTAAAATTGGGGTTATCTCTTTTTTTGTGTCTGTTGTTTCCCACCTTTCTTCATCCTCAGTGAGTGATGGGTATACTTTCCCTAGCATTTATTATTTTCATAGTATATATATTAACAAATGGTGCAGTCAAAATGTTTCATGAAGTAGAATTTTTGGAGTATTTTGTTCATGTAAAACAGATACTCAATTCACAGTATTAGGTACGAGAATTGTCTGTTATGAACCAAGCACACTACAAACTAAATACTTTTTTAATCCTATAATATGTAATGAGATTTAATACAGAAAACAAATGGTGATCTCTATAAGAAAAACCAGTGGATGCTTGGCGTTGAAAATTCACAAAACATTAGAGGGAAAAATGTACTCAAATGAAACATTCTGCATAGATTGTTTATCAGCAAATATGAAAAAAGATAATTACAAAAATTGAAAGAAACAATTTCACTAATTACACATTACAGTATATAAACTGCATGACAATAGTTATTGGAAATTATTTTTAACATAAAATTAATTGTGTGTTACATTTCAAAACATTAATAGCTCGAATGTTTATTTTTCCTTGTGACGTGTACACGTATCTGTGATACATATTAACTAAAATATTATTTCAAATGTTTACCTTAGCTTATGGTCTAGCTGTATTATTTGATTTAATGAAACTGATATACTGTAACAATGACACATTATAGAGGTAATATTCAGTTTACATTTCTACACTGTTCTCATGTAATATTCCATTTCATAGATAACTTATTATAACAGAAGCTTTTAAAATTAAGTCTAAATATCCTTGTACCCTGTGGAGTCTGATTTGAAGCTCAAATGAGCAGCAGTTAACAATGGCAGTGTCTATCCTGATTTCAAGGATATAATAAAGATAAACCAACTTTGGCATAATAATATGCATCTTCTGCAAATAAGGGTAGATAGCAAAATTTGTTACAGCATCCAAAGAAAAATAATCTGAACTGTTTGGATAATTATATCAAACATCAATTGCAGTGAAAAATCCAGCAATACTATGAGTTTCTCAAATATTCTTAATTTCAGAATGGGAACAACATGTATATTGTCAGGATTCTGAATGGAATGGAGATTTAGAAATAATATATCTACGAAGTCTGAAATTACAATACAATATATGAGGTTTCATACAGAAACCACTAATAATGATTTCAGTCTTAAATGATCTCTGATAGAATATTTACTGATTATAACTTAATAAAATTCTGCAATGACAGAAGCAGAATGTATGGCAATGTAAAACTCTAATTGTGTAGACATCTGTGGTCTCTGTCAATGTTTACTCAGTTCTCTGGGTGAAACCAAATCAATTGTATAAAACCAAACATTTCAGCCAACTTGTTGCATCTTTCATCAGAGGACTGCCATTTTTGGGGTCCCTGTCTCCTATAGAAGCAATTTATAGGTGACAGTGACTCCAGGCATGGTGTTCCTCTGATGAAAGCCACAGCGAGATAAATGAAATGTTAGGTTTCAAAAAATTGTTACAGCTCCACCAAGAGAAAAGAAAACAAAATCAATCTCTGTCATCATTCAGTTGTTAGGACCACACAAATTTAATTTACATTCATAATGCAAGTAATTCTTGGCTCTAACACAAATTTATGAAACAATTTACCAAATGAGCTAAAATATTACATTAATATTTAATCAAAACTAGAACTGAAACCATTTAATCATCAGAAATAGTAAAACAAATAAAATTAGATATCTTTTCTTTCATCTTTAGTCTAGTCTATTTTGATGTTTACACTCAAAGCCAAGATTTTACAAATTTGTAAAAATAACAATTCATTTAATACTAAAGAACATTCCCAATTAAATTAAATGCACCTATTTTCTGAAACATCTCACAGTTTTCTGTATTGATGCTAATTTTAAAAGCTTTTTTTTTAAAAAAATTATTATTCTCTCAGGAAAGCTTCTCATTACCTTCTATTTTGGGAAAAAGTTTCACAAAATGAAATTAAAGCTTTATAATTATTATTTTTATGTTTTAAAAATAGATACATTACTTGTGGTGAGGATACCAAATAGTGTGGCTGCATGTGTCATGGTGCCACCACACTGTATCAGAAACGTTCTACAGACCTAGCTTCAAATCCTGGGACTAGAATGCTGACTGACCCGAGGCATTTTCAGGTCGTTTTTTGCAATCACCTAGGCTAATGTTGGGATGGTCCCCAGTCTCTACCTCAAAGTACACATTTCACAATCAAAAATACGCGTATCACACACATTTAATGGGCAGATCACAACACATCCATTCCCCCATCAACAGGACTAGTAATCCATGCCTTGCTTTCAAACAAAGCACAGCATTGGAGAAAGTGCCTATTGCTGAAGGTGCTTTATGAGTAACAGTTTATGCAGTTTTCCACCAGCATCTTCTTCAAGGTTAAAATTATTATTATTATTATTTTTCCTGGATAGATCCAAACCTGAGTTTTACAGTAAATCTAATTACATTTCCGAAAATTATTACAGTGGGAAAACAAAGATTTTATATAAGAAGTATATGTTTCTGTTTAAAAAATAGAAAAATAAAAAATGGGAGCTATCACTATATTGGGGTTTTTGCATTTTTATAATGTTTCTATAGGTAAGCTGATATAATATAGCAAATAATTATCCCTTATTAGCTAGGGGTGATAATTTTTAGAAAATCTGTTGTTTATAGACCAATATTAAACCAGTATATTCATAATATACTATCCAAACTTGCACATACTGTTACTAGAAGCTGCCCGTTTTCAGTGCTGACATATTGGCATAAAAAGATATTTCTACTTGAGTCAGTTATTTGGATAAATACTGTGGTCATCTGAGTTATCATGCAAGTGACCTACTTTAAAAGGGGGGGGGGGTTGAAGAAGAGATACTGAAATGTGTTGAGTGTATGTATTTTTGAGCTTATATTCAAGCAATGAATATCTGAAGAAAGTATTAGTTACCACTGCAGAATCATCCTAGAAAGAAGCACACAACCTAAAACCCATATCTCACTTTTATAATAAGCCATGATTGGATTTAACTTTTCCTGCTGAGAAAGTTTATATGCTACCATTGTTCTACTTCAGTGATTCACAAATTCCCTTTAATTCAGTGTTACAAATACCTGGAGAATGATTAGGCTTTTTGGACTTCATAACTGGTCACTTCTATGTGTTTTATGTAAGAGGAACCAGTCTGTTATAAAAGTATTGAAGTTGCTGGAAACTATGACTAAAAACTAACATTCTGAATATGTTTACTTACTACTGTTTTCTTATTGATAAGATAATACATTAATAAAATAATTCGATTTTTAATGGTTTCCTTTTCATAAAATTAAGTTACACATCTATAAACCCTTATGAATCAATGTTTATACACTAGTCCATTCACTAATATTTCTTTTGAATAATTACTTATAAATGAATACTGTCACTAGACTTTTTCAGTGTCATGCATGGGAAAAAGATGAAGTATTTTAAAGTTTATGTGATAAGCATCATTTTCAGATTTTTTAAAATATTTGATCAGATTACAAGTCAGAAAGCAGCATGATGTACATTGAATAATAATATAGTTTTTTTGTTTATAGCAAATAGTGCTTTATCAGACCAAAATTGTTTAGTAACCAATTCAGTTGATACACATAACCACTTCTATCATGAAATTAACTTGTTTCATCTCTTTTAAATGTTAAATATTGCACTGAAACTCATATGAAGAAAAACATGATAAATTGTAACATAGTATAGCCCCATCTCCATTGGTATCTGTCAGAATTTATTTTTATTGAAAGAAATCCCTTCCCACTAACTAGTATACGAGATAATTGTTACCTATTTCGTATGAATAAATGAGAAAATTTTGTGCCCTTTGGGAATGTGCTGGATACATTAAGAATTATTTTACCTGTACCTAGTAATGATGAAATAACTTTCCTGTTAGGAATCTATTGTTGTCAATGGAGTAAGATAGTTATTTTGTCAATAATTTACCGAATACAGGCCTTCGACTTTCAGTTAACTTCATGGCCCTGAGTAACTTCGTTTAATGTATTCTTTATTTTTGTAATTTTCAACCCTACAAAACCTATGGGCTTTCAAACATATTTAACAATTCATAACCTAAGTAACTTACATGAAAATACAATGGAAGTTACAGATGTACGCATACATTTAATAAATATTTCCCTTGTTTCTTCTTTTGTAAAATGAATTACTTAAGTGATGCATTGCGCCTAATATAGTGTATAAATCATAATATTGGTACAGATTATTGGAACTGCATATGATAAAGTTATTTTCTTTTTACCCTGGGATTCATATTTTGATTGTTTCACACACATTAGATTAATGCACATGTTCATAGTATTTTTCTATACTGTGTTTATGGGAGATGGTTCCCTGTTTGTCTTTTGGAATGATACTGCTGTACCTGTGAATTTTCCTTGTATTTTGTGGATATGAAAAAAGTAATGCTATTTGCAAGAAAAAGAAAATAGAACAAAATGATCAATTTTGATGTAGTCTTGTGATTAATACAGATGGAGACAGCTTAAAACATTTTTTATGTATGAAAAATATCTTTTAAGAAAGTTTAGCGATATATTTTTTTTGTTGATATTTCAACTGCAGTTTACTGGCAGTATGAGTGATTCTTCAAGTTCAGGAAGATCAATAGGTTTTCATGAAGACTGTTTAAAATCTATAAGTGTGATAAATGGTAACCAGTCAATTATAATGCAAATATCATAGAATGTATGATGGATACTGCATGATTTAACCAGAAACAACAGTTATTAGTACTTGACATAGTTCCCTGTTCAAAGATGATCCCTTTTGCAAAGTGTCAGTGGATGCTGGTAATAAATGTATTTCATCTCTAGATGCAGCAAAAGAGATTGCTGACTGTAGACATTAGAAGAGCTGGATCTAACAAGGAATAGCTAAAAGGCATGGAGGCTACTGAAATGCCACAACAATTATCCAAAGAAAATCACTGGACACTCCAACTTCAATGCAAATCAGATTCCACATCAGCTTCTCATGAATGGGAAGGTAATTCATAAAGGCAGATAATCTCTAACATGAAGAAAAAAACACAGAAACAATCAGGAAAAGAGAAACAATCTCATCGCACACTTCAGTATTTCGGAACTGGACGAGGCTATCCATTAGTGCAAAACAGGGAAATTGGTACGTCTGGATGACATTTGATCAGAACAAACTAAGAAATTTGGATATAAAACCACAGAATGAGCACTACATCTTTTCAACAAGTGCATGAGCATATATCAAATCCAGAAAGTGTGGTAGAGGACCAGAGTGGATGTCCTACTGAAACCTGGAAAAGAATGAAATGATCCAAAAGATTTCAGAGTGAGGTCACCATTGTGCCACCTGTATAAAATTTTTAAATATTAATTCTGATTGACCCAATAGTTATACCACAGCAAGCTGGCTTTCACCTTGGTAAAATTTGTATTGGCCAATAGCTGAACCCAACACAGGGTATGGATGGATGGATGAATGTGAGACTCATAAGGCCACTGCAATGGTATTTGTAAATCTGTCAGCAGCATGCATCCTGACAAAGACCTGGTCAACCAAGCTCATCACTACTCTTGTTTTTTTTTTTTTTTTTTTTTTTTTTTTTTTTTTTTTTTTTTTTTTTTTTTTACTTTCAAGGGCAGCGCAGCTATTAAATGGTACAGAAAGAAAAATGGTCTACCTGATGAAAATGTATGGGACTCAATCCTTTTCAACTTCTATACAAACACTCAGCCATTACATTCAGCTACCAGGAGGTTCTTGTGAAATGATGACACTTGCCTTGGCCACACAGAACACATAACTTGAAGACATGGAAAGGAATCCCTGTATTGCCTTGAATTCCTATTAAGTTATTATAGGAAAAATCAGTTTATGACCAAAACCCTTCAAAAACTAAAGTGTATGCATTTCATCTAAAAACTAGGAAAGCTCAGAATAAGTTGAAAGTAATGCGGTCAGGTATCAAACTTCAGACATGCAACAGCGTAAAATACCTGGGTGTGAACCTTCAGTTATAAGAAACGGTGCATGGACTAAAAAATGAAAGTAGCCCCAAGAAACAACTTGCTGTACAAACTAGTTGGATTACAGTGGGGCAGTCAACCAAAAACAATTTGTACATCAGCAATGGCTCTTTGTTACTCTCTCACAGAATATGCATGCCCAGTTTGGTACTCATCCTTTTACACCAAACATGTGGATGCAGTCATCAGTAATACCTTTAGGCTGGTAACGGGTTGCTCTAAGTCTTCCCCAGATGACAGGCTAAATCAGCTTTCAGGGATTGCCCCATCCATTATCTGAAGAGAAGTAGCTGCAAAAAAGGAGAATCCCAAAGGAGAATGGGAATGCACCCATCAGCTGCAATGCCATGCAGTACCAGCCCAAAGACTCAAGTCCAGGGAAAGCTTTCTGCCAAAATTATGGGGATTACTTGGGTCATCTGAAGCTGCAAATGCACAGTTGAAGAAAACTAAGGTCTGTAACATTTCAGAACCACTGACAGTTGCAGAATGTCTGCTGCCTGGTCACACAGAAAGCTGGAATGTCTGGAAATCCCTGAATCAATTGTGGACAGGAGTGAGCAGGCCTGAAGCTAATCTAGCAAAATGGTCTTATATTGACACTACAAATATTAACTGTGAATGCGACAAGGATCAAATCATGAAATATATGCTCCAGTGCTCTAAGTGTCCATCTTCTTGCAATAAAGATGAACTATATCAACCAATACATAATGCACTTGATGTTGCAAAGTACTGGTTCAACTGGTTCAACTGGTTTAACTTGTACAAGGTTTAACTTTTTACCTCTGTTTCATAATAATAATACTTGGTTAGTTCAAAATATTTTTGATCTAGTATTGTTAGTAGTATGGAGATATGATGCCTTTGTGGCAAATAATGGCTTTGCCTTATACAAGAAGAAACTGTCCATAAAAATCTAGCTATACATTTGATGGAACACATTAGTTATTACTAATTGCTCCACCTGCCTGTGTCGCTTGGTGCACAAAGGCACCACACACTGGGTTGGGAAGGTACAACTGGACTGAGCATGAGCTCAGGTGCCTTTGTACTGCCCATCCTGATTGAGGTTTTTAGGGAGATTTCCCACAGTCATCAAGGCGTACGCTGGGATGGTCTCCTCTCCAATCTCTGTATGATAGACCAAACACTTCACAAATGGAAATACACCTCTCACTCACAGAACATAGATATACACTTTGCAGACATATGGCAATACTTCCTCCATGAGTATAGTGGTTACGACAGAAAGACAGAGGCATGAGACAGGGGAACATAAAGTGCTGCCACTAGCTGGCCAAACTATTGCATCAGGTATCTCCTGGCCAAAGAAGCCATATGATAACAAAAACTAATTGCTTCTTATAGATGTATCAATTTTCTTTTTATTTCAAATCAAATGGTTTAAAGTTTTCCATCAAACCAACAGTTTCAAACAAATTACATAAATAATCCTCAGGTAAAACTGCTTTAACTTTGTCAGCTATTTCTTAATATAAAAAATGAAATTGTTATGTGATACTACCTGCTAATGTGGCAGTGTGTGTTTAAGTACCAGGGAGGGTAGATGAGTTACAATGGATCAAGGTTCAAATGCCTGACCCGGCGTACTGGCCATCACGATTGTGGTTTTTAGGCAGTTTTCCGAAACCACCAAGGTGGATACTGGGAAGGTCCCCAATCACCACTTCATAAACTACACATTTAATAAACAAACATACATTTGTCATACAGAATGACACATTTCACAGACATATGCCAACACATCCGTTCCCACATGAAAACAACAGGCCTAGCAAGCCAGTATAGATCTTGCTTTCAAAATGATCACAGTCTCAGGAAATGTATTTGCTGGATGACCCACTGGAAACATTAAAGAATGATAATGATGAGACACTTGATACTAATTTTGAACAAGTTAAAAAAATGAAGAGCATTCCAAAGAGCTAGCAATAATATTGTAAAAGTAGAGCAGAGGCTCCAGACTGCAGCATTATTGTAATTTGGAAATATAAACCAGAGCTTATCTAACCATGCAGTTGGCATACACTCAATGGCAAATAATAATAAAAGAAAATTTGTTTGATTCCCTTCAGACAAAGGATTTTTAATGGCAGTTTTGGCCTATTTGTCCCACACCTTGTTGTGGTAGCTTCAGCATCCTCTAACATCAGGGGTGGAGAGAGAATCTGTAATTTGTGGAATAAATGAACTATCTGAAATTCAGACCCAGTAGATATCTGATGTTCATTGTTCCAGTTCCTACCTTTATAATTTGGAGTTGCTGGTATTGCTATGTAAGACCTTAACAGTAAGGATTGTGAAACAACTACTGAGATTGTGTTATAGAAATTAGCTAGAGCAGTGAGTGAATAATCTGTTGCAATGAATTAACACAAATATGTGGTTATACCAGAGTATGAAGACAAGCAGTTTCATCTGGGTTTGTATATAGAAAGAAGGTGGTGAATATGGCATATTCTTAAATAAAGAGAAATCATCAAAAAGAGGAACTGAAGGAATTAGTGATGGTAGCGTAGCTTCTTGCATGTCTGCTGAAGCATCTGTAAAATGGTGAATGGAGCATGCAGGGATTGGTAGTTACATTTAATTATAGGGAAACTGGAAACAATATCCCTAGCAAAGAAATTCAATATGAGGTATGGCATGGCGAGGAAAACTGTGCATTCATTCACCACTCAAGCTATTTTCTACAACACGAGCATGGAAAGAAACCTGTGCGTGGCATAAACAAACTGTTATGATGTTGGTGGATCTGTAAGTATTTATTTAGTGTAGGTATCTGGTCACAACAGATTCTTTCTTGAATCAATGCAAAGTCATTATAGTGTCTCTGATGAGAGAAAAATTCTTTTATTAATTAATTAATTCATTAGTTTGAATCTAAAAAAAAAAAACACACTATGATACAGTAATCTGAATAATTTGCTTATTAAAGCAACACTTCACAGCTGAATATCACAAAAGAGTTAGTAACTAGCAGAAAAAAGTTACGAATATCACAAAACATTGTATTGAAAAGAATTAACTTCAGTCCAAAACAAGTGCTCCATTTTTCTGAAGGCCACCACTGTTTAGTCACTGATATTATTAACTCTTGATGTTTGTTATACTGCAATGATGTTTGTATGCAAACCTGGTATGCAACAAAAGTTACTTGTACAGTTATGGCAACTGAATATTTCTCAGTATAAGAAATCACCCACTTTATGCCAACAGTCTTCTGAAAGGAGAGTAGAGTAGTGGGGAGTGATAATGGGCCCTAGGGGTTTGAAACTTATCATAAATATGGATGAATCAGAAATGATCTTTGGCATGGGGATGGAGAAGACAACATGGAGCCACTGGATTGAAGAATGAAAGGGCATTCCCAGACAATGTAATCCTCTCAAATTACATATGAATCTTTCTGGGTAAAATTATGAGAAGTGAGAGAATTTGGTTACAAAACTTTGGTCAGACCATTGCTTGAATATAATGGTGTACTATAGAATCCAAATGCTTGGTATCAAATGGAGGAGTAGGAGGGGATTCAAAAAGGGCTACAAGATTTGTCTCTGGAAATTACTGCAGAACACAATCAGTAACTGTATTAAGAAATGGATGTTGGTTAAGTAAATGTGACATAAAATTTTGGAAAAAAACAAAGAACAGATGTATAAACATAAAGATGCTTATGGGAAGCCTCTTTTTAGCTAAGAAGATAGAAGTAATTGATGGATGGAATACACAGAGAAATTATATGATTGCAATAGTCGGTACAACAGTGCACTGGAAGGAAGTAACGTGTTGATATTGATATTTAGGAGATCATGTTTTATGGAAAGAGTTTGACAGAGATTTGAAAGATTTTAATTCAAACTAGGTAGAAACACCTGAAAACCCTAAGAGAAAAAGGAACCACACATTGTTAAAATTGTTATTGAAAAGTTATATTGAGCCTGTTGGGTTAGCAGTAAAGTTCAGCCTGGTATTTAGGATGAAATTGGTTCAAATCCCTGTCTAACCATCCAGACTTCAATTTTTTTTGGTTTTCTCAAATCACTTCTGGTGAATGCTGGAATCATTCCTTCAAAAGGCCATAGCCATATTCCTTCCCATTCCTTGTCTTTCATCCTATCCCTGATCTAATGAGATGTGAAGCCCAAAGAAAAAAAATTATCAAACAGGAGAGATTTCACCAGATTTTAATAAAAGTGTTGTCTTAACTTTCCCAAACAGTGCAGAAGATGAGAAATGTGAAAATTGTTGTACTGTCAATCTAAAAATATAATCTGTATAAGAATATGGTTGCAGTAATAAAAAAAAGATGGTCATTAGAGATAAGCATCCATTAAAAAAATGTGAAATAGAAGGTTGTAGTCAATCACCAGTAATATTCAAATTGTCTGTATAAGCAAAGAAGGAAGTGGAGGAAAATTTTAATGTGGCATAAATTTTAAATGTGAAACAATTAGTATTCTGGGATTTGGTGATGTTAGCAGACAAAAGTTAGGATATTGTGATACTACTCAATGTCATGAATAAATCCAGTGAGAATTTGTACCAAATAATCCAAATTAAGACAAAGTTGTGAAATATAGAAGAAATTACAGCAATAGCAATGGATTGAATAGAAAACTAGGATCACAAATAGTAGGAGAGGAAAGTGAATTCTGTTATTATTGAAGTTAAATTTCAACTTATTTCAGAAGCAAGAATTATGTCAAAAGTAGAATAGTACTAGTGAAGAATCTTACTGAAAACAGACAAGATTCACAAAGAAGTTTCTTAAACTGTATGTATGGATCACAGCACCTTATGGATGTGAAGCATAAACTTAATGAATACAAGAGAGTAGGAAAATTTACTCATTTGAAATGTGGTGCTATTCAAAATTAAGTGTACAGCTAAAGTTTAAAATGAACATGTTTTAGAAATGATGGGAAAGGAAAGAAGTAGGTGGAAGTCTCACAAAAAAAAAAGATGGGATGGGAGGTCACATTTTAAGACATGTTTGATTGATTAATTTATTAATGGAGGGAATGTGAATTAAAGAACTGTAGAGGAAGCCAAAGATTAGTGTACATAAAGCAGATAATGGAGGATATAGGTTGTAATGGGTATGTTGAGATAAAAAGGTTAGCTCATGTCAATGTAATGGAGTAATGAATAACACAAGAATCAGTGAAGTGTAGAAAGAAGAGTCAGCGGGATAATACTGGGTGGTGAAGGTAAGCCAAATATGGTAGAAAACATAATAAAAAGATTTGGCAATATAATCATAGCTTCACACAGTGTTCAAGAGATGTTTTGACACAAGTTTGGTAAAGAAAAGACTGGAAATATGGGAGTTACTAAGTTAGTAAAATGAGACACTAGGTGATTACAAAGAGAGAGTATGGTTAAGAGATATGATGTCAGTTAATTAAATAGAAGGAATGTAAAATTTAGCAATTTAGAAGTAAAAATTGAAGATTAATATGATATTTTGGTGATGGAAGAGGATGGAATAAAACTTTTTAAAATATGGAAGTATTTGAACAAAATAGCGTAATAGCTTCTAGCTGTGTCAATATCACATAATCTGGCAGCATTTCAGAAGCAAGCACTACTTCCATTGTCAAACCTCTGTTCAACATGAATATTGAAACACTTGAACTTCCTGGTTTAGAATGTAATCAGGCAAAAGAAACTAGCCATCACAAGTATGAAATATCTAATAATGGTTTATTGAATTAATAATATTAAGATGTGCAAAAGCATCACTAAACAAATTTTATAAAGAAACAAACTTAAGTTTGATATAGGATTTGAGAGAAAAATAATTTAATTATGGGATTTGACAAGAAACATGTTATACCAAATAAAAAAGTTACATTTTCCTTAATTTGTGGACCCTGAGGCAATTTTATAGAATTAAATGATTTTCAGACATAATTCAAAATGGCATCAAGGAGCCACATGGTTTTGGCATAATTTAAGTATGTAGGTCAAGGATTCATGTCATGTGGTGTAGCAAGGGCCAAGACTAAAAATGTTAAGTCTGAGGACATCTCATCTCTTTTAGCTGTGAATTGTAGAGTGCATGTCCGCGTCAAATGGTTGAAATATTATAAATGTGTTGTTAAAGTGAGAGGTGGGAGAGACTTAGGGCAGCCATTATAAGTAACCAGAGTAAAATCTGAACTAAATCATGAACAGAACTGTGAAGTTGAATTTCTATTAGGAAATATTAGGATTGAAATATTTTAATCTAAAAACTGGGGACGGTTATCTAGTTCACATATATTTTGTAGACCTTTTGGATGAATGAGTTATAGTAACTGAGTGCTTGTGATTTCCTTTAAAGTAAACCTGCAGTCTTATTACTGGACTGAGGTTTAAGTGATCAATATGCTGTTGGTATCAAAGAGCTTTTTTAAAATTCACATGTAACCAAAGTGAATCTTGGAATCATCAAACTTTTCATTCCAAGCAAAACGTTTCACATTCATTAGTTACTTTTAAAGTTAGTGGTTGTATGTTTTGGGAATGAATTTGAAATCTTCAGAAACTTTTATTTAATCTTGCTGACTATTTCAGTTTATAAGTCAACAATACTTTTATAGAGCACAGGGAACATTATTTAATATCTGATTTAAAAAAAAAATGTTATGTCCAGAGGCTTGGCACTGGTCTCAATCTATCAAGAAGTTAGTATGGCTGTTTCATTTCCTTATAATTTTGTCTTTATTGTTCTAGTCCCTGTTACATAACAGCTATTCCTGTATTTCATAAATAAAATCTTATAGTAGGGGAGGCATTACAGATTGTAATATCTGTTGTAACAGTCATTCAAAGAACTTCTAGTTTCACCCATTAATGCTTAATGACACTTCCTAAAATTTTGTAGAAATTTGATGTAAAGCTTTAATGAAGTTGGAATTTTGTATTAGAAATGATTTTTGTTTTTTTTGTAATTCTGTATTTGAAACATCATACCAAAATTTCTGAAAGTTATTTTAAGGACAGATGTTCATTACACCGTATTCATTTTATAGGAGAAATGCAGTTTACTTTAAAATTGTACATTTCATTTCAACAACAAGATTGTTTGGTGCATGATATATTCACTTCATTTTTTTTTTTTTTTTTTTTTTTTTTTTTTTTTTTTTTTTTTTTTTGTAAATGCCAAGAAATAAGAACTAAATATGAACTTTACAATAGTTGTATATTATTTTTGTTTTGGACTGCACCCTTGTTGCAACTATGATGAGTGGGATTCATGCAACTCACTGGTTGGATTTTGATGGGATTTCATGTAATGTACAGCTCATTGTCTTGTGTGTAAAATATTTTTGATTGATGTCAAATTACTGAGATTAAAAAAAAAAGTGTCAGCTTTACATTGAATGCAGGTCACTCAAAAACTTCAAAAACTAGTAGTTGGATCTAGATGGGGCTTCAACTATATACAGTGTGGGTAAAACTGGATATGATTCATTTCGATGTGTCACTGAAAAAATAAGAAATGTAGGATAAATTTTCATTGAACATGATTCACATGACAACTACCAATTGGATAGTAATGGGATTTTGATTATGTACTGACAACCCTTGGGCTCAAGGGTAAAATAAGGCATTTTTCAATTTGATGCAACATAATAAAGTGATAAATTTAATATATTTTTTCATTGAATGTGATTCACTCATAAACTGCTGGTCATATTTCTATTGGGTTTCAAAATAGGATATGTTGAAAAAATGAGAAATTAAATAAAAAATGTCAATTTTTGGTAGAACGTGATTAATGCAAAACTACTTGCCAGATATTGATGTGGTTTGGTTTAATGAACACCCCATGGTCACACATAAAATGAGGTATGTTTAATTTGATGTGATGTAGAAAAACTGAGAAATTTACCAAATGTATATCAATTTTTCATTTAAGATGATTCAGGCAAATACTACTGGTTGAATTTAGATGGAGTTTCCATTAGTGCACAGTATATATCTGCTCAGGTGAAATA
The DNA here is from genome assembly GCA_031002005.1 of Vandiemenella viatica. NCBI lineage: Eukaryota > Metazoa > Arthropoda > Insecta > Orthoptera > Morabidae > Vandiemenella > Vandiemenella viatica. The sequence goes on from CM061921.1 coordinate 156,206,307, forward strand.
GGATATGTTTAATTTTTATGTGATGTCAGAATGCTAAGAAATTTACTAAATTATTATCATTTTTGGTTGAACATGATTCACAAAAGAATACCGGTACTGGTGTAAAACAGGGCCTGTTTACTTCTGATTTGGTATTGTCAAGGTTATAAATTTAAGACCATTTTTTGTTGAATGAGATACACACAATAACTGCTTTTTAGATTTTGATGGGATATCAATTCATGCCCATGCTCTAATTATAGAATAAGGAATATTTTATTTTGATTTAATGTAGAAAAGCTATTGGATTAAAATAAAAGTATAAATTATTATTCATTTAGTGATTAGTTTCTTCTCACAATGAAAATAATTGTGATTTCAGAATGTGAGCAGCATTGCATTGGTGGAATAAAGTTACAGTTTATTGTAGACTCCCTTCATGCAAAAAGTTGTGTTTTGTGACAAACATGGGCCATGGATCACAGGGTTCTTGATAATTTTTGTTTAAGAAGTTGAAGGCAACTGATAGTAGTGAATTGGCAGTGTCTGGCACAGAAATTGTTGCTGTTATCATAAGAGATGAGGATGCTGCAACGTTCAAACCACAGACATCTAGATTTACCAATAAACCTTAATTAACAAATAACATTTAAATATTTGGAGAATAATTCAATTGGTTTCAGTTAGTTTTGTATTTGGTTACTGGAAAAAATTCATTCATAACCTCAAGTTGCTGCAAAAATTCCTGCTAGTCTGCCACCCATTCCTTTCTGCCCCTTGCCATTTTATTCATAATTAACTGAACTATCTATATTAATAAATAGTTGTTTTGAAGGGAAAGCTAAAATATACTCAGAACTCACCAAAGTTAAAGGGAGGAGGCCAGTAACAACAAAACACACCCCACAAACGCACAAAAGTGGGATGTGAGTAAAATAATATCAATGGATACTATAATCATGGGACAGAAATTAATCAAAATAAAATAGAAATGGTGACACAAGAGAGGTGAAAAGTTATTAAAAATATGAGAGTTAAAAAATTGAAATAAAACCCATAAATATAAATTAATTATACTACCAGGGTGAGGAATGTGAATATATTCTGAGATTGAATCAGTTGTGGTGTTTAGTATCCAAAATGTGATGGTAGGTCAATTCCTATGTCTGGAATTTGTTTTCAGGGAGTACTCTATAGCCTCTGACTATGAAACGGTTACTGAGGTCATAATCATTGTGAAAGTTGACATGGGCAGCAACAGTGTGGTATAGATTTTGTGAGTAAACTATTTGACTGATATTATTCATTCTGATAGGTAACTAGTTCATGCCAGAGTAAGAACTCTGGCAATGGAGACTGGTGAGCTAGTATATGAGACAGGACATGGTACAGGTGGCATGACCTATGTTGGGGTAGGTTTCACCAGCATTAGGGTTATAATAGGTAGCAGTAGGTGGAAGCATATTTCACATTCTGTAATGAGGCCTGGTACAAGGGAAGGAGCCATAGGATGGTTTAAGAACATTAGAGAATTGTTATTGGTGCACACATATATATTTTGGGTTAGGTTGCCTGCTGTAGGTAATGCAGTGTGATGTGGGAAGGATTTTGCATTTGAGGCAAAAAGCTGAGAAAGTTGTAGCCACAATGATGAATCTATTTGGCAAATACAGGTAAGGAGATAACTGAATCAGACAGACAGGATTATAGTTGGTTTTGGGTTGTATGTTTCTACATTATGGCAGTTTTTAACTTTGTATATCTGTTTGCACACTGATTTCAGGGGATAATCATGGGATATTATGGTTTGTGCCAGTTTGTTGGATTAGAGAGTAAAACATTCTTGGTCAGAGCAGATGTGTATGCCATGGATGACTAGGCTACAGGGGATGTAGCATTTTGTGAGATAGGGGTGGCAGCTATCAAAGTAGAGATATTGTTGTAGGTTTGTGGGTTTTATGTGTATAGAGATGTGTAAATGGTCACCAAGCACAAATATGTCTAGGAAGATGATGTGGGTACGTGAATATTACCATGTGAAGTTTATGGAATGGATGTTGTTCAGAGAATTTATGATGTCAGCGAGGAGTTTTTCACGGTGCATTCAGGTCATAAAAATTTCATCTATATATCTTAACCAAATAGTCATAAGGTAACATTTTGAAGAAGATTATCTAATCTGCCCAGGAAAAGGTTGGCATAGGTGGGTGCTTATTTGTGTCCATAGGATTGCTCCATATTTACTCCATATTTAATGGTAGACCAGACTGGAAGTTGAAGAAATTTTTGGTTAGGATGAAGTGGTTCAGTGAAGTGAGGAAGACAGTGCAAGAGAGAGTGTATGGAGTGTGCACGTCAAGGTAGTGTTTAAGCTCTGGTGTAGGGTGAGATGACGTCTACGGTAATCAGGAAGGAATCTGCAGGTAGGGATGTGGAAACTGTTGGTAGACAAACAAAAAAGTGGGAAGTACCTGCATGAGCTCAGTCACATATTTTCTAGAAGAAGGGTATAGCTTGAAATATTTTCTTTTTTAAATTTGTGGGGTGTTTTTGAGGATGTTGTCTTCCTCCCTTCAACTATGGTGTGTGGTGGATGTATTTTATCTTTCCTTCCCATATAAATATTGCCTCAAGCATTTCTTTCATTTCATTGTTGCTGAAATTAGTGAATATGGTAGTCAGGGGCGTAGCTACTATGGGGCTAGGCGGTGCAGTGCACCGGGGCCCTCACGCTCAGGGGGCCCCCATCCTCAATTCAAGGGGCCCCTACCAGCACACAAAGCAAGAAAAAGGTCGCCAGTTTGGCCTGAGGCCCATAATTTTTTTGCACCGGGGCCCTTGTTGACCCAGCAGCCACTGATGGTAGTTGTAATTTTCTTGGGAAAAATAGTGCAAGAGAGAGTTTAAATCACCCCTAGTATTGGAACCTAAATTAAACAATGACTGCAGATCTTTGTGATGAAGTACTGATACAAGTTTTTTTTAAAGAAAAAAGTAAACAAAATGAATAATTATGTGTGTTCTGTACATTTGTTTTATTGTTTATTAGTTTTCTTATTACTTAATAGTATTTACTGACTGAAATATATCAGCCATTAAGTTTCTCACTAAATGTTTTGATGTGTATATTTACAAAATTGTGATCTTTTATGGTAGATTGCTTAATTTGCAACATTAAAATTTTGTGGTAGAAGTTTGGAAGGGATGAGAAATAATTTTAACTATTTTCAATATAAGTATTTTGGTCACCACTTGTCAAAATAATATACATTATTTAAATTTTATAAAATACGCTGGCAATACCACACAGCATATACTGCTAACAATTTTTTTTTAGTTAATCCATGCCTTCTTTCAGCAGCAAATTGTTGAGATTTTGAAGTCACTTTTGTTGTAAACTGAATATTCATTTATTAATAAACATGAAACTGATGTGGAAAAAGATTTTTTAAAACTGTTTAGTACCGAGTTGCTACTTCTGCATGTATTTTGATATCTGTATTTCTTCATCCCCATAACACATCAGTATTGGTACAAAATGTGACACATTTTATCAAAGCAAAAGGAACAATCACAGTGAATTTTAAAAATGAAGCCTATGCAGTAAAAGATTTAAAATAATACAATTGTCAAAATAATTATTGAGCTATCATAACATCAAGAATATATTACCACATGAATCTTATGAATTATGGATTAAAATTATGACTTATCAAAAACAGAATGCCTGTAACACTTAAAATATATATCTGTATGTAAAGGTTATAAATATTCCCTACTTGCAGAACTGGAGCAGTAACACTGTAATACTCACTTAAGATACCAGAAATTATGTTGTGGTTTGGATGCTAGAGAAAAATACACCTGAAACACAAGAGCATGTTTTCATAGAAGATAAAGAAATATTCAGATTTCATTTGTGTCATCCTCATTTACTGTGCTTCAATATTTTTCTGCTATTTTGTTGAAGAAGATTATATGATTTTGATGTTTAGCTTATTCATATGAATCTGCAACATTGTGCTTTAAAAACTTATAAATGATGGAAAACTACCACATTCTTTTGTGAGGTTAATGTGAAAATTTATGTCCCGAATATTATGAAAATTATGTCAAAAATTTTGGGCACTTGATAATGGACAGGAAGAAATGTAGTGTTTTATCACTGGACTTACTAAATTAATTTGGTGAGAAAGTTTCATTCAAGTACAATTTTGTGAAATAATTCATTCTCATACTCTTTAAATTATTAATAAACATAATGAATAAATTCAAGTTGGTTTGTTTGCGGAAATTAAAATATACCAATAAAGGCCGAGACCAGAAATTATGCATAATTTTGTTTCTCTTATTTCTGCATGAATCCATAAACTGTTCATAGTTTTATTCCAGGCTTTATTTCTAATTTTTGCCAGCCAGGCACAGTGCTAAAAGGGTATTTTTTAAAAATATTTTCAACTTAACCATAAACCAGTTGTCCTTAAGAAGAAATCTGGTTATGAGATATATAGATCTAAACCTACTCCATTACTTATTTCACAATTTAATGAATATTAATTGCTCATCATCATATAGAAGAAAGTTAAATATTAAATAAATAAAGTACATATTTTGAAGAGAAGTTTCCAACCTGTCATTCCAAGTTTGGCAGCTTGTGGTAAAACTTAACTTTCCATGAATACCACTACAAAAACAACACATTTATTATCAACTATTCTGTTCCATTGCAATATTATTTCCTTCCTGAGGTATGACTAAAACAAGACATTTGTGATCCCAGAAGAATATTTTTAGATATACTGTAATCCTTAAGGTATAATTATATCTTGATGAATATATATATTTTACAAGCAAGAAGCATATGATCATAAAATTGTACATTTGTATTTGCGTGTTTTTACTTCTGGTTGTAGCCCATATAGAAAAAAAGATATCTTTGGAATTTAAATCTGATCAGGAAATCAATTTATATGATGACATCTATGCATTAATTGCTAGATTTATGTATTGATGTAAACATATATATCATATAGCAATAGTGTATTAATTTAGAGCCAAATTGTACATATTTTTAGACTGAGCATGAAAAATGTTTGTGTGTATGTGTGTTATTTTTAAAAACTAATTAATGAATGAAGAATGCATAAATTTAATATTCCAAGAACATTGTATATGATTTATAAAATAAATCAATAAATATTTCGGACAGAAATGTGATCTTCCACCTGTCACTTATCAAAGCTTTGCCATATTTGTTTATTTTTGTGTATGTAATTTTAGTTAATTTATTTGATACAGAAGACATTGTTAACAATTTTCATGCTAGTGAGAGGTGTAGACAAGAAACATCACTGGAAACATATTGTTTAGAAAACACAATTCACACAAAATAAAAAATAATGTTGTTGATTCAAAAGGAAAAATAAATACAGATATCTAAAAAGAGTGGCTGTATATGATTAAATACAACTGATTAAAATGATAAAATGTTACTAACATTTTATAAAAAAAGAATCTTGCTCACACTTGTATGTTGTACACTATGACCTGATGATATTTATGTATTCGTACATAAAAAAGTTCATTCTGGTTTTACCAAAAATGTGCATTCTGATTTTACCTCATAGAATAAGTAAAGCCATCTCTATTGTTATATTTACTACCTTTGAGTTGTTATACAAAACTCCTTTGATTTTCACTATCAACTGAAAGATGAATTTTAATTTCATCCTTCCAGAAATATCTTGTGTAATTTATTCAATTCAGACCACAAAAATGTGTGATTGGTTTAAATAAACATAGCTGCCCTTAATTTAAAATATAGGATAAATAAGAAAAGTAATAATGTTGTTGAAAATATAATTTTATCAAAGTAACAGTCTATTATTCAATAAATTTTATAGGTAAAATAAAACAAGTTGAAAACTGGCAGTGCATAAATAAAAAAAGATCTGTGATTTTCGTTTACTATGCTTATGAGCAGGGTATTGGAAACATTTTATATTAGCCTGTAAAATTTTTCTCTTTATGAATCTTCAGGGTAAAGGAATTTTTGGTATTTCTCACTAAATCACAATAAATGCAAATATTTTGATAGAATACTACTGCAGCAAGTCATGCACAGTATGACCCTCTTTCACATATATATATATATACATATATATATATATATATATATATGCATTAATATCTGATAATGTATGTGCATATAAAATAATCTCAAAAATCACTCTTTTAGGTTATACTGTACCTGATACTGAATTGACAGTCTAGGGTACTGTGGCTTCAGAACTGTCACTTCTGAAAAATTAGTACAACCAATCATCTTAAGGTATCCAATGACCAGTGTTTCGTAGAATGATCAGTCTGATAAGCTAATATATTCAGTATTCTTTCTTACACAATTTACAGCCTTGTGGAACTACGGAGACAATACCTCACAATTAACAACTGTTGCTGCCTACCATAAATAAGCTATACTTTACACACGGTATTTATTTCACATTCATGCAATATCCATGTTCTTTGTACAGAGTTTACTATTGGCACACGTTCTCAAAAATCAAGATTCTAACCCACACAGCCAGAAACTTATCTAATAACTCTCATTTAAAAACTGTCAATTTTTTAACATAGAGTATAAGTTTTTTTTATTACACATTATTTTTCAGACAGATATGAATTAATTCATGCATCACTTTGAAATAGCCATCCTATCATGGTTATTAGAATGGGTCATGTACAACCGTTGTTGGAGTTACTTAACCTCGCCTACTATGCTTCAAGAGTCTCATCTGAAACATCGGGAACCATAGATAAATCTTCTGCCATTTCATCTGGTTCCTCTGAATCATGGCCCTGATCTAACTGCATCCCAACTGTTGCACCAGGTACAAAGTCCCGATCCCGCCAACTTCTTCAACTTCTTCACCATCTATCCCATGCTCCATTATCTCTCTTTTGATCAAGTGAACTAGACCATCATTGTCAGAACTCATGGACTGGGGCTGAAGACTCTCTTGCTTGATATGCATCAGTGGTCCTTCAGCTGAGGATCTAAAACAAAGACATTTTGTTCAAAATGATACATTATTTGATTAGTAAAAAGAGCTATTGTTGACAATGAAAGAAACCACTGCTCACCACATACAGTCAGGATGGCAATAAAACTCAAAACTTAGAACAAAGGAAGATAAATTTGCATATTAGACTCTCTATCAGAGTGAATTATGTAAAACCAGTATCATGCTGATCTGTTACCATATGCCTACCACCTATTACCTGGCAAATAACATTGCCTTTGTATTAAAATGTTTACTCTTTCAAAATTTTAGTGTTATGCCTACCACCTATTACCTGGCAAATAACATTGCCTTTGTATTAAAATGTTTACTCTTTCAAAATTTTAGTGTAATAGTGTTTTAATTAATCTCATGGGCTATCATTTAATCTATACATGATACATTTGAAAAATGTAGGAATTCAGAGAAATGTAATAGCTAAAAATAACAGTGGAGCTGAAAATTTAAAGTGTGTAGTGTGTAACAAAAACTATAAAAACTGATGAGTGAGCAATGGGCCATTAACACATATTTATCTTTTTTATCTGTAAATTGACAACTTTCTACATCTCACAGAACCAATGTCTTATATTGGAATCTATGGAAAATGAATGTATTGAAATGTATTGTATAAACATTTATTTTATGATTTAGGTATGCTTGTCCCACTGAATTTTATTAGAGTTCCTTTGATCCTGCTTCACAACATGTGTATTTATTACACATGAAGTATTTAATTTACTTTAATTTCAATTGTGATGGAGGACACATACTCCAGTGGCAGTGTCAATACACACCTACCTTCCCATGTACTGATTTTTTTTCTCACCACCTGCTTATACCTGTCCTTTACAAATTACAACTTTAAACTCCTTCAGTGCCAAATATTTCCCTTGGTAAATTTTTCAAGTCCCTAACTGCCTTATCCACAAAAAAAATTCCCACTCCCTTTTGCCTGAATTTAAGTGCCAGCTTGTGATTATGGTCATCTCTTCCCCTCCATGTAGAAGTCTTAATCTTTCCATTAATGTCCATACATGCATTATTGCAATTATAAGCCTTGAACAAACCAAATACTCATTTCACCCATCTTCTGTCTTCCAATGACTCCCAACAAAGCTCCTTCAGCATATCAGTTGCTGATTGCATTCTGTGGTAATTTCTGCAGACAAATCTAGCTGCTCTCCTTTGTACCACTTCCAGCTCCTCAATTTGAAAACCATAATGTGGGTCCCACACTACTCCACCATATTGAAGCTGTTGTCTGACCAACATTTGATAACCAAATTCCCTCACTTGTCTGGTACATTCCCTAATCACCCTCTTCAATAAATGAAGGACTTTGAAACCTTATCCTTCCACTGGCCCAATGAGTCCCATCAAATTGAGTTTACTATCAAAACTCATGCCATAATTTTTACGGTTAGGATCTGCAACAAGCAATTCCGTCCTTGCCCTATAATCACAGAAAATCTTTATTTCTTTATCTGTGTACCTAATAAGCTTACTCTGGCATTTATTTTCATTCCATGTTCAATTACCAATCTAGATATCCTGTTCAGATCCTCTGCTGTTTTAATCCCTTTGTATAACGTTATGTCATATGCAAACAATCTAACTTCTGACTTCAATCCATTGACACAATTATTCATTAGACTAATGAACAGCAATGGTTCCAATCCACTACCCTGAAATACTACTACATTTACTTTTACCTTTTTTGATACTGTATTACTCACCCTAACTCTTTGTTTTCTGCATTTTAAGAATTCCTCGAACCAGCAAGTCCACTCCAATGATTTTTGCCTTATACACCACCATTTTATGTTTCACTCTGTCAGATTCTTTGGATATATCCATGCTAAACTGTCAACCTGGTCTCTCTTGTCCATTTCATCTGCAATAACTTGCATACAGGTATAGCCAACTAACAGATTCACATGAGTGTCCTTACCTCATAGATATTCCTGATGTGTTTGCATACCAATCGCTCCATTAACTTTCCCATCACTGATGATGTACTAATTGGCCGGTAATTTTCACCTACTTTATGTATTGGGATTACTATGGCACTTTTCCATTCCTCTGGTAAGTCTCCAAATGCAATCTAAATAAGGCACAATCATATCCCACTAACTTTATTATATTTGTAATAAAATAAATCACAACAGCCTTCTGATTCTTTTTTAATTTCTTATTTTGCCTGTAATATACTCAGGATTTATTTCCAGTTCTTTAGTATGATAATTATTGCTTATGTGGAGAATGTACTCCTCTGATTTTTCCCCTCCCATTCCAAAATGATTCTCATAAAACTAATTACTTAGTATCTCTGCTTTTTCCAAATCCACAGTATCTTCTTTCCCATCCTAACCCACAATTTTCTGTATACCTTCCCTTCCCTACATTCTAACATAGCTATAGAAATTACTAGATGCTTCACCCTGAGCCCCGCTTGCAGCTATTGTATTGTTCATAAACCCATCTTTAGTTTCCCTCTTTGGTGCTATAATTCCTAGCTTAGTTGTTTCAATGTTTCCCAGCTTTGTTGCTGTCTCTTAACTCTGTTGTTTTTTCTTCTTACCAACCTCTTTAGCTTCCTCACGTCCCTCATGTTCTGTACTTTTCTTTATTTTTTGTTTTGGAATAAACACATCTTCTTTCCTTCTTATTATTATTTCCTTGAATGCTTCCCAGCCCCTTTCTACTGTACTGGCACCCTTCTTCCAAATGCTGAATCTTTTTCTGAAATATCTTTGCAGTTCAGTACCTATGCTTTCCTATAACTGTACCTTCACTTTTTGCCACTGGTTTACTGTCCCTCTAATACATACATCCACCAATAGTTACGTTTCTCACTGCAAGTACAGGAGACAGAATTTTACACTCCCAAATTTTATTAATCTTGGTCTGTTACCATTGTACTTTTCCAGTTAAGACTTGGGAAGCAGCCACTCCCTCTGAAAATTCTATTTACAGACAGAATTTATCGTTTATGGAAACAGAAAGGAAAAAGCAGTGGATATCCTTCAATACCTGAAGGGAATGTAAACTGGATCAGTAAAATTCTTCAATGCAGCTATAGGAAATTGACTACACAAGCTAGCAGGGAATTTGGCATACCAAACACCAGCTTGGAAACTTACAAAAGTGCTTAACAGTAAAACCTTATCATATAGGGCTGCTTAAAGCTTTGAAACCTGATGACAGCCACAAATGCCTGGCTATTTGCAGTGCACTGCATCAGAGAATGGAAGATGATTATTGTGATAAACTTGTATTGACTGATGAAGCAATTTTTCATTTCTCTGATTCTGAGGGACAGAAAACTCAGTACTACTAGTAAACATGAATGTGGTGATTTCCAACCACTTTAGTTTTCTGATTTTTAATTTAAACATATTATTATGATATTGGTTTAATTTTTAATTAGAAAATACTATATTATTAAGATTATGTTTCTATTATCAATTCACTGTGTTATAAGCTTCTTATTAACCCCCCTTTATTGTTTTTGGAAAGCCTATACACTATGACACCACCATTGATACCCAGATGGTTTCTTCTTATGCTAACTGCTTCCTGAATAAATACTACACCTACTATCAAGCCCTAACAGAAATAAAAAATAAGTCCTTCCCAAGGGCACGCCTAAATGATACAACTCACTCATCAGACTCAGTGTAAGGATTTGGAGGAGTATGGAGACAAAGAGGGTTGCAGAGCATTGAAAAAAGTGAAGGATAACCTGGATATGGAACAGGACATTATAGACATGCTTTTTTTTCCAGATGTGTGTGGTTAAAGGCTGCAATGCAGAGGTGTTTATATCTCTTAACTGTTCAAATTTGTGGTCATTTCTGAATGGGAACATGATGTTTGGATGCAAATTAGCTTGGAAGAGTTACATGATGTATTTACTGGAATATACTTTTATAGGCATAGTTTTAAGAGGGTTGGTTGATGGAGTATAGATTTATTTTAGATAAGGAGCCAACTACTAATTTAGGTTATGAAGAAACAAAAAAGAAAGTATTAAAAGAGAAACAAATGGGGTATGAGTGCTTTTTACAGTCAATCAATGAATGACCAAGAAAGACATGTACTTGTAAGCACCTTAGAATTTGGTTAAATTCAACTTTTCTTAGCTACAAGGCATCGGGGAGGAGGTAAGCCTTCCAGGAATCGTAAAATTGTTCATCTCGTAACTACAGGATATGGGAGACGTGATTCATACAGAAGCCGATACTGCAGTCTAGAACATATGGCGATTTAAAAACAAAAAAGTAATCCAACATATAATACAAGCTCTAAATAAACAGTTAATAATAGTAAATAACTTTTAAACTAACCTGAATCAGTGAAATCCTCAGTTATTCAACTTGTAAACAATCGATTTTGGTTAAGTGACCATAATACTAGTTCTCAACACTTTTCGATGTAGTAAAGTATTTTTATAACAATAAAGACAGTATAAATAAAATAAACACAATTTTTAAACTTTGTTGAAGACACTTGCATTTTGAGCACCACTGAACAACGCCTTTTAGGTAATTTCCTGAGCTAATAAATAATTTTTATATATTAATACACCACCGATAATAATAAAAGTTACAGTCTTCAAATCATAGAACAAAATGACAGGGGTTTGAACACGATAATTTATAATACTATACAACATATAAAAGGTTTAAAAAATTCCATCCAGTGTTACGAACATTAAATCAGTTTTAAAGTAGTTATGCCATAAAAAAAAAATGTGGCAACTTTCAAATTTGAATTGTGAACAACTAAGACCACTTCAATAAACAGAATTAGTTTTCAAATGCATAATAAAATTACAGAAAAACTCAGATGATAAAACTTTTTTTGAAATAAGCAGCACTTTAATAATAATTAACAATATATTAGTTGCCTATCACCTCAATTTTTGTGAGTTTAATAACTTCTATAATACACCACTGATAATAATAAAAGTTACAGTCTTCAAATCAGGAGCAAGCATAGAACAAAATGACAGGGGTTTAAACACGATAATTTATAATTCAGCAGAAACTTCCAGAATTGTGAAAGCGAAGTGCCAACGAGGGGATTAACCAACGTTTTTCAGGAAGTCAGTTACTATTCTGCACACACATTCGAATTTTTTTACAATAAACTGAGAAATAAACTCAACAAATCTACACACCGCGTACTACACACTGTAAAATTTTGAACACTGGGTATCACAATATTCTTCCTAACTATTTTTGGTAGCAAGATGCTACAGGTGTTGTGCGTCGAAAGGTATATAACACTGAGTGGGGACGAACCCGAGGTCACTTGTATCAGATGTTTTGAGGCCAGCAATGTGTTAGTTAGTTTCAAGGAAACTGCTAGGTGGCGCTGGTGTTGGTCCATGAAAGTGGTTACCAGAAGTTTTACCCAGCATGCAATACCGACAACCATGACAGAAAATTTCGAATGGGCAAAGTATAAACAGTGATGTTGAAACTTTGATATTTAATTAACGGGGTTTAGTCTGGTGTTTATTCCTTTACATAACTTGCGACTTTTGGAGATGATCGTCTGATTAGCCAACTTCAACTGTAATTGTGATTTTTAAATGTGATATATTGAAAATTTCTTGACTTTAACATGTGATATATCCTCAATTTTGTCAATATATTACAAAATTCAGTTAAAAGGCTGCAAGCATATAGCAAATGAACAGCAGAACATTTTCAAAGTAATTTTCTAGTGGGTTCAAATATTTAAGACACATTTCGAAGTATAGTTAGGTCGGAGTTACATAGAGGTAGTAAATGAATTAAGATACTAGGATGACAGTATCGAGTCTTAGTTTAGAAGTAGAAAACATGGTCTCAAACGAAATTTAGAGGAAATATGACGAGTTTTAAGGTACTTTTTCAATAAAGGAAAAAATAGTAAGTCGAGAATAAAATAAGTAGTCAAAAGAAAATTACGTCAGATTAAAGGTCTTCTTGAGGAAAGATGACGACAGCAGTTTGAGATTGTTGAGTTGAGTGGAAGTATTTTAAAAGTAATTTCAAAGCGAAAGCTGTTAACGCATCATAGCCAAATATACAGTCTAGAGTGGGCAGAAATAAATGTCAAGAAAAACTTGACAAAATATCTGGGAGGCACCCTATTTTTATGAAAGCGCAATTTTTTTAAGTAAGTTTGGCAGAAAGTTTTATCAAAACAATGCACTCTCAATATAAGATATTTAATTTCAAAGTAATTATTCTGCATTCCATTATGGCCGCTAGAAGGGGTGAAAACTTTGGGATACGATATCTTTTTAATGAAAGGTTTTTAGAAGGTAGTGAGATACACCAAATTAATCGTCAAAATATGTAGAATTCTTGAAGATTAGAACTAACATGCTAGAACAAATAGTTGGGACACTAGATCTAGAAAATAGGTTTATTGAACTTTGAAAATTAATAACAAAAATAGGAGAGCAGATACGAAAAATTTTATAAGGATAGAAAATGCTTAGAATGATGAACTCTACGTTATTACAAAGTTTCATGCAAATCGGAAAAACTTAGGGGGGAAGCCTTTGTAACCCAACGCCAGTGTGAGAGAGACAGCAGCCAGGATTAGACAGAGAGGGTGGGAAATCCCACTGCTTGGTGTCACAAAAAACGCCCAAACTATTTCAGAGGGTAGCCTGCCAGAGGCAATCTTCAGTCTTTCAGCAGATTTGTTAGCGAGAAGAGAATGCGTGGGTGTAAGTCCTGCCATGTGCCGGGCTGGAACGAAGTGATCGGGGCAGTATCGAAATGTAGAGTATTCCTCCACAAATAACTAACATCAACACCGGATTGAAGTGATGTCGCGCTTTCAATGTTTATAAACTTTTGATCAATATGGGGTTCATTGGAAGCTGCTTACGTTGTGTGTAAATGTTTTAACCTGCAATCATTTCATTTTTGGAAAGAAGTCTGATGCCTTTTTATTACGCTGGTACCGAGTTTGTAAAAGAACTTTTGCACAATATATCATTTTTAATTTATCAGGAAGTCTACTGAGTTTTAATTCATGAACATACCTTTATCTCTTGTGGTATCCTATTTTATTATTTAAACAAGCGATTGGCGACCAAGGAAAAGAACCACTCGGTACCACGACCACGGTTATAGCTCAAAGTACTACTGTATGCACACCCCAGCAAACAGCATGTCTTTGACAAACAGTGCATATTTCTCATAGTGAATAGTAGCCTTTTCTTCCCTAAGGAAAAAGGAGGGAAGTGGTGGCCGTATTTTATTACAGTTGATTTATCCAGGTTCACACACAGTTATGCTGTTTGATTAGTGAAAATTTTGACAGAACTTAAAGCAAGTTGTAGGTTAGTTAAGGTGATTAAACCAATACTTCACCTTGGTATGTGGTTTCATCCCTTACATACTGTTAAGAAATATAACCAACTAATTAATAAAGAAGACACACAGAGGCAGCTGAGGCAATTCTATAGGAGATGTAAAATGTCATTTATGTGTCAGAAAGAATTTTGCTATCGAATCATTTACACCTAAATAAAACTGTGAAAGGGGTAACAAAAATAAATGTGAGAGACCAACATGAATGGATGTAGCACTATAGAACCATGTGATACTAAAAACAAAATGAAAATTCCATAAATATGGATTTATTCGTCTTAAAGGTAAAAGGGCAGGAAATACAGAAGAAAAATCAAAAGATAAATATAGAACTTATTAGACATTTACATCTTAGACGAGATTTCTACAGCTCCCTATTACTTGTTGGATGAAAGTAAAAGTTCCTGAAGAATGGTGAAATTATCATGTTTGTTCAAAAAAGTATATCATAACCGAAGTTCAATCTATAAGGTATTAAAATGCAAAATGTGTCCTTCAAAATTAGGCAGAAATATGTAACAACAGATTTAAGAACTCTGATGAAAACAAATTTTTAGAAAAAAAAAAGAGTCTTTATAAGAGACAAATTACATTCATCATTTGATAAATAATACAGAAATCATGGGAATTTAGCATATCAAGCTTCCTGACATTCATAGATTTCAAAAATACTTGTAATAGAGTTGACATAGAATATTTGAGTAAAATGGATATCCGAATCACCTACTAATATGAAGTTTGTATAATGGCGTTTCTTTTACTCTTGACGTCCATAAATAGAAATTGGTAAGCCAAAGTGTGATACAAGTGTATACTCTGTGTCAACTATTTGTAATATAAAGAAAGGGCACCAGTAGGAAACTAGTAGTGAATATAAATATTTTAATACAATTTTATGTCCTGATGAAATTCTTATAATAGAAAATCCCCAAAACAACTGATAAAAATCCATCAACTTTGTATATCAATTAGAAAGAACTATAATGGTCTTGTGGCTCAGTTGGTTAAGCATCTGACTGGGAATTGAAAGGCCCCTAGTTTGAATCCTGGCCTCAGCCAGAATTTTTCCAGGCTCTTAAGCTTACTCTCACTTCCGACAAAGCTTTTCTCTGTTCATATGAAGTACACTAAGATTTTCCATGGTTCTAATCCCATGTAAAACTGTAGGTACTGTAATAGCGCTAAAAACCTAAACTTTAAATGGAATTGTATTTTATGAAGCATTTATAGCAAGCTAGAGTTTGATTGAATATCATTTTTGTATGTTTGTCTTGCAATTACTGTAAATCGGTGTAAATGGATTTTGTTTTATGAAAAGAAATTATGTAAATACCATTTAATAAGTTTAAGGACAGAACTATGCAAGAGAAATTGATTAAATGTTTGTATTCCAAGGATTAAGGTGAGCTACGATGTTTAAAGGATGATTTACAACAGTTTAAAATGATGTGTAATCGTAAGTTTTCCCGGCGGATCTGATGTTTGAAGATCTCTCGGGCGTGCAGCCGGGTAATTTGGTCATAAATGTACGAATTTTCGATGGCGTACCATGCCATCATCTTCAGGTAGCGTCCAGTGGTCGGCGTGAGGAACGCAGTCCAGGACGCGACTGCTGGACTGCTCCGCGCGCATCGATATTTATACCCTCCGACCCCGCCCTCCCACTCCCGCCGGGTCGCTCCGATGGCGGTGGTGGGGGCGGTGCGTTACCGTGCGTCGAGCAGTTTCCATCAGTCTCTACGCCACCTCCGTCGCGCACAGTGCCTCGGCTCTGGTGTTTGCGGAGCCGCTTCAGTGCTGGGTTCCAAGCCTGGCTTAGTTGGAACACGTTGTCTTTGTTTATGAGGTTACTCCGTAGCCGGATCTCGATGGCTTCCTTGTACACACAGTCCCATAAATGAGATGTGTTTCTCAGAACCTCGGTGTCCTCATATTTAATATTATGCCGTGTCTCAAGACAGTCTTCAGCAACTGCGGATTTTGACGGCCGCTGTAGTTCGGTGTGGCATTTATGTTCCCTACACCATTCTTCGATCGTGCGAATAGTCTGCCCGATGTATGCTTTTCCACACTCGAACGGTATGTGGTATACGCCAGGTTTCCTGAGACCCAAATCATCTTTACCCTCTAACTAGCTACTGACAAAACTTTAGTTCAATAGGAATATTTTGAGTCATCAAGGTCATAAGTATGACAAAATCTTCAAGCATGAGATGTGGCATTTGATCAGATCAGGAGACTGCTACGTGGGAAACTGGAAAAAGTAGTGTTCCCACGGACGTTTCTACATATAGCAGCCCTAAGCTTCCCTTGCCCAGACTGGCAGAATTAGTTAGAGCGTGACTATTCTACTCGAGGCGGAATTTTATGCCATGTGGGAAGGCGGTGTAACTTAAGTAACGGTCGTTGGCAGACTAGTTGAATTTTCGGGGCGTGTAACAAAATTTTATCATCTTCCATGCATTAGTGAGTTTTATTTTGAACAATGGGGTTTGGTATGGCTTAATCGGTCATACACATTAATATTTTTGGAGACATTGTCTGATACCAAGTTAGTTTTGTGACTTTGTTTAAAATTGAAGAATATAGTGATCATTTATCAGTATTTACCAGTTATTAACCATTACCTTTGCTAATTTGGGGTTTAATCAAATTAGGTGGTGGCCGAGTTAATGGTACAAAGCACAGACTAAAATTATCCAATTCATAATCACGGTTACAGTTGAGACTGAAGGTTTTGCACTAACCACTGTGTGAACCTAGCTTCTCGCAAAGTGTGTCTTTGTTGTAGTCAGTCCAAAAACTTTTTGTTTTCAAAAGCTACCTCCAATTACTCTTTTTGCTGGTTTGCTAGGCCTAACGCTAAAGAGGATTTTCTGGTAGGATTAACTCCCTTATCCTTAGGTAGTCCCCTACCAGTCTTGCAAGGCAGCAAGTTTTTCCCACATTAAAGTCTTAGGTACTAGGATGTCTGTTCCACCAGCTTCATTGTTCTGAATGGTTTCTTCTCTGCTGTCACCACTGTTGAGGTCTTCACCATTACCCTGGCAAGGGGCTCTCACATTGTGCTGTCAACCAGAGACAGTTGATCCAAGGTTTTGTAACGAGGTGCTACTCCTCCAACTCCTCCTTCCCCATTACTTTTGAAATGGAGCGCGGGACTTACCACCGGCATAGCAGAGTATATGTTCATTTATCTGCTTCATATATTCTTATCTTTGTCTACCTCTACAGTTCTTTTCTTCGAATGTTCCCTCCACTAACAAATTAACCAATCCTGTATGTCTAATACTGTGACCCACCATCCTGTCTCTTCTTTCTGTAAGACTCTTCCACAAGCTTCCTTTCTCATCCATTATTTCCAAAACATGTTCATTCCATACTTCTTTCCACTTAATTTTCAGCATCCTTCTATAACACCATATTTCAAATGCTTCAATTTTGCTTCCTTCTTCTCGCTACCATAAAATGTTGTGCTCCACACGTAGAGTTTTAGGTTGTAATTTTACTTCTCAAGAGCAGAATTCATTTATTTCAGGTATCGCATATGATCCTATTTCTGCATTTAGTCCACTATTACTGATATTATTTCTACTATATTTCATCACTTATGTCTTGTTTCAGTTTATATTTAGTCTGAAATCTTCCTTCAGTATTTTATTCATGACATTCAGTAACATCTCAATATCCTCAGTCTGTTCTGCTAACAGGACAATGTCATCAGGAAATTATAGCATACTGATTTTTTTCACCGTGAGTACTTATACCACATTCAAAACTTTCTTTTACTTCCTTTATTGCTTCCTCTTCATACATAGATGGCGACATTCTATAACCTTGTCTCATACCCTTTTAAACTAAAGCATGTCTTTCATGATCCTCTACTTCTATTACAGCCACATGATTCTTATATAGATTATAAAGTATTCTCCCGTCTCAATATTTTACACCCAACTTCTTTAAAATTTTTAACATCTAGTGCCACCGAACATTATCAAAATCTTTTTCTAAATCAACAAATGACATAAAAGTATCTTTGTTTTTCCTTATCCGCCCTTAAAGTATTAACCTGAAAGCCAGAATTGCTTCTTTTGTACTGCAGTTTTTCCTAAACCCAAACTGTTTTTCACATATCTCTTCCACTATACTTTCTATTTTAATACATATTATATTTTCCAGTAAATTTGAAGCATGTAATTTTAGACTTATGGTGCAATAATTCTCACATTTGTTGCCTTCTCATTTCTTTTGAAGTGTGAAAATGAAACTTTTATTAAAATCAGTAGGGATCTCTCCTGTTTCATAATTTTTTGATATCAATTTGAATAATCTTTGGATTCCTTCTTCTCCAAGGGATTTCAGAGGTTCTGCAGGAATGTCATCAAATCCAAGTGCCTTATTTGATTTCAGATCTTTCAAAGCACTGCCAAATTCCATTATTAAAACAGGATCTTGTAAGTCATTAATGTTGACATCACCTGCTTTTTCCAGTGCACTGTTGTTTAATTGTTAAATATCAATTCTTCATTTCTCAAAAATCTTGTTTTATCTTCCTATAGGCCACATCTAATTTTCCTAAGACCATTTCCTTTTCTACTTCTTTGCACTTTTCTTGCAGCCACTTTTCTTTCGCTACTTTTTTTTTTGCATTTTCTGTTTATTTGATTTTTTAAATGTCTGTACTGCTCTCTTTCTGCTTCATCCTGAGCATTTCTGTGCCTTCTTATCTCATCCATCAACTTCAAATATTGGAAACAAGGTCAGTGTGGTGTGGGAAGAATTTGTGTAATAGATTTGATAGTTGTGAGGAACTATTGATATACAGTATGTAGGAAATAAAATGGCAGAGACTCCAATGATGTTTTTTTGTTGATAGAACAGAACAGTGAATTATGGGAGTTCTGCATTCATAGGAATTAATCGGTAGATGACTGGAGGGTAATTTTTTGAAAGGTGGGCAGAAGAGCGGGGAGTGGTTTAGGGCACCCTTTTGCCCTTGGGGTTGGAAACGGCCCCTAAAGGTGAATGAATCAGAAATGATCAATGGCATGGGGATGCAGAAGGCAACCAGAAACCACTGCACTGAAGGGTAATCCTCTCAAATTACATATATCATGATGGCTTCTTCCTTGGTAAAATATTCCGAAGGTAAAATAGTCCCCCAATCAGATCTCTGGGTGGGTACTGCTCAAGGAGATGTCATCAGAATGGATAGAAACATTCTATGAGTTGGAGCGTGGAATGTGAGAAGTCTGAATAGGACAGGTAGGTTAGAAAACTTAAAAAGGGAGATGGAACGACTTACGTTGGATGTTGTTGAGATTAAATGGAAGGACCCACAGGATTTCTGTTCTGGGGAATACACGATAATTAGCACACAAGCTGTCAATGGAGTCACTGGTGTAGGATTTGTAATGAATAAGAAAGTAGGGAAATGAGTGAGTTATTATGAACAGTTTAGTGACAGGTTATTTTGTAGAGGTTAGAAACTAAGTCCGCCCCAACCATGCTAGTACAAGTGTATATGCCAATGTTGCAGGAAGATGATGAAGGAATAGATAAAATATATGCCAAAATCAAAGAATTAATCAAATATGTGAAGGGGGAGGAAAATCTAATAATCATGGGTGATTGGATTGTAACAGTGGGAGAAGGAAAAGAGGGGAACACTGTAGAAAGTTTTGGTCTAGGAGAAAGAAATGAGCAAGGAAGCAGGTTGTTAGAATTTTGTGAAAGATATAAGATAGTTGTGGCAAACACACTGTTTAAGAACCATGCAAGAAGGATATTTACCTGGAAATGTCGAGGGGATACAGGCAGATATCAGCTAGATTATATCATGGTCAAACAGAGATTCAGGAATCAAGTTCTAGACTGTAAAGCATACCCAGGAACAGACACAGACTCTGACCATAATTTTATAGTAATGAAGTGCATGCTAAAATTCAAGTAAATAAGGAAGCAGTATAAGCAGAATAGACTGGAAATGAATAAACTAAAACAATCTAGCACGAGAGAAAAATTTGCAGAAATGGTAGACTTAGGTCTAAGAAGTAACTCTGAAAGGAGCTCAGCAGAGAACAAATGGAATGCTTGAAAGTCTGAAATAATGAAAGCTGGTAAAGAAACACTAGGCTTTAGGGAACAAGCTGCCTGAACACCTTGGATCACAGAAGAAATTTTGGAGCTGATAGAAGGCACAAAAATGCTCAGGATGTAGCAGGAAGAGAGCAATACAGGCAATTTAGAAATCAAATAAACAGGAAATGAAAAAAAGCAAATGAAAAACGGCTGCAAGAAAAGTGTGAAGAAGTAGAGAAGGAAATGGTAGTAGGTAAATTATATGTTGCATATAGGAAGACCAAAAAGAATATTGGAGAAATGAATAAATGAGATGTGAACATTAAAGCTGCCAATGTGAAACCTCTTTTAAGCTCAGACAATAGAGCTATCCGATGGAAGGAATACGTTGAGAAACTATATAATGGGGACTACTTGAACAATAGAGTAACCGAAAAGGAAGGCGATGTTGATATTGATGACTTAGGAGATCCTGTTTTGAGGACTAAATTTAATATTGCTCTGAATGACTTGAAAGCAAATAAGGTAATTGGAATCAATGAGATCCCTGCAGAACTTCTTAAATCCCTACGAGAAAAAGGAATTGAAAGATTCACAATTCTGAAGAAAGCACAAACCAACAGATGTGAGAATTATCGCACCATTAGTCTAACATCACATGCTTCAAAATTACTGATCAGAATAATATACAGATGGATGGAAAGGGTAGTAGAAGAGATAGTAAGTGAAGATCGGTTTGGGTTTTGGGAAAATTGTGGTACAAGGGAAGCAATTCTGGCTTTAAGGTTAATACTTGAGGTGCAGATCAAAAAAAAAAAAGACACTTTTATGGCATTTGTTGATTTAGAAAAAGCTTTTGATAATGTTAGGTGGGACTTAAGATGTTCAAAATTTTAGAGAAGTCAGGTCTAAAGTATTGAGATAGAAGAATACCTTATAGACCATTTAAGAATCAAGTAGCTATAACAAAAGTAGAGAGTCATGAAAGACGTGCATCAGTTAGGAAGGGTGTGAGACAAGGTTGTAATCTATCCCCGTTGATATTCGACTTGTATGTAGAAGAAGCAATAAAGAAAGTAAGTGTTCAGGGAGAAAAATCAGTATGCTACGATTTGCTGATGACATTGTCCTGTTAGTAGAAAGGGCTTAGGATATTGAGAATTTACTGAATGACATGAACAAAATACTAAAGGAAGATTTTGGACTGAATATAAAACAAAGCAAGGCAAAAGTGATGAAATGAAGCAGAAAAGATACCAATCACAGTAGATTAAATATCAAAATAGGATCGGATGCAATAGGAGAAGTAAGTGAATTCTCTTACTTGGGAAGCAAAATTACAACCAATGGCCAAAGCAAGAATGATGTTAAAAGCAGAATAGCACTAGCAAAAAGAGCCTTCATGATAAAGAGAAATCTTTCAAATATTGATCTAGGAATTAGAAAGAACTTTTTAAAACTCTATGTATGGAGCACAGTACATTTTGGTAGTGAAACATGGACTTTAGGAATATCTGAAAGAAAGAAAATTGAAGGATTTGAAATGTGGTGATATAGAGGAATGCTGAAAATTAAGCAGACAGACAAAGTAAGAAATGGTCGAGTTTTGGAAATGATGGGTGAAGAAAGAAGTTTTTGGAAGAAGCTTGCAGTAAGAAGAGGCAACAAAATCTTCTCAGGTGTCCAGCCAGATGGTGGTGTAAAAACACGACGTTTCGACAGCTGACTTTGCTGTCTTCAGCAAAGTCAGTTGTCGAAACTTAGTATTTTTACATCACCATCCGGCTGGACACCCGAGAAGATTCTGTTGCATCGATACGCTGGGAAAGTCTCCACTCACACACAAGAAGAGGCAGGCTGGTACGTCATATTTTGAGACATGCTGGACTGGTTATTTGCTGGTGGAGGGAACAGTCGAAAGTAAGAATAGTAGAGGAAGACAGAGATTAGAGTACGTGAAGCAGATAATTGAGGACGTGGGTTGTAAGGGGTAAGTAGAAATGAAGAGGTTAGCACAAGATAGGAAGGGATGGAGGACTGCATCAAACCAGTCGAAAGACTGATGACAGCAAAAAGGAATAAAAAGAGTCTTAGTTGACTTTTCTGGTGAGCATTAGAAAGTGTACTGGACCTCTGGGCCTTTGATTGAGAAAATACTGTTCTTTACCTGATGGTCTAAAACACTACCATAATCAACATCAAAGTACTCTTATTTCGACTGCTTTCTTGGCAAAACAATATCTGGGTGAATTTCAGTATAGGCTCTTTGAGAATGGCACTTCAGTTACAACATTAAATTCTACTTAAATGTCATATTATGATTCAAAGTGGAACCTTTACAGTATAATTTTAAAGTTGAAGAATAGCTAAAGGTTGCAAGGAGCCACATAAGGAGCATAATGAGCTCATGGAATTAGGTGAATATTGCATAAGGATGACAATTATAAATTGGATGCAACGTTGACCGAATCCAATACTTGAGCACAATAACAAACATCAGATTAATAAAAGCAAGATTAACCTAATACAATTCTTAACAGGCTTAGAATCTACCTAACCTATCCTAAGCCAGATTAATTTCTTCATATGAACCTACCTAGTTATTATATTAATCGTATGATAAATAGTCTTCCCTCCACGTTCTTCTCAGACAAATAATCAAGCCTCAATAACCTTGCTGCTCACAAACATATACCGACAAACTGCCTAGAGCTGCTACCTAAAGACTTCTTACTATCTAAATAGAAAATCCTATATACCAATATATAAATGGCACATGGTAAATCCCATCTCTTGACCTCGTATAGTTACAATTTGTTACAAAAACACCAAAACAATGATTACATCCTGTCTCTTTTTCCACCAACTGCAAATCATCCTTTGAAACTGCCCTCTATTATCAGTTTCCCCATTTTAATTGTACTCCTTAGTTAGGGTTAAATTTGGAAAAAACTATCTCTACATGTTTAGCTTGTGTAGAGATGCTTGGTTGTACTCCTCCATACAAATGTAGACCTCAACATGGTTTTGTTGTTTAAATTTTTTGTCTCATTTAATTATGTGGTCGTTGCTACACCTCTCACTTCTGCTAAGTTGTATTATTTTTTCTTCCTCCTGTTTGTAACTCATTGATAACTTAAATTAGATTTGTAGGTGGTATCACACATGTAAAATGGGACATAAATGTTGAAAGTGCATGCTTGGTATTCTAGTGCAGTTGTAACTAGATTGTGTATATCCCGATATAGGTGAACAAATAAATTTGTTACCTGTGCTCTGTTGCTGGTGATGAAACTTTTTCCGGACTGGTTGCTGTAGACGTGCTCATTGAATTGTTTAGGAATCCCATATTGTTGTCTCCAAGAGCAGCCTAAAAATTAAAAATATAAATTATAAATATTGCGAATTGATACTGGAATCAGCAGCAAATATTACTGTACAAGGGCATATTATTATTATTATTATTATTTGTGTTTGCTCAAGAGTGATTTGTAATTTAAGTTAAATTTTTATTCAATTGAAAACCATCCATAAATTTTACAGCTCTCAACTATTTTCATGTTTTAATCAAGTTTCTTTGAATTTAAGATCTAGAAACTTCATTTAATTGTCCTCGTATGTCAGTCCTAATCAGTTCAGAATTATATGTATTACTGAAGATACTGCACCAACAGCAAAGTGATGGTAAAAGTGACACACTGTGCACATCTGTGGGATATCATGTTTTCCTGACATATTTAAATGCTTTATAGAACGTTACCAAACAATGTTTTCTTTTTATAAAATCCGACACTGCAGCACTACAAATTCATAAAAGAAATGTAAAAACAGTTCTAGAAATATTACCAAAATCTTAACAACCGTAGCCTGCCTGCAGAAACTTATAATAATATGTGGTTTCAATGTGAAAATTTTATTGACAGTTGTGTGATATCAGATAAAATGAAAACAACTGCAAAATAGGATAAAAAATATGTAGACAAATGTAATTTCTCACAGAAATTAATATTCATGGTCTATGAAAAAGTTTTCAGCGGAGAACTCTATGTATTACTAAACAAGTAAACATAAAACTGATTCCTGGTGATGAGCCTGAGAATATTGCCTGAGAGATTAGAAGAAATGATAAATAACAGAGAGAGGATAAGAAATGGCCAGAAAAGTTGGATAAAAGCTGAAGCACTAAATGTAGGGGGACGCTATAATTTCACCAACTCTTCGACTTTCTTAGACCATAAAACATCTGTTGCTCAAATTCTGTGAGTAATCTTATTGGCAGCATTTACAGGAATTGTCAGTGTTTGTAAACACAACATTAGTCTGAATAGTGAGCCAAATGGGAACCTTCAATTTCACATTCTCTTAAACAACCCCCTCCTCCTACAGGGTTTGGAGACAGTTGGCAGTCTATAAGGCTGCTTGGGTGTATAATTAAGGACACATAGAGATTATATATAATTTATTGTCTGCAATTAACCATTCCTTCCAAATATGTATCTGTTGGAAGCAGAAACGTATGTCAGCAATAAACGGGACAGCAGTTGCGTATAAGATGGTGGGGCCCATGACATGTTAAATGTGCAGTTAGAGTGATTATTGCAGGTTTTTGCATCACCACACTTTGATTTCCCCAACTCTTACACCTTGATAAATGTTGAATAATACAAGTGCAACAGCAGATGAGGCAATTGTAATGATATTGCTACATCTTTAGCCAAAGGTCTCCTAGTGGAATGTGCAAACTTAGTAAAGTTCTGCAAATAGTTCCCCTTTCGTTTAATATGGTTGGAATAACTGTAATGTTGATTTAATCAGCCTACAAGTTTAATCAACTTGTTACCGCATTAAGGGAGGATGTATGTCAACAACCCAAAAAATGTGCTTATGACTGATGATTTTTCATCCAGGCCAAATGTTCTACATATTTTACAATTAGATATTTACACATAACAGTCAAACAAACATACATAAGAAATAGCTATCATGTAAAGAGTTGTTGGAAACCAGGTAACTTGAGTGTTGGATCTAGGGAGATGCAAAATTGTGCAGGTTGAGAAAAAACATGTTCGAAGAAGTGGATAAATTTGTCTGGTGGTTACCTTTTTTTCAGCTTTACTTCCATAGGTGGCAACCTTAAGGGTGGTAGAAAATTCATGTTGGCAATCTCTAGTTTTTACCCCAGCTCAGTAAATTTGTAGATCTGTCACTGTATGATAGTAATGTGATAGAAAAAAACTGTAGGACATGATCCAGATTAGGATCATTGTCTCCTCCATTCTAAACCATCATGCATTCGGGAGGACATGGGTTCAAATCCCCATCCTGGCATCCAGATTTGGGTTTTCCATAATTTCCCCAAATCACTCCAGGCAAATGCCGGGATGCTTCGTTCAAAAAGGCTAAGGCCGAATTCCTTCTCATTCCTTGTCCCCATTCCTATCCCACCTCTAATGAACTTAGCCGTAGATGAGACAGTTCAGTAATGATGTAACATGAGTAGATTAAAGTAAATTAGGTAGAAGATTCCACACTGTACATGGCCACCACCTTAATAATTATTGTAGAGAATATGTCAGTCACAAGATCCTGGATGTAGTAAACAATAAATAATAATAATTAAAAGACCTATGTGCTCACTGATTTTTCTGTGGTGAGCTCTGAAGGAAGGCAGTATACAGGTCTCTAATCGAGTGATCCATTTGCAGTCAGCATTTAAGAAGTAATTTCTTGCAGGATAATGTTAGGACAAAAAAGATGTTACAGTAAATTTGTTACAAACACGGGATGTCAGAATGTTGTTTTTAAAATTTTGGAGCATGGTGAATCAAGGTTTAGAATTTGATAGCTTATTGGAGTGTTGTAAGGGTTTGAGATAGACTACATTAACACTTTCCTATGAAATGTTAACCTCTCTGTGACATGGCAAACCCTGTTTGCAGTGATGAGTCTCTGTTAATTGAATCATTCCCAGTATTAGGAGTCACCCACAGCTCACCAATGGCATTCTGGAACAAGAACAGAGGAATGGGAAATGGTTCAGGGCACCCTCTTGCCCTTGTGATTGGAAACTATTTATAAACGTGGATGAATCACAAATAATAGGAGGCATGAGGTATCCCAAGGCCATACAATCTTCTCAGATTACGCATCGAGTGAAGGCTTGATCCTGGAAAATTTGTAAGGTATCCCTCCTTCTATTTTCAAGATTTAGTTAGATTCCGGCCAAGTTTAAGGTTAACTTTAGTATCCGATACCACACGTAAAATCGAGTTGACAACACTTTCCATGCACTAAAGTGAATAAATAATCCATAACGAATGTAAATAACATATAAATGGCATTAAATAAACGATATTCCAGCAGGAAGCAAGTAATAACAAATAAAAGTAAACTCGTAATACCAGATACTGACATTGTTTAACGAGTTATTCTGAACCAATTTAAATGAAGGAAATGATTAAAATGAGTAAATACAGCCACTAAATAAACCTTTTATCATGGTTAATAAACTTTATTTCAGAGATAAACAGATAATTTCAATACCAGTCAGATCTAACCATTAAATTTTAGCATATACCAGATTTTGGTATTTCTGAAGCGATTTTCATCCAGTAAAGAGTGTCAAGAACTAATAATAGCCAGGCCTAGAACTATTATAAACATAACTTCACATTTAAATACAGTTTAGCAGGTATTTTAAAGAAATAGACTGGATGTTTGGATAAGTAAACTGAAGTAGTATGAAGATATCACATTGTAATGAAATTTGACCATTTTAGAGTCCTAAAAGTGAACAGAATAATCCCCGAGATAGTCTAGTAGAATAATTAACAGGTCTCGGATAGTTTTAAAGCATCTAATAGTCACAAGAAGTAATTATAAAGAAATTTGATCACTCATTTTCTTAAACAGTTCACATAAACAATTTTAGGTCTTCAAAGTAATTTCAGGAGTTTAAAAGTAGACGAATATAAAGGAAATAAACTAATCTTTCAGTTTTAATAGGTGTTAAGCTGTTTCAATCCGTAAAATACGAGATATTAGTGAATAAACAGGCGCCGGTAAACCAACTAATTTGTTCAACTTTTCGGAATTAATTCTAACACTTATAAGCCATTTCCAGAGCGCTAAGAACATGTAAATACCAGTAAACATAAGTAATTAATTTTCTAGACACATTTAAAGATATTTTACTAACCTGTTGTATTTTAATCCGATCTCAAAGTAACTTGCTATAGACACTGCACACATAAAATGATTCTACTCTGATTTTAAACACAGTCACCCAATATAAAGTAACTGATAAATTAAAACAGCCATAAAGAGAAGTAAATTCAAGTAAATCTGATAGTTTCCAACACTCTAAGTATTTTTAAGTATAATCTGAACACGTAAAATTGAACACCCAACTTTAACATTTTATCATTTAAAAGCCTACTTTAATTCCGGGTTAAAACATATTTTTCCGTAACGATCCATTCTTCTAGCTTCATACATATTAATTTCACGTCATTTGAAGCCATAGAACCGATGTTATAGGTTTTCTAAATTCACTCGACATCAAACCCACGTGTAAATAACTAAACAATTTATTGTGTCTCAGATATAACAGCTACAAGGATGAAATAAACTCTAAAATACGCAGTTTAATTTAAGCTACACATTGATAATTTTTCCGGCTTGATAATCCATAAAACTTAAGAGTTATACGGCAAAACATAAATAATAATTACAACTGATTGTTAGAAATTACTGGTTTTACCACAACTCAACGGATTTAAACAAAGTTGATATTTTGGGAAAGATTAAAATCGGGAATAATATTTCAAGCCTAATTTCGAGTTAATAACTACAGCTAATTTAAAAGTAACAAAACATTGACTAACGCTGTAAGACTTCGGAAAATCAACCATTTTGACAATTCTTCTGAGAGAAAAAATTAACGAGATATATAGACACTAAACACTTCAACTAGTAACGCACATCACTTTCCCCATTCCCTCGACGAGATCAAACTCATAAGAAGAAAGTTATTAGAGTAAACAGTCGGGGATGTATAGCAGCGCGGATATACACTGTAGTCATACGGCATCACGTGAGGCAAGCCTATATAAGTGAAGTGGCCAGGGACATTAGTACGCTTGGGCGCGCGTGGTCTTCAGTCTGAACTACACCTCGGTGCGGAACGCACGTTCGTGCTAGGCGCTACCTGGAGTGCGGTGGTCATGGGAAGTTTTCACATCATGGCGTCAGGCTGGACACGAGTCTATGGATAGGACGCGTTAGTGGCGGCCATTTTTAAAAATTGGGGCCATCTTCATTTCGGACTATCAAATTTCTGGACATGTAAATTTCGAATTGTTGATTTGTTTTTCCTGGGGGATTGCGGTTTGTGCTCTTGATTCTCAACTTGTGATTTTTGGTGAAGATTAATATCCGATTGCCTTGCTAACTGTGACATGTAACATTTACGTAAAAAT
This sequence comes from Vandiemenella viatica, assembly GCA_031002005.1. Taxonomy (NCBI): domain Eukaryota; kingdom Metazoa; phylum Arthropoda; class Insecta; order Orthoptera; family Morabidae; genus Vandiemenella; species Vandiemenella viatica. The sequence continues at coordinate 156,235,299 of CM061921.1, forward strand.
TCTGAGAATATATAATCCAGTGATTCAACTTGTGACTTTCATTTATACAATAGTACCCTTCTTGTGGTGGGTTTAAAACTACAAGTGGCGACTGTGGTCAAAGTTAACAGTTAGCATAAATATTTTAACACGGTTACAGAACTTTCTTGTGGACTTAGAATATTTTGGAAGAAGATTGGTTCAGGTGATTTAGTCGGTACCAACCCCCACTATCGGCTTGCCCTTGACAAATTTTTCTGGAGGTAAAGTATCTCCTGTCAGCTCTCTAAGTGGTGACTGTAAGCACCTCATAACATTAAAAACCTCATCACTACAGATATGGGGGACGGGCATCATACAGAAGCCGATACTGCAGCTTATTCCCGAATACAGGGCGATTTAAAATCTAAAAACTGACTCAACATGTAATAACAGCATTAAACAGACTTTCTATGATAAAAAGTAAGCTTTAAACTCACCTAAATCATTATAATCCTCAAGAATCCAGCTTGTACACACTTAAATTTTGTTTCGAGATAACAACACCATTTAATAACACTTTTCGACACGGCAAAAAAACTTTTATAATAATAATCAAATAAGAGAAACTAAATTTTGCAGTAAATAACTCATCATCTATATTCTCAGGAATTTTAAAAATAAGAAAACACTTAGTGACAAAAACTGGCACTTTTAAACATTACTTAAAGCATATTTAATGCATTTCTGATATTAAACGACATGGTTGTTACAACTTAAATCCTTTCTGAACACCGTGTTAGACTTTTTGAGCAGTTCTCTACAGTAAGTTAAGTTTGGAAGGAATTTCTACAAATTATTGCATCTCATTTTTCACGTTGCTGGCATATACAAATTATCATGGCCAAACCAATCAAAGTCAGGGCATAAAATTACTTTGAAATGATGTATTAGATACTGAGGAATATTATGCCAAAAACCATTTTTTTTGAGAGAGGCTTTATTTTCATAGCTAATCATGATAAACTTTTTTTAATTTGAATTTTCAAAATGAAGGCTAACCAGGAACTTTTTCTGAGTACTAATACACTTGTTGACCAGTAACGTCAGAGCTTTTACGCAGCAAACAAGGGAAAATTAATTACAGCTAAGCCATTAAAATTACAAGAAACATCAAAGGGGAGAAATTGTTTTTTTCTAATATTTGTCTCTAAATAATATTAAATTTTGGAAACCCTACAGTAGGAATTTTGGACGCACTATATTCTGGGTGCCACATGATTTGGAAGATTTGCTTGTTTTTTTTTTTTTTTTTTTTTATTTATTTTTTTTATTTTTTATTTTTTTTTTTTTAACTGCTTTACGTCTCCTATAACTACGAGGTCTTTAGAGACAGGAAAGGATGGGGGGGCAAGGAATGGGAAGGAACTCGGCCATGGCCTTTTAAAGGAAGCATCCTGGCATTCACCTGGAATGATTTGGGGAAACCATGGAAAACCCAAATCTGGATGCCCGGACGGGGATTCGAACCGCCGTCCTCCCGAATGCGAGGCCAGAACGTTAGCCGTTACACCACCACGCTTGTGACATATAGGGCCTTCTGAGGCTTATTTCATCAGTTACTGCTGGAGTGTCGTGAGGTTTGGACCTGTAGTTATCAGGGTAGAAGGCCAACAACATGCTTTGGTGTCAGCCATTATGAAAAAGGTGAAGTAAAGTGGCTCGGTCGGAACAATGAACCGATAATGTAAAATTCTTCAGAGGTTTTATTCTGTCTGCCTCTTATGTTTCATAATTTGCAAACTTTTGAAATGAATATCTGATTGCCGAATCAACTGTATTTATGTTACTATTTTGTGGATGTTGATATCAGAATATATTAATGGTGAGACTCAGGGGCGGATCCAGGATTTTGTTTGGGGGGGGGGGGCTTGAGCGGACTTTGGTGGGGGGGGGGGCTTGGCTTGAGTAAATTTTGGTTCAGAGGGCTTGCGTTCAGTGGATTTTTGTTATGGGGGGGGGGGCTTGAGTCGTAAAAAAGGTAGTATTTATAGCCTCCTCGGGCCTCAAATCCATAGAGCTAAAAAAAAAAAAAAGGTCTCAAAATTACAATGTCAGGGGTGGATCTAGATACATTTGGGGGGGGCTTGAGCCCCCTAGCCCCCCCCCCTGGATCCGCCCCTGGTGAGACTTTAAAAGTGATTTATTTCCGTAGTTTAAACTGACCCCTTTTCTCTCTGAAGGTTGAAATAGTATAGATAGTGGTGACCATGTTAATCTGCATTTGATTTAATTTCCAAAGGTGTATTCACAGTCTAAAATTTTCGAACAGTTGGAGCTTTGTTTTTAATTTTGAGGAAATCTATAAGGAGGTGCAAGTTGTTAGTTAAGGAGGTCTAGGCTTTCTGTACCCCGGCTATAGCCTAATCCCTTACAGACTGCCCGGGAACAAATGGATAGAAATATTCTAAAAGTCAGAGTGTGGAATGTTAGAAGTCTGACTAGATGAGGTGGATGAGAGAACTTACTAAGAGAGATGAAACATCTTAAGTTAGAAGTAGGTGGAATTAGTAGAATTAAATGGAAGGCTGCACAATGTCTGGGCTGGATACAGAATAGTTAGTATACAAGTAGTCAGGGAGTTTCTTGAGTGAGGATTGTAATGTACAAGAGAATATGGATATTATGTACAGTATAGTGACAGATTATTTTGATGACAACAGAAACTAAAGCTATGCCACCCACATTAGTACGGGTGTATATATCAACACCACAAGAGGGTAATGATGAAATTGTGAAAATGTTATGATGAAATTAAATAATTAATTCAAAATATGAAGGGGGAGGGAAACAAAATAATGGATTGCAAGTAGGGGTAGAAGAAAAAGATGTAATTTTTGTAGGAAGGTGTTTTTTTTTAATATGACAGAGAGAAATTACTGAGGAAGCAGAATGTTAGAATTTTGTGATAAATATAAACTGAACTGATTATTAAGAATCATGCATACATGACATACATCGAGAAATGACCAGGGAATACAAGTATATATTAGTTACATCATATCATGGCTAAACCATATTCAAAAACCACTATTTGTACATGCATACCCAGGATCTGATGTAGATTCTGACCACAATCTGATAGCTATAAAGCGTAGACTGAAACTGTAGGCAATACAAAAGCAACACAAAAGAAGTTAGTAATGTGAAAAATATTAAAGACAGAAATGATGTTTTGCAAGATAAGTCAATTGTATATTCCTTAGTAGCAACAAAAATTTCCAAAAACCAACTACAATATTTCTATTTAAGTTTACTTGAACTTATGAGATATTTTTTAGAGAATAAGATGAGTGGTAGCTGTTTATGTTAAAGTAGTAAACTAAACAGCAATTGTTAAATAATAGGCTACTCTTATCACTTAAAACGCAATTGATAGAGCATTTTCAGATGAATAAAGTAGCCTGAAACTTGCACAGTACAGTGAGATCAGGAATACAGCCAAGGAGAACATTTTATTCATAAATAATTTGTCATCACACACCAAAATTTTATCAAAATCCCTAATGAGTGAACTATAGAAATAGATGAGGAATTTGTGGTGGGGTATTTTTAATGGTTAGTGATGACTATTACAGTTCATTGGTATTCACTGATGATGACATGTGTTGCTGGGGGAAGAGTATTGGAGGGATAAAAGGGAAAGGATCATTATTGAATGTTTCCACTTTTTTTTTGTGGGTTATTTGCCCCATCCTCTTTCCGAGGCTGTTCTTATTTGAATACAAGGATCCATCTACTAGTGGCCTGATAAGCCTGTTGTGATTTGGATGGGGGAGTCAAAATGTGTAATTTGTGTTCATGAATTGCATGGTTTATGAGATTGGCGACTATAGCAAAATTTTCACAAGTGGTTGCAGAAAACCATGAAAAATTTGCAGTCAGGATGGATAGTATGTGTTGTTGTGGCTTCAGGGTGCATCGACAGTGAGGTAATTAGCACCCTAACAATAACCAGCTAATACTGTGGCTTAAAAATATACTAAAATACTGTGTGTATGGTCTACTGTAAAGAGGTTAACCATACAGACAGCAAAATAAAATAAACCACAAGAAAAAGGAGTGGCTGTATAGAGGCCACCCATCCATCTTAAAATTAGGCCGATCTGCCTAAAATCTTAGGCACTAGACCGGCCACTACACAAAACATTAAAATACTCGCCAAATTACTTGTCTCATTGTTTAAAATAAGGGACAGATCATCGGCCAGGCCAACGTCTGCCCTTAAGTCTAAAAACAGTACACAATTAATTAAAATATGGTGCACTGTCAGAGGTACACCACAGTCATCAAATTCTGGTGGGTCCTCCCAGCGGAGGATGAAGCAATGTGTCAAAGGACAGTGCCCTGTGCAGAGGCGAGTAAGGAGAACCTCATCCCTTCTTGCCTGCTGGAAGGGAAGTTTGACCAGCTGGAACTTATTATGTTCTACCTCCATCCACTGCCTCTGCCAAAAATCAAAAACAAATCTTTTCATCACTGAGGCAAGGATTGACTTTGGGACCAGATCGCAATTAATTCTGACCTTGTCGTAGGCTAACTTGGTAGCTTCATCAGCTGCCTTGTTCCCCCTGATTTCACATGACCCGGTAACCAGCAGAATACGACCTCCCTTCCTAAAGATAGGAGGGATCGGAGGGCAAACTGTATATCCTGGACAAGACAATCTGCTGGGTACATAATTTCTAAGGCCTGAATGCAGCTGAGGGAATCACAGCATGCCACTACTTACTTTCATATGTTGGAGTGACTTTAACAAAGTATAATTCTCTGCAGTGTATACGCTGCACATGCTATTCAGCTTGAATCTGTAAGTTGCTCGAGGGAACACTACAGAGCAACCTACTCCGTCATCCTGCTTAGACCTATCCATATATACCATGGTAAAATTGTGAAACTGCTTTTAAGACATCTTTAAAAGTTCTTATAAAAACATTGTCAGAGGTACATAGCTTGTTGTACTGTGACAGTTGTAAAATTGTTCTGGGCCTCTTTAAAAGCCAGGTAGGAGATTTACTCCAACCTTGGCGATAAAAAGAGGGCATCTCAAAACTATATTCCTCTAAAATTGCCTTTTATGGTAGCTGAATGGTTTGGTTGCTCTTTGGCGGTTGGTGTAAAGCTGTTCAAAGTTAGGATGAATAACTACATTGAACACGGCACTGATAGGAGTTGCGGCAATATGTATATAGTTTTACAACATGAGGAGATGCTGATGGATGGAAAGCGGTGACTTGCCAGAATCAGCACAAATGCTAGGTATCAGACTGGTACAGTTTACACCTGTGGCAAAATGAATTCCTGCATGGTGGACACTATCCAGTATATGGAGATAACTGTTCCATGCAGAACCATATACAATGGAACCATACTTCAACTGCTACCATACAAAGGCTCTATAAAATTGGAGCAGGCAGGAGTGGTCAGCGCCCCACACCCTGCCACACAAACATTTTAAAACATCAAGCGATCTGGCTTTAACATCTTTAATGATGTGGCAGCCAAGTAAGCCTACTGTCTAAAATGAGACCCGGAAATTGAACAGTTTCACTAAAACCTAAAACTGTGTTCTTCAAGGTGATATGAGGTTCTGCTAAAAGACTTCTGCTGCAGCTATAAAGTACAAACCAGATTTTCTCAGCAGAGAGATGGTAGCCAGTGTGAACTGACCATTCATCGAACTGGTTAATCGTGAACTACAGTTGACGCTCAGGCTAGACAATGCACAAAAAATTTAAAAGTCGTCAACGTATAAGGAGCACCGAATGGTCCTCCTTATAACAGTTGAAATGCTATTGATTGCTATGGTGGAAAGAGTCACAATTATAAGTGAACCTTGATGAACAACATTTTCCTGAGTAAAAAGGTCTGACACTTCTCTACCAACTCAGTACCAGAAGCTACATCATGATAAAAATGATTTTAAAAATCAGGGCAGATTCCGTATAGCTGCTTTAAGATAAGTTGCCACCAGGTAGTGTTTTATGCCACTTTTATGTCAAAAAATACACCCACAAGGTGTTGGCTGTGAATTAATGTGTACATCTTTGCCATTTCCAGTAGGATCATATTATCCATGGTGGAATGGAACTTCCTGAATCCCTTGAATCCACACTAATAAGGGCTCAGCAGTTTACGGGACTCAAGACACCAGATGAGGTGGCAGTTCACTTTCTGCTTCAGTGTCTTCCAAACTCAGCTCATTAAGGTGGTGCTACAATAGCTATGTGGCAACAACTTGTCCTTCCCTGTTAAAATTGGTATTAATGTTGCTTCTTTCCATGAGTCGGGGAAGTGTCCACCAGTCCAAATATCATTAAAAATACCCAGGATAGACTCTTTAGCATCTTCGCTAAGGTGCCTCAGCATCTTGTACAGGATCAGGTCAGGCCATGTTGTGGCGTCTTCACCGACTTCAGCTCCCAAGATGAAAATGGGCTATTGTGTGCCTGAAAATCCAACCAGTCAAAACTAAAGATGTGCCTTTCGGTAGATATTCTTCATTGCTGGACCTGATGGTCCAATCCAGCAGACAAAGCAATGGCAGTGAAGTGATCTGCCATCAGCTGCACAATGCTCTGCTCGTCGGTGACTACACGCCCCTGATCCAGTAATCCAGATACTGGCGATCAAGATTACCTCCCAGGTATACGGCGGATCAACTCCCTTACTTTTGATGATGATGTGGAACAGTTAATGATGCTCATAAAGTGCTGCTGTGATGTCCTTTTGCTCTCTTTAACGTGCCTTAGCTCTAGCAATTCGGAATGCTGTGAGGTTGTCAGGTGTCAGGTGCAGCCTAAACTGGCCCGGAATAGTGTAAAGACATTCGCCATTCTGCCAGGTGACGCACGTTCTGCACAGCACTCCAGAGCTGCTAGGCATGGAAATATCAGCCGTCCAGTGAATCACATCTGTAAGATGTTTCACCTTCTCTTCGGTGTTCTGGCAATGTTTGAGAATGAATGACCAGCTGTAGAGCTGCCAGTCATAACACTTTCTCCATGTTCAATCTCTACGTGCAACCAAATTGGGATGTGGTCACTTCCATTTAGGTCACGATCCACTTCCCAATGCACGGAGTTCACAATTGCAGGAGAGCAAAGAGAAAGATAGATGGCTGGGAACGTACTGGTAGCAGTAGTGAAGTGTGCCATTTGACCGGAATTAAGAACGCATATATCCTCTTGCTCCAATAATCTACAAATTTACCGACCTCTGGGGCAATCGGTGGTTGATCCCCACAATGCATTGTGTATTTCAAAGTCTCCCAAGTGGTGAAATGGCAGAGAAATTTGCTGTAATAAATCTGCCAGTTGACCGAAATCAACTGGTGACCATGGCAGTAGATATAAGTAGCATACTGTCAATTGCACAGGTCCATGAATTTTGGCAGCTGCTGCCTGTAGGGTAGAGGTGAGAGCAACAGGTTCGGAAAGTACAGTGTATGAAAACAGCCACTCATCTCTTCACTCAATCACCCTCAGTATCATCCTTTCGGTAAACATCATATTGTCTTAGCACAGGTTGTTTATCTTGGAGACAGAGGCACAAAGGCTCAGAGTGTGCTAAGAGTTGTAACTCATCTTTGTGAGCCATAAAATCATTAATGCTTCATTGAAGTATGGGAGCCATCCTACCTGTTGATCCTCACATATCCTGGTTCGGATGGGCCTTCGGTCACTGTCTGCTGAGGACCAGTCTCATCCACCAGCATTTCAGTTTCTTCTGGCTCCGAAGAGAAAGCCATCTCTGACTCAGTGAAGTCGTCATATACCTGCTTATTCTTTTTCTTCCTATATCTCCGTCCCTTCTTCTCCCTACAGCCAGGTAGTCTGGGAGGGGATGAGGAGGGGGATTTCACAAACTAAGTAGGGTCCGTCTGCCAAAACTTCAGGCCCCAGACCTTCTGATGGCCTCGATTAGTGCTGGTAGCAGATGATGTTGATACTCCTGTCACTGCATATGGAAGAATTGGAGGTGCAGTGACTTTAACTGCTGCTGCTGGTGGAACCTTCACTACTACTGCTGATGTGGTCGAGGTCGCAGTTGTCGTCCGTGGTCTTAGATGCAACGACCTTAGCGGATTTTTCATTGCATTTGCACTGACATGAACACATAGTACTTGTGCTCATGTCTGAAATAGACGTCTGGTAGCAAAACTCATTTTCCTGATGGGAGTTGAAGCCATCTTAGCAAAACTAGCTGCAAAAACGGGAGTGGAAAGTAATTTAACCTTCTTCTTAACTTCACCATATTGTAATCGCTCATTGGCCTTCAACTCCTGTATCTTGCGCTCTTCAAGATACACTTCACACTCCCTACTCCAGGTGGGGTGCGAACTGGAGCAGTCGACAAAAACCTGTGGGAGCGTACAACTTGCTGGCTCATGTACGCCCTGCTGTACTTACCACAGGTGTGGTTTCATTCACAGGACGCCATCGTATGTCTGAACCGCTGAAACTGGGAACATGTGTTGGGTCCAGAACATATGGGCGGACATTTTATGTAACCTGCTTTTATGTTCTTTGGTAGTATTGGAGTGTAAAACATCAGGACGAAGGTGGCAGTCTTTTCAATACTGCCAATCATCCTTCGTGTTACCAGATGTACTTCGACCACTTTCTGATCTTCTCACTCCTTAACAAGTTCCTTGGGCCCTATGTCTACTAAGTCATGGCAGGTGACTGCATCTTTGCAACAGTTCAGGGGCTTGTGGAGTTCGCAATTAATGGCAAACTGCCTGAGTTTCACACAGGTAAGGAGTAGGGTAGTCAGCCTACTGGTGGATGTTTCCAGCAGCAGCATCCTGTTCCTGAACTTCTTTACAGATTTCAGGGTTCCTACATGATCCTCTAAACCTTTATGGATAAAAATAGGATAAACTGTTTGAATGATCCTTCCACTCTTTGCATTACAACAGAGGCATTCACAAGTGAATATACCTTTCTGCTACTGTCAATTTCAGAAGCAGGTGGCTATCAACCGTCACCCACTTCTTGAAACTGGGTGTGTTTAGATTATCCTGCGGCACACCCATATCACAGGTATTAGAGGGTTTGTTTGTTTCTTTTTTTAGATTGATTAGACTTAATTTTTGTTCCCACAAGAAAGGAGAAAAGGTCCGGGGGCAAGGGGGGGATACCTCAATAGCTTACCCCCCGGGCTAATACAACAGGGGTGAACAGGTGCCCCTCAGGCTGCATACTAGCGAGTGATAGCCCTCATCACCCATTCTCCTCCTTGGCACATGTCAAACCTTGACCTTGAGGGTTTTATTTTATAGACGTTTGTTCCATCCTCATGATTCAGACGATGATGCCTAGATCCTCACTCTCCTAGACACAAAACATTCCACTTTCAGGCCCTATGGTGGTTGTTGAAGCATTGTAGAATTTTACAGTGTGGGAAACTTGTGGCGCTCACAAGTTTCCTGCTTGGGCACCAGATAGTTTGTGGTGCCTGGAATTTGAACCTATGCAGGTTGAATTTCCCTGATCCAGTGGCGTGTTGATGTATGCTGAAACAATGGTGCATAATAGGAAAGAATAAAAGTAATTAAAACCTATTAAAATAGGAGTATCAATGAACAAAATGAGGCTATTTGAGAGGCTATTCAGAGTAAATAGATGAGAATATAGTGGTCAAAATATATGGAGATGTAAATATACCAGCCTCTAACTTGAAGGGGAGTAGAATTAGCAGCACAAGGAAGCAGAGATTTGAAAACTTTTTAACATGAGAGGGAAGGTTTACACAAGTGGTAGAGCAATAAATGAGTGGCCACGATATATTTGAAGACCCAGATGAAAACTGTGTGGGCTCTCATGTGATGGTGCAAAATCAGTGATTAAAAGGCAGTTGTGATGGACATATGACATTCGTTCGCACATATGAGGATTCACTAAATCTGTGGTTCGGCATGGGAGAAGAGTTAAGTATAATTATAATAAAATTTCAGATCTGAGATGTTATCTCAGAGAAAGGTTGAATATGTGGAAGAATAGCAGGGAGTAAGTAGAAAGTTCTTAAACAAAGTACCAAAACAAAAAATAAGGAGGAACACACAACCTATACACTAGACAGCAATATGAGGAGGCTGAAGAGACTGCTGAAAAGAGAACATAGTAAAGAATTTGAGCAATAGAGAACATATGAAACAACTAAACAGGGAGCTAATAGCAGAAATGAGTAAATATAAGGCTTCTTTGATGATAAATATCATAGCTGAATGGAGAATACAGATCAATGCATGTATAAATTTCTGGAGTCATATTATATAACATTAAGGGATAGAGAAGCTACTTAGATTATTGTGGATAAAGCCGGAGAAGATATTATAGAGGATAGTGTAAGGAATGAATGTTCATGGGGGGTAACCATAAAATGTTCAGCCTTAACTGTAACCATGTGCTATTGCCTTTGGATATACAGTTTGTGCTTTACTGAAACTTCGCTGCCACCTAACTTGATCCAACCCCAAGTTATGAAAGGTATGTAGTCATTAAAAGTCAATGTTACAATTGAAATTGTTAAACCATATATTATTCCAAAATTTATAAATTCACAAATTTAATGGCATCAGAAATCATCACCAAAGAATGTTAATTATAGGTATGATTAACACATTCGAGACAGACCAACCTTATGACCCCAAACTGAATTTACAGTCACGTGAGGTATGCTATTTTTGCCACACACTCGCCTCAAATTTCAACATACCTGCCCATGCATCTACTTCCTGCCTAGCATCACGTCCAATTAGCACTGCAAAGTAACATGGTGATGCTGTAACTGATTTTCAAAGACTGGCACTGAGGAAAGCCTAGGGCTGCTATATATAGAAATGCCCATGGGAACACTCCGCTATCCTATTTCCCATTAAAGCAGTCAGACGATCTGATCAAATTAGTGTTCTGTGTGTGTGTATTTCGTCATACTTGTGACCATGGTGACACAAAATATTCCTATTGATCTGAAATTTTGACAGTAGCTAGGTTGACTTATGAATGTTAATTTCAATACTTATAAAAAATTTTCATAACTTCTATAGTTTGGCCATAAAAAATTATTTTCTCAAATTCCAAAAAAAATTTAATAACTTCTTCAATTTTGCAGCTACAAAGCTAAAAAAACTTTTATTTTACTTCTAATTTACTGCTCTTTCATTTGGTACCAAAAATGCTGTGTTTACAGAGTACATATGGTATGAGCAGTTTTGTGACAGAGGTTAGGACCACGATGGTGCAAAATGGAACTAATTCAGGTAACAAAGAACAAATAAAAATTAATTGGTTATTTGATAGTGGTTGCACAGATCATGTTGTAAATAATGAAGATTATTTTTCCAAGTGCATAACTTTAAAACAACCTGTAGAGGTAAAAAGTATGAACTGCAAAATTTTTTAAGCCACTAAAATAGGAAATATAATTAGTTATTTTCCAGTTTATAATAAAATTATTCCAATTAAAATGAAAAGTGTATTTTATGCTCAAGACATGGATAGGGATTTGATTAGTTATGCTAAAATAACAGACAAACACAAAGTTGTACATATAGGAAATGTATCATAACTTTTGCAAACACTACAGGCTAATTGTAATTGCTTTGAAACCAGGAAGGTTGTATAAAATGTCCAGTAACATTTTGAAGAAGTTATTGTAAATATTGAGTGATAAATTATTGTAAACTAGGTCATGTAAATTTTAGATATTTATATACTTTGTATAAAAAACAATTAGCAATAATATTACCTGAAAATTTGGAGTAAGAATTTATGAAATGTAAAGTTTGTATAGAAAATAAAATGCACAATTTGTCTTTTGAAGAAAATAGAAGAAAAACAAAAGAGATTTCAGAAATCATTCTTACTGATTTAAATGGGCCTAACTCAACTATCAGTATGCATGGGGAAAGATAGATTTTTTACTTTTACTGACAATTATAGTAAAGCAGTTTGTGTTTACATTATTAAATCTAAAAATCAAGTTTATGATCGTCTTGTAGAATATGTAAATGAAATTGAAAATTTGACAGGTAAAACTATCAAAAAATTGATATGTGATAAGGGAAAAAGAGTATTCAAATTTAAATATTTACCAGTATTTAAAAGAAAAGTGAATATTTTTAAATGCTCACCTTCCCTGTGTATGTGAATTAAATGGTATGGCTGAGAGATACAACAGGCCAAGCATCGATATGTCACGGTGATTGCTAGCCAAAGCAAAAGTAGATAGGAGATTCTGGTCTGAAGTAGCCTGTGTGGTTGCTAATCTTAAAAACATAACTTTGGGCAATACTATTGAAAGGAAGACTCCACATGAAATTTAACTAGGAAAAAACTAAATGTTAAACATAGTTATAGGGGAATAGGGTTTTTGTAGGAATACCAGAACAATTGTGGAAGTCAAAGTGGGATCGTATATCTGATGTGGAAATTTTATGGTGTTACAGGGTATTAGTTAACAATAAAATTATTGTTGCAAGACATGCCAGTATTGCTGAGAGTGATGTTAGCTGTATTGGTTTAAAGGGCTATGATTCAGAGAGAGAATGTTCTAGCAATGATAGTATGAATAATGAAAATGAATCTGTAAATGAGAAAAGGATAGAAAAAGATGTGAAATGAGTTTGATGATCAAGAACACAAGTTGAGAAGATCAAAGAAGAGAATGTAAAATGCCAGATAGATTTAATGATGATGTCTGAAGCAGTTTTATTTATGTAAACATTTGCAGTATTAATAGTCCAGAAAATTTTGAGTAGGCAATTAATTGTAACAAGTCAAAGTTTTGAAAACAAGTGATGGATAAAGAAATTGATTCTTTATATAAAAACAAAACTTGGAAACTAGTAATTAAACCAGAGAATGTAAATTTAAAAAAAACAAACAAACAGAAAACACTTATAAAGCAAGACTAGAGTACAGGGGCTTTCAACAAAAGGAAGTCATAGATGATATTTATTCTCTAGTTGCTAAGATGCAGATATTGAAACTTTTGCTGTCAAAATGGTTTATTTATAGAACAAATAGATGTAAAGTTTTATCAGAAGACTACATAAATCAGCCGAGAGGGTTTGTGGATGGTACTTATAAAGTTTGTAGGTTGTATAAAGCATTATATGGTTTACAAGAAAGTCCCTGAGCATGGTATGATTGTTTTGACAAATTTTTGAGAAATCTAGGTTTTGTAAGATGTGAATTTGACTATATACTTTGATAGATGGATATTATGTAATTTGTTTAATCACATCAAGCATGGTGGTGAAACGTTTAGCGTTCTGGCCTCGCATTCAGGAGGACAACGGTTCGAATCCCCGTTCGGGCATCCAGATCTGGGTTTTCCATGGTTTCCAAAAATCACTCCAGGTGAATGCCTGGATGCTTCCTTCAAAAGGCCATGGCCGAATTCCTTCCTATTCCTTGCCCCCCCCCCCCCCATCCTTTCCCTTATCTAAAGACCTCGCTGTTAAGAGACATTAAGCAGTTGAAAAAAGAAAAAAAAAATTAATCATGTTTGTTGATGACCTATCAATCTATTGCATTAAAAGGAAGAAAATAGAACAGATCAATGATCTATTGTCAAAGCAGTTCAAAATGAAAGACTTTGGTCAAGTAAAAGCTTATTTAGGAATTAATTTAGATTACAATCATACAGAAAAAGTTATGAGCTTGAATCAAGAAAATTACATCAATTCCTTAGCTTCAAAGTATAAAGTTGCTAACTCAACATTGTATAATTCACCAATGGAGGTAAATATGAAGTTAGAACCTGTGCATGAAGTGTGTCAAGACATTAGGTAAATAAATTTGATACGTGGTCTTTTACACATCAGTTTAGGAACTAGCCCAGATGTTAGTTATAATGTTAATTACTTAAGCAGATTTCAGAATTGTTACAGTACATTTCAAGTATGCACTAGAAATATTAAATTATTTGTATTTAACAAAAGATTTGAAACTAAATTTATATAAGTACATGCTATATAGATGCAGAATGGGCAGGTGATACTGTAGCTCAAAAGTCAATATCTGGGTATGTAATCAGATTATTTGGAAACCCAATATTTTTTAAATAGAAAAAACATGAAAGTGTTATGAAATCTTCCACTTTTGCAGAATATGTAGCATTATCGGAAGCAGTTACTGAAAACTTTTAACGCAAACCTCAAAGAACCTGTTCAAGTGCATGGAGATAACTTGGGAGCAGTAAATATTGCAAGGGATGGTAATTTTCCAAAAAACTCTTAGTATATTGAAGTACACTACCATTTTGTGAATGAGAGTTATAAGAGTGGTGTAATAGATATTGTTAAAGTAGATTCAAATGAAAACATTGCAGATATATTTACAAATTTATTATGTAAATCTAAATGGTGAAGTTTAGAGATATGTTGAATGTAAATTGCTTTAAGTCTCTCGATATAAATGTAAGGAGGTGTGTTAGAAAGTTATACATTTATATCAAGAATGGAGTCAAGCTCTGAGTATTTCTAGCAGTGTCGTGAATGCAGTGCCGCATGTGGATATGTTTGTGTGACAGCCCATGTCAGTTGCTTATATGATGTCATAGTGTATGCTTTGTATGTATTTGGTGTAATATATTAACATGTATTTAAATAAATTATTAATTTTAACAGTATCTATACTAATATTATAAATGTGAAAATAACTCTGTCTCTCTCTGCATGTTTGTTATGTTTCCAGGGCTAAACGGTTAATCCGATTGTGATGAAATTTGACAAGGAGATGCAGTTTGCCTTTAGGTAGGTCATAGGAGACTATTTTATGTACAGCTGGGCAGAAAACCGTTAATCGTTAATTAATGAAGTTAGCAAATTTGCAAAAATTTAACTTCTAAGTTAACCTAAAAAATCATTAACATTCTTCTTAACTTCCATTAAATTAACCTTCTGTTAACTTTATGCCATTACATTGGTTGTTGTCATCATTTTGTTTGTTTGAATTGCACTCCATGGAACACTGGTATGCTTGGTGAGTAGAATAGCAAACAAATTTGGTAACGTGAGTACAAGTGTGGTGCATATACAACTGTTATGCTAGACATGGCGCTGGTGTGACTAAGAATGCTAGAGTTGTGGAGTGTTTGTATTTTACATATGCAAACCAGAGATTAGTATTCATCTCAAATTTGATCGGTGATTAATTTTGATATGTTTATAATCTAGCTTTTTTAGTATGAAAAATACAATGCCACTTTTTAGTTTGTGTTGGTTTGGAGTTTGTTAGTGAAATAAATTAAATTAACATTTGTTAATGATTCAACATGGAACTGAAGATCTATAATTTGTTTGTGAAAGCAGCAATGCTATCAGTAGCAACAAGAAGATTAAAAATCATTGGCCACATTTATGCGATTATGTTGTATATAAGTCGAGATTGGGAGAACAGTTGATTTATGAATTCAAATTGTGTTTGCCTAAACTTTCTACAATCAAGACTCATGTTTCTAGCCTTAAAAATCTTAAACTACAAATGAAGAGAATGCATATACCCAAATATTTACAGTTTGAAGAAAAAAGTAAAAACAGAGTCTGCTCGTGGGAAAAGGAAAAATAATTCAAATTCTTCTTGAAATACTGTGGATTCTTATGATATAGATAGCAGAAGTGTGTGTGTGTGTGTGTGTTTGTGTGTGTATTTTTTCGTTTCCACCTGCATTGTGGTTACTTAAAGGGTCATATCTCTGGCTACTGTGGAGCAATGTATTTAAACTTTTTCACTGCCAACATGATTCCACTACATCCGATATATTTGAGATGCTGATTAAAACCCAGTAAGAACTCAATTTTCAGAGGGAGATTGGGTAGACTTATTGTTGATGGTTTACTTTTAATGGATAACTGTAACATGTGTTAAATTTGCAAAAATTTAAAGCTTCGATTATCGAAGTTAACTTTTTAAGTAGCAGATTAACGATTAACGAAGTTTACTTTTGATTAACTGTGTCCATCTATGATTTTCTGTACAGATAATACATATTGTCATGGAATAATGAAAAGCTATCTGAACTGTGAAAGACAGATGCTTAATATGTATACGTCTGTGTGATGCTTAACAACTGAGTGCTTTGGTAGTGCAGTGGATAAGGTGCTTAATTCATAATATTACCCATGTGGCCTCTTGTTCAAATCCCGCTGCAAGCAAAAAATTTTTAAGAATTGTTTTTCATTGTATGAGCCAAGCATGGGAGTTCTGTTGTAAGGATTCCGTGTTAAAATCTAGGTACCATAAACTTAGCGGTGAAATGCATGGCAAATTGTAGATGGCAAAACAGTGCTGTAAGCGTTTACTTGATTTATGCTATACTGGTTCCACAGGCTTTGTTTCTCTCACAGGCAGTTTGTGTGTGATCTACACTAATAATGTTATAAATGCGAAAGTAAATCTCTGTCTTTTTGTTACATTTTGATGACTAAATGTGTATACTGATATTGATGGAATTTGACAAAGAAATACTTTGTACGTTAGGAAGGACACAGGATACTTTTTTCTGGTATGAATAACAGGTTTAGTCATGAAGTTTTGATAACTTATTGAATGGTGATAGGCAGACGGACCTGTGTGTAAGTCTGTAATGATAAATCAGTCACTCAGACTATGCTTCTCTCACAGTCAGCTATAGTGGCAGTCACGAAATTAGTCCTGTGAAGGTCACGGAGTATCCGAACAGTGTTGCAAATCAGCAAAAAAATCAACTTTCAGTAATGATTGCGAAAAAATTTCTAAACATAATACTTAACATGCGGGACAAGGTGATGTTCTTTATAATTCCAAATATTTGTGTGACTGTTTTTAAAAAAATAGTAATGTGTTTCCATGAAAATTAGAAATCAAAATACTTTTTCACTTCAACCGACAGAAAAAGCAATAAAAATAATAAGTAATAACTCAAAAAAAATTATGCGCCTTCCTGAAAGTTAACAGACTCATACCGAATACATTCTATTCATTAAATAGGGAAACATGTGAATAAAAAAATAAAAAATGTTACACGAAGCGCTTAGTTGTTTCGGCTGTGTAATGTAAAATGTTGTCGCTGACTAACTTACGTTTTATTTGTTTACGTAAAAACTTCCAGCGAGAAAGTTTCTAAGAAAATACTGAAATTAATTCTGGTAGCAGGCAAAGCCTCTTCAGACAACCCCTTTTGGATTGTTTCACAGTTTATATTTGCGCGAATGATTGCGCGCAGCGCATGCCGCAGTGCCGGCTGGTTGGTCGGTTCGTTTACGACTGAGAAACATATTTCCTGTCCTCCACAGAAAAGATATTTTCAGCTTCTGTAAGAATTATTATTGTCATTGTACACAATGGCCCATACATGACAAATTTCGCGAGAAATCTTCAAAAGCAAAGACAAAACGAAAATTAATTTATAAAATGTAAGGGATCGATTATATATAGAAATGACTGCCACAAATACCTCCATGTCAGTGTTTGTAATTAAGCGAAGTATTTTTTTATTTTTTTTTATTTTTGCGTATTAGTTATTGGTAATATTCCTTAAAAAAATACTTTAAAATATCTGCTACAATGATTTTAATTAGGTTTACAATGCCCAGGCGGCCTGCAGGTTCGCGAATATTACTTCTGTCTGTTAATACACTAATTGCATGATTATGTTCCTGAACATCACCACCATTAACATTACTCGAATAGGCCTTAAACTAAGGAAATAAAGCGACCGCGTGTAAAGATACGCATGGACGACCGGCAAAAGCTAATGTGGCAATGTCGCCGGCCCAACCGAGGGACAGAGGGTTGGTGCGGTCAGGGGAGGCAGTGGAGACTACGTGACCTTGGCAGGCCTAATTTCATGACGCCGACATAGTGTATGATCTGTTAATAAATTTCATTTTTGGACAAAACTAATTATTTAGTATAAATGTTGATTTGTGCTACACTGTACTATTACTTTCTGTCTGCCTAAAAATTTCTGGCATCAGTTTACTTTGTCTTATTTTTTGACATGCCTTGCAGGCATAAACCAGACCTAAGGTGTAGCTCTAACAGAGCACGAACAGCTTAAGTTATTAGAACCCAAGAATCTGATGCAAATGGTGAAGAAAGAAGAGAACCCAAAGCTTAAATTGAAGCTACCTTCAGTTAAACCCATTCCCCCCACCCATCCCCACCTCCCGACCTTCATTTTTTCTGTTTTTAAACCTGTTGGAAATTGATTCATTTCATGAAACAGGTTCAATGTTAGAATGGTGTTCCCATCATATTATGCTGACTTGGTGTTGTTTGGACCAAATCTTACATAACTAACAGCATTCTATATCCAATTCCAGCAATGAAACTCTAAATGCATGCGTACAAAGTCACGGGTAACAGCTAGTATCAGTGTGAATGAGCAAATGAGGAAATTAGAAACAGAGTCACAGGATATCATGAGGTAGTTTAAGAAAACTTGAAGTGCCACATATAGATAATATTATTGCAGTCACACTAAAGATAGATGGGAGTTTCATAGCTAGAAGTATGATCAAACAAGCTAAGAACTATAGATTGATTAGTTTGCTTCCAGTGATGGGTAACATGATGGAGAGCTATACACCAAACCACATCAGAATTATGACTGATGTTAAGTGGTTTGTAAGTTGGCAGCATGGATTTAAAGAGGTTATTCATGTGATTATCATTTAGTAGGTTATGTGCAAGATATTTAAGATAAAACAGGCAAGAGAAGCCAAGTTAATAGTGCAGCACTGTATCTTTGTAAGACATTATTCAGAGTTAGCTACTGAATGGTTGTGAATAAGGTTTAGACCATTGGATTAAATCAAGATGTGTCTTGCTGGGTGGAGGCATTCTTACATGGTAGGAAGCAAAGAACCAAATTAAAAATTGCAATTTCAGGAAAGGTGGAAGTGCAAACAGAAGTCCCATAAGGTAATGTATTTGGAACATTAATGTTCATTATTTTAATTAAAAATTCCATTGTTGTGGATAAATTATTGTGATTTTTTTCAAAATATGTTTCAATATGAGCAGATAGTTCAAAAATGTGGCCCCATTAATGAGAAATAGTGGTGAAGTGTGCTGTCCACAAATCGCAAAGAGGGTAGGGGGGCACGGTAAATGAGAGGCAGCATTTAATGAAAATGTTGTAATACTGGCACAACTATGAAATGTTTGTACCATAAAGAGTACATTTATACTTTGGAGAAATGAGATTCTGTTGTGGAAATCTGTTTTGTAAAACATTCAGTTCCTATCACTCATTGAAAGTCACCTGAACGGTTTTAAAAAGTTTTATATCAATTAGTCACTAGAGAATTTCTGCAGAATCAGGCTCAGAAAAGTGTTAATTAGTTAAAAGGTTACAATATCATATGTTGCAGTGTAGCTAATTTAAGGAAGTGCTTGTTAGAAAGGAGTAAGTGAGTGTTTGTCTAAATGACAAATTTAGGGAACTGAAGTGTCAATTCTAAGAAGAATGGCTGGTAATGTTATGGGAAGATTAACACCAATGTGGAAGTAATTGCTGAGATAATGTAAGCTAATCCAAGAGGATATTCTAATATGACGGGAAGTTAAAAGAAATACTTAAAAGGTATGTTTTCTGGATTTTGCTGTAATTCTTTGGAATATGTTTATGCCACCAGACTGGCAGCTACGTTTTGCTTAAAGTGGTAGTAAATGGCAATTAATAAAAGATAAACAAATTTTATTATTTAACGCTCTTGTTGCAAGACCTAATTCAGATGAAGTGAGTATCCTGAAAGGTTGTGCAACAAAGCACACAACACAAGTCTATGCTGCATATTCATTCATTTCATACTATCACTTAATTTTTCATTATTCCCTATCACAGTACCAACAAAATAAAATTTATTTTTCATAAAACCATAACAGTATCTTGTTAAGTGGATAAGTATGGAATGAAGATGAATGTCTAACAGATTTAGCATATTTAGTAACACAGACATAAAAATAAAGGTTTTCTAAGATTGTACAGAAGAGGGGCACTTGCATATAGAAAATTCATAATATGTTAATACCTGGTACTATCATTTGACAGTAAGCTAACTTAGAAAGAGATTCCTACTTGACTGAGTGGATTATCAATATGGTGGTGGGACTGAGATGTTATATATAAATATGTATATCACAGAAGGTGATAGAAATAGTAATATGCTAAAGGGGTACAGAATGTAGAGACAAAAACAAAAGTTAGGGAAATAAATAAAGATAGATAAATTTTGAAAAGAAAGAAAAAATGTAATTATTTAAATGAAAAGAATGCTAATGCCGATAATAATGAGTGATGCATCAAAAAAGGAATTTTATTGGTGGTTGAGGCCGGTTGGATGTCTGGTATCTAGGATATTTTGGTATGCAATTTACCATCTCTGAAGTTCTGAGGCAGCGGTGGTTTCAGGGAAAACTCTGATTGCTCTCATGGTGAAACATTCATTCAAGCTGTTGGAACTGTGGTAGTTAGCATTTTCTGGTGTTGGAAGATATAAATTGCGGGTATGGAATGTTTGTCTGTGGCCATTCATTCTGATCGAAAGTTGTTGTAATTAGATTCTTATGTGAAATTATCAAAGAATGTAATCGGCAGTGCAAATGATAATTGGGTCAGTCTGGGAGTCATTAAAGGGTAGATGATGGGTGAAGAGGATTGCTGAATAAAAGTATATACTGGTAACAAGGTTTGGATAAATTTTAGGGGAAGACCTCTATGGAATGGGTGTGAGCAGAAGACGATTATATTAAATTAGCTCTTGATTTCAGACATAAGGGAGTAGGGATGTTTGAATTTGTCAATAGGGGAATAGAGACTGGAACACTTTGCCCAGAGCAGCGATGAACAATTTGTCTCAGAGTGTAAAAGACTATAAAATAAAAATTTGTATTAATTTTAAATAGATATTTAGGGAATTTGCCACCAGAGTACGAACCTCACATAAATTTATATTAATAACAAGAACTTTATATCAGAATGGAGGGAGTACCCATACACTCACTGCTTTCATCCTTATATCTTCAATGTGGCACTATATGGAGGTGTTCGACAACAGTTGCCTCAATCTGAAAACGTGGTTCTGTTATATCAAAAGTACATTGATGTTTTTGCTCCATAGGTGAGATGACCTAAAAAAAGTTCCTTTAGTACTTATGATTCTCCCTAAGACCTAATTTACAACAAAAATGGAGAGGAGGAATAACACTTTCTATTTGTACATGATTTAATAAAATCAAAAGTAATTGTGGGAGCCTTGGTCACTCAAAAACTGTGAAAACACATACACACACAAACACACACAACACACATACACAGAGAGATACAGGTATACCATGTTGCACCACCATCCAGCAACAAAAAGGAATTTGT
Source organism: Vandiemenella viatica (assembly GCA_031002005.1). Taxonomy (NCBI): domain Eukaryota; kingdom Metazoa; phylum Arthropoda; class Insecta; order Orthoptera; family Morabidae; genus Vandiemenella; species Vandiemenella viatica. The sequence continues at coordinate 156,256,689 of CM061921.1, forward strand.
CTGTGTCTTTTTATTTTTAAAACTAAAAATATCAAGATCAAACACACCAAACTACATACAAATAAAAAGACATACAATTTATAAAGAAACATGTTACTAAATCCAGGGTTATTATTAATCTCACATCTGCTTCTTTCCTTAAGCTTTACACATTGTTTTGTCTTGAACAGTATAAAATCTATTATAAAGCATTTTTTTCAGATGGTTGAGTGACCTTTTTTTTGTGAAAACACATTGAAAACAGATGATTTTTTTCTCTCTGTATATAGTTGGTAGTTTGGTAGATGCTGTTTATGTTTTTAGTGCTGTGAATAACTACACCAACATTGACATCAATGCGCTAAGAACTTTTTTTTTTAAGGGAAGATTGTAATTACATCTCATTGCAGCAGAATATTGAATTTATGTTTACAAAATAGACAAAGCAATAACTGTGCTGATATTGTTATTCTACCTGTATTGCCATTCCGTCTCAATGCCAAAATATATAACCATAACATTATGAACAAATATGAAAACTACATCTACAGCTATACTATGCAATCAAAAAATCATAGGAGAATGAGGGTGCTTTGCACCAAAACTAAACAAACCCTGTGCATTCCAACCCTGAATGACACGAGGAAAAAAAAAATTAATGTAAGCATCAGTATGGCACTTCATATATCTTTTGTTATTGCAACCCAAACAGTTTGGTAGATGAAGTATTTCATAGTATTCATAAATGAATGTGGATGTTTGTATGTTTGTCAATAAATTTGAATGAAAAATACATCACCTGTCTATCAGGAAATCCAGGCCAAATCTAAGTATAAATTATGTGATACTTTTGTCAGAGCTGTTGCAAGTAATCACAAATCAAGTCACTCTTCTCTAAACTATCTCTACATTGTCAATCAATCCCCTGCAATATGGATCCCAAATGACACAACATTAGTAGAAATGTAGATGCATGAGAGTTTGGTACACTATCTCCTTTTTATGTGTCTTACAATTCTCCAAATTTCAACCAATAACTACAGCCTATAATTAGCTCCATTTACAGTGAAAGTAATGTGCAGATCCCTTATCATGTTGCTTTGTACTTTATGGCCAAATACTTTAGGAAATAAATCATATCAATAAATGAACTATTGAATTTGTACTCTTGTGCAAATGGATTCTTTTTTATGGTTATGCAAATTGCTTTGTACTTTTTAAACTTAAGTGTAAGTTGCCATTCATGGCACTATGCTGAAATAACAACCAAACCACACTGACTTTCTCAGCAATTGTCAGAATTCATTATTTTCCTTCTGACTGCAGAAGTGGTCATGTTAGATTTCCTTTTGGAATGCTAACATAACGTCTAGATTAAAAGATGCTTTTCCATCAACAATGACATACTATAAACAACCAGTTAGAAAATCTTGAATCCATTAACACATCTGATGTAATAGATTGTGCACCCAAATCTTGACTAAAAGGTGCTTATGTAGTACAGACTCAAAAGGTTTTTGAAACTCAAAAAAATTGCATCAACTTGTGAATCTGTATCAACTTGTGAATCTTATCCAGCAAACTGGGAGTCTCAGTTAGCTACATAATATGATGTGATGTATGCCAGGAGATCAGTTTTCATTGGTTGTTTGGCGACCAATGTGAACCACATGGAGGCGAACTAGCTCTGCATCTGTGTAAGGCACCTGGCTTTAATCAACCAAGAAGCTTATGGACTGCCTTAAACAGGATACACACCAATTACATGACAGATGCAATGATTTCTTCTTCAAGTGCAGCTGGTTGGACTCATCCGAATGTGATTGTAGAGCAAAAAGACAAACTGTGCATCTTGTCTTGTTGGAGTGTGAACTCAGGACACTTGATGGGAACTTAACAGTTTTAATCTATATGAGCAACAAAGCAACAGAACATATGAGAAATATAATTTTTGACAATTGAGTCTCCCTCATGTAAAGTTTTCTATTAATTCAAATGTAATCAATGTATTTTGTAATATGTGTAATGAACTTTTCTGTCACTATACGATAAATAACTTTCAAATCTGCATCAACAACTTTCATTATATCATGTAAAAACAAGGCCAGCTGTGTTAAACCCAATCTCTTCTTTTGAATTTCAAGTTCATTCAGTATAAAAAATTGATTTTTGCATAGAAACTTCATAATATTTTAGCATATAACATTCTCCAGAACTTAATGGAAACAGATATTAGAGAGAAGGGCCAGTAGTTCCTAGGATCTCTTGAAAATGGGAATGATCTCTATGATTTTCCAGTCAGAAGGTGCTTTCTTTTCCTCTAGGGATTTATAGTATATATGAGACAGAAATGGTTCAGATTTCATTGTGTACTATGAAAATACTCTTATTGGGATACTATGAGGACCCAGCAATTTTTCCCATTTCAGGAGCTCTAATTGCTTTACAATATCTGTAGAATCTATTCATACCATATCCATTTCTAACACCATATGGTATGGTAATTGGGTTTGCTGTCCATATTTTTATTAGTGAACGAATTCTTAAATTCAATGTTAACTACTTGAGCATTGTGACAGCTTACATTATCTTCAGACCTGTCATGAAAACTTACCCTTTTTATGTACAACCAAAATTTCTTTGGCTTTCCACGAGACTCTTAGAAAACAAATTGTAACAAAAGCCATTAAAGCCTCACATATTGCATTTTTAACATATCCTCTAAACTCAACTATGTTTTCTAAGTCACTACAGTTCTCATCCTTCTTGAGCATAAATTTCCATTTGAGTATTCTATTAACTTACCACGTATACCATGGATGATTATTTCCTTCAAAGATTGTCTGTACTGGTATATTTATATACATATGTCAATACCTTTCTTGACTGATGTATAAACCAATGTTGCATCTCTTGAATGATGCCTCTTATTAGATTGAACTTATGGCAATTATTTCTCGGTTACATTCTAAAACATTTTCTGAGGATGTTATCTTGGCTGTCTGGGTGGAACCACATCAATTGATTGAAATCTAATGTTTCTGGCATCATTCTATGGCTTTCTTTAGAGGACTGCCACAAAATGTTGGCTGAAACATTAGATTTCAATAAATTGACACGGTTCCATCTGGACAACCAAGATAACATCTACAATGATGCGTACCCATTCTTTTGAGGACTTTTTGATTCTGTAGACATTGGTTTCTTTCTCTTTTTGAATTAAATTATTTATTGTATATTTGAAATTATCACTTTCTGATCACTTATGCCTGTGGTTGTTGAAATGTGCATGGATAAATCTAGCTTACTTGTGAACATAAGACACAACATGTTACCATTATTATTATGAAACGGTATTGTTTCAGTGACAAGTTGCTCAACATGATGATCTAAGAACAGGTCAAGAGTCGTTTCACAAGCTGTTTTATCCCTACAAACAATAAAATGAATGTAATTATTCCTGTCACTATAAGGCAACTTGAAGTCACCTTGTAGTATTATTGCACAATCATGAAATCAATGAGTTATTTATATTACTTTTTCATGACAGTTAGGATAGTATCTGGAGGATTACAAGACACCTATCAAATATTGTGCCCTCCCTACTTCAAGTTTAATCAGTATGAGTTTGCATACAATTTTGAAAACTATTTCATTATATGGGAAGTATTTATTAATGGCTATAAATATATCACCTCCATAAGAATGCAATCTACCCTTAAAGAAAATGTAAAAATTTTTGCAGACCTTATATCCTGTTTTAACCAGCTTTCTGTACCAATTACAATATTTCTTTCTGTGCTTCTAATGACAGTTAACAGTTCAGGTTGTTTGTTATACAATTCTACAGTTAATTACAAGAACTTTAAACTTTCAAGATTTTCTTAAGCTATTCCAAACATGTAGATTAGAAGTAATTTTCTGTATTCATTGCCCACTAAAAGGCACATTATAAAATCCCAGTATTATTAAATCTGAACTGAAGATGTTCTACTTTACTATTCATTTAATTTATAAAACAACATTTATTTTAAATTTTATGAACAAAAGAATATTAAGAAAATAAAGTATATAAAATCATTTACAAGTATAAACACTGAAATCATTTGAACACTTGTTAAGATGATGCTAATTTTTAGATTTCCATATTTTCTGAGAACCTTCATAATTTTGAAGGAAATATTTCATTTTTATTGGAGTCACTTTTTTATATAAAAAATAAATTCACATAATTTTGACCAAAACTATATAGAACTACAGTATTGTTTGTTAAAACTACAACATCCAAAAGGAATGGTCTAAATCACTACAATGGAACCCATAACAAGTGTACAAGATTGCAAAAACATGGCATCTATGTAGGCCCAACAGCACCCTCTTTTGTGTGAACTGGATGGATAGTGTTAAATCATGCACTGTCAGTGCACAGACATCAAACAAAGTGGAAACATACAAACAAGTTGTAGTGCGCCTTGTCAACATTAAATGAAACAATATTAGCATGTGAGTGGTTTTGAACATGACAGAATTATTGGTCACTGAGAATTGGGTTTGTCGTACTGTGACATTGTAGCTGCTATAACAGGGATTGTGTGGTGAACCAGTGGATAGATATGTTTGTACACAGCGATGATTGAGTACTGCACCACACAATGTCACCATAGTGCAGGATGACCATCATCTTGTCTGCATGGCCATAACCAAGAGAAGAGCTACATCTACAGTGTTGGCCTGACATAGGAGCACTGCAACAGGTGTCGATATGTTGTGTCAATGGTTCAATGCAGTTTGCTGAGTGCTGGACTAGTGGTATGCATGCCATTGCATCAGATTCTATTGGTCAAAAACCATCAATGCCTCAGACTGCAATTGGCACATGAATGAAACCACTGGTATGCTGAGTGGCAAAATGTTGTTTTCAGAAAAGTCCAGCTTCAACTTGTCATAAAGTGATTGCCACATATGTGTTAGATGCTACAGTGGTGAACACAATCAGGCAGACTGGATTGTTGAGTGGCATAGCAGACATACACCAAGTGTGATTGATTGGAGCAGCATTGGCTATCACATGTACTGTTGCCTTGTATGTATTGAGGGAAATCTGGGCATACCTCATGTGACTGTAAGATAGCCTAAAATTCTGTAACTTCATTGCAAAATTTACTCACAGAACAGCAAGTTCAATCAAATAACATTGCAGATCGGATTTAAAGTAATTTACTTAGACAATCCAAGTCATAAATCAGATAAAACGGTTATAGAAAGTCAGAACGTAGTATTGGCATATCTGATATTTGGATTCAGAATATTTCGTAAAAGAAAATTTTACCTTCATTTTTTGAGCTGTTTCAGACTATGACTAGTAGAATGAGGTTAGTAACATTACAGGTAGAAGGTTTCCCTGAAGAGTTATGACACTCTAAAATTTGAAACCAGCATGAAAACGATGTTAAAATGGTAAAATAGTCAAACTTAGGACAGAATTAATTCAAAGGAGACACCAGGTTTAAATTGAAGAAGGTTTTTTTCTAGAAATGATACTGCAATTGGTTTTTAATTGGTGCAATATTTTGGCTGATATCCAAAAAATGAAAATTATGGATAAACTAATTGATATGGCTTCTTCCGGTAACTGTAATGTGAGAATTTAAATGTAAAAGGAAATTTCCTGATCTAGTGAAATAATAATAAAACTATTTGAGAGCTGTTATTACATTTAGAGAGTAACAATTACTTATTGAAAAAGGGACATAGAATCGTTTAAAACATGTTTCAGAGCCATCAGTTAAATATTTTTAAAAGATATACAGTTTCAAAATTAACAACTTTGGTTCAACCAGTTAGAAAATACTAAGTAAGGCAACCAAACGAAAGAGCAATAAATTAGAAGAAAGTTAAAAGTTATTTCAGCTTAATAGCTTTAAAACTGAGGAAGTTATAAATATTTTTTGTAATTTCAGATAATGTTTTTTTATGGCACAAACAGTAAAGTTACAAAAATTTTCATTTAGACTGAAATTATTGTTTATAAGCCCATCGAACTACTGTCAAAATTTAAGGCAGGTAGGAAATTATTTTGGGATTTCTTAGATGCCTGATGCTGCAATCATTGAGAGCGGAAGGCTACACTTGACCAGGAGTTATGACTGCTTTCAAGTGGACAAGGAAATGAAGGATTTCCATGCATTATCTATAAATAGCAGTCTTAGGCTTGCCTCACCCCCCAGTCTTTGAAAATCAGTTGGAGTGTGACCATGCTATTTTGTAGGGCATTCTGGGCGCGACTCTAGACGAATGTAAATGCCAGGGCTGGCATGTTGAACTTTGAGGTTAATGTGTAGTGAAATTAGCTTTCCTGATGTGACTGTAAATTCTGTAGGGGTCTTGAGGTTGGTCTGTCTTGAATGTGTTATTGTTCCTGCAGTAAAAATTTCTTTGATGATTATTTCCAATGCCATAAGTTTGTGACTTCGTAATTTTTGGAAGAATATATTGTTTATCAGTTTCAATAACAACAGTGAATTTTAATGATCACCTACCTTTCCTAAGTTGGGGTGAGATGAATTTAGGTGGCAACCCAGTTTCAGCAAAGCACAAACTATTTATCCAAAGGCAACAACACACAGTTAGAGTTGAGATGGAACAGTTCAGCATTAACCCCTGTGCGATTGTTTTGTTCTTATAATGGAATCACTGACCCTCCTGAAGGGAGTTCCACCTGCCTTACAGTAGCAGGACAATGGCCAGCTACAAGTGGCAAGGAACTTGTAAGCCTTCTTCAAGAAAAGAATGGCAGGTACCACTGCTTCCTTGGCTTGCATATTCACCTGACGTGTTGTTAAACAACGCTGTAAATAGGAATAGTGTACAGATATATTCTTAAGCTATAACCGTAGTGTTGTTACTGATTATTGATCTGGATGTCTCTGATACCTAACTAGAAGTAGCATGGTAGCCAAACTATTATGTTAAATCCCCGTAATAGTTACGGGTTTGCTTAACAAAAAGAAAAGTCACAAATAAAATTTGAAATAGTCTATTCTTTTAAAGATTTTGAAGTCAAATTGGTACCAAATCACAAAAACTGGAGTAATACTTTCACAAAAAGCCCCAATTTATTTCGAAACTTGAAGAAAAATGACCAATCATTGTTAACTAAATTGTACTAAGTTCTGCCACATACTTTCAAACTCATCTTAACCCACCAAATTCTATGTTACCCTGCACTTGGAAACATTCCAAGTCTAAAATGTTACATGTTTGTTAAAATTTATAACTACTAGCACCTACTAAGAAATCGCATACCCGACTGTCGCAGCCCTTGATTACCTTCAACCTTCCATTTAGAGCTTGATTGCCATTGGTATTTATAGTCTATGACCAACGTTACACAATCTTTGTTTCCCCTTATTTTTAATCCAATCTTTTTTAAACTTTATTATTTTGTATACCATTTTATGTCAAACATTTTTGCTATAGTAAATTTTTCCTAAAATGTATTCATTTTGATGTTATTAATTTTTGAAGCTTCATTTCAGTTATTTGTGTTTAGCTTTTAAATTATTTAGTCTCCCACAAAGGTTTCCTTGTCAACAGTTTTCTTAAAAAAATTTCTCTTATTTAATATACTAGCTGTACCCATGACTTTGTCCATGCGGAATCTGAGATTTGTGTGGATATTTCACACGTAAAACTTAACTTAACTTAGTCCACAAACCGAAGGTTAGTTGAATCCTCCCAAAGGAGGCATACTAAGCCATTGTGTCAGAGGTAGGATGGCCAGTTCCTTTCCTCTGGGACCTAAAGTTTTACATGGAATCTGAACCACGGAGCGGCTTGGCGTAGCTCATATGATCAAACAAAACTCTTAAATTTGTAAACTATCAAATAAATTTTGGATATTACCAGCAACTTCATTCACAAAGGATTTTAAAGTAAGGATCTCCCTATTAAATCAATTATGTCACAATTAACACAACACCAATGGTGCAAAGTAACTAACGTGTTCAATAAAATATGCTTACTGATTTGTGGAAATACTTATCTCTAATTTCTCAGCTTTCCAATTTTGCATCAAAATGATACATTCCCCATTTTTCCAACTGAATACTAAGGAAACTAAAACAATTTTTTGTTGAATAATAAACATTTACTGTTTCTCATATTATTATTATTATTTTTTTTGCTTATTGACTTTGCACTCATGCCTCTTCATTTTGTGCAGCCCATGCTTTGAAATTAAAAATTCTAATTCTTTTGTTTCATTCTTCACATTCTCCTTCAAGTCTTTTATGCCAACTCAATGCATTCTCTCTATTACTCTATTTTGCATTTAACAAAAGATTACACTGAATTTAAATTATAAATATTTTAGAAATGGGGAACACTATCACAATTGTGGTGTCTCAATTTGATGATGGATTCTTATGCAACTCGATGAGAAAAATCGATAGTGAAGAATAAAATTATTTGATATCTCACTTAGTTTCTGAGATATTAACTGTAAAAAAAAAAAAAAAAAAAAAAAAAAAAAAAAAAAAAAAAAAAAAAAAAAAAAAAAAAAAGTTGCAGGTAATTTCCTCGTGGCTTTGGTGACTTTTTTTTCTGGTTCGGTCCACATTTCAACTTAACGACAACTGGGAGGAAGAAAACAAAACACCCATCATGTATATCCAGCATATACATTTTTTTGGCCCAGGTTGAATTTAAACCAACCTCCAAAATTTTGAGACAGTATGACTTGAAATCTAAGCGAGATATCAGAAAATATTATTCCACAGTTTTTAATTGGCTCGTCAACTTACATAAGAATCCATCATCAAATTGAAGTGCCACAGTTACCATAGAATCCCTGCTAAATACAAAAGATTACTTTCACTAATTCTAAAATTTATTAATACTTATAATGTGAATTCTATTGAAAAACAAAAATACTGTTGACGTGAACTGCATGTTACAACACATATAGTGATTTACTTTAAGTTAACTGCAACAACCATTTACCACTCTCTTACTGTCTTATCTCAAATTTGAATCAAAGATAATTAACATCTTATCATTTACCGAAATGGACAAGTGCTATTGTCATGTTTAGGTAAATTAAATATTACTTATGCTTGTTATGTTTGAGCAACATATTACGGTATTGGTTGGTAGTCCCAGACACTTAAATTAATTGTAAATAAAATTACAGTAAACAAAATTTCTGCTTTTATTGTACTCTTAAAATCAGACAAAGAAATTCTGCAATAAAATAAATTAAAAGATAGCAATGACAACATTTTTAACTAATTAAATCGAAAGTAGTTTGGCCTTAGTCTTTTTGGCAACACAAAAGTTGGCAGGTAGCCCCTGACATAGTAATCAATGGTTGCCTTGCTTTTCAGCTTTACAAAAAGCACAATAATAATGGGTGTGTGAAGAATCTATATAAACCCAACTTTTATGGGTTGAGTCTTTGCATTAATAGCACTGAATCCAGTCTTCTTCGAAAGTTCTCTATATATGATGCAATCAGTTTTATTTTTTTCAGTTTTCTTTGGAAAGGTTTTGATCAGAGTTTTATTTCTTCAACATATTTTTAGTGCCTTTACACTTTTGGTTTCTTCCCTTCTTTTTTATTGCCTTTACTTTTCTACCCTTCTTCTGCACCTTTTTTTTTACATGATGAAGATGTTAAAATCTCTCTATTTTAAGGTATTCCTTCCCACATTACTAAGGGTTCTTTTTGACTCATCAGCAAATGGTGACAATTGTTTTAATAAATCTGTCATGCTCATTGAAGGCACTGGTTCACTTGCAGGCAATGTAAAACTATGGAAGGCACTGGCAAAGAAGAATGGGCTGTTCAAGTTTGGTTGGGAATATTTTCTTTTAAGGCAACATCTGTCATCAAAGATAGTAAAAGATCAATGTCAGTAATGATTTCTAGGTTGAATGGAAAAATTCCTGTGCATTTAAATGTGGTTTGTACTATATCAAACCTAGTAGCTTTGCTAAAGGCTTTGTCTACAAGTGCAGCAATATGATAGTGAGTGATTCTAGCCACAGGATTTTGTCTCATCCATCTTGAACTTGCAGTTGCAAATGCAGCCGAAAAAGGTTTAAAAAAATGTGCTATGCAAAGGCTGTAACGTATAAGTTTCACACCTGTGCTGTGGTGTGCTCAGCATGTGAACCTGATGTTTATGTGCATATTCTATAACTGCCAACTCTTTATGAGTACCACAGGAATCCAAATTAAGTGAAGAGGATTTGTTTCTGATGGATGAACAAGCTGTTTAAAATGATGCAATTATTAAAAGAACACTTCACTATTCATCAATCCATTCTCATGTGGAACAGCATTATTTTCTGGTGGATCTCCTATAACAAGGGACTGTCCTTATTCACTTTCTTCTGTGGAAAAATAAAAAGTGAAGATGGTTGGACAATTGGTTTTTGAATATACACAATATTTTGGACAGAATCCGAAAAAGAAAATTAATTGTAAACTCGTGATTATGGCTGTTTTCGGGAAACAAATCGTAAGACATGACAAGTAAAGCAGGAAGGAGTTTCGTTAAGACATGAAAAAGGCTATTAAAGCATTGTTATCATAGTTAAGGGGTATTGTAACCACATGGAAAATGCTAAGTAGAATCTTTTAATGGTTAGTCAGTAAAAATCAGTTGAGCAAGCACCACATCGCTTTGGCCGATGCTTGGGCATGAAGGTTTAGGCAAGAGTCAACAGGCAACTACCATGACATAGTGTTTCCGATAGCCATTTCAGAATTCTTAGTGCACACATCTAATACTTGCAACCTTCATATGACTGTAAGCAGTTAGAGGTCTGAGGGTTGGCCTGACACGAATCATTTATCAGTACTTGCAATCATTCAATTTGGTGAAGAATTCTGGTGCCTAAATGATTCTTCTATGAACTTGTAAAATATTTCTGAAGAATATAGTGATGATTCAGTTTTTCAGTAGCAGCAGTGATCTTAATTACTACATACCTTTCCTGATTGATGTTATCGAATCTGGTGGCGACCGATTAATAGCAAGAACAATCCAAAGGCTATAGTTTCAGGCTAAGTGTTTGGTATTAAATCCCAACCAAGCATTTGTTACTGACAACATGTAAGCATACATTGTTTCCTAGCATGTGGGTAAAAAGAGAATGACAATTCTTTTAATTTTTTTTTATTATTTTTTTTTTTTTTTCAGTATTATAGCTGAGAATTATTTGTGAACCTTCTTAAAACTAACGTATTAAAAGTGACAGCACATAGGATTATGGAAAAAAAACAACCAAAAAGTTTTAAATTGTTCTTCTAAGAATATTTTAACTTTATTATGGTTAATTTTATGAACATTAGACCCCATATTTAATGATATAAGAAAAATTTGCTACATTACCTCTGAGTAATTTTCACACTGGACATTCTTGAAAGAAAGAAAAATATTTTTTCTGTTACCACAGTCATAATACAGATAAACAATACAATTGAGATATTACTAACAAGTATATTTAGAAATTTAATTCACAATGCAAAAACAAAAAAGAAACAAAAAGAAAAGATAATTTACCTGGATGCCTGTATTCAGTGTATCTCCATATAATGTTGGGCTGTGTATCAGGGTGGGACTTTTCGACTGCACACCCCTAATAATTTAGAAAAATAGAAAAAGACATTATTATTTGTGAAAGGAATACTAATGATCATACTAATGAGAACTACCATAAATAAGAATTTCTGGTGGTTTTCATAAAAGACTGCAGAAATGTTAAAAATACAACAAATTGAAAAAATGTTAAAAATACAACAAATTGAAAAAATGTTAAAAATATAAAATTTTGAAATGGAAAAATTGTATAAAGATATATATATATATATATAAATATATATAAAAATTACTTACTGTTCTGTTGAGTAGCTCAGATAGATTTTATCCCCACTTACTTACAAGAGGTTAAATGATAAAGAAATTTAGTCTGTTTCAAATCATGTATACATTTAATTTGCCTATTAGTGTGATAGTAGTTGAATAGCATGATGGTAGTTGAATAGCACAATAAATAAGAAAATGTTTACAAAATTTTGAACTGAAACAGACTGTGTATGTTTCCAGGGCATTCAATTACCTGTTTTCCTGCCTGATAGTTTTCCTTGGCAACCTGAAAATAGTCCAGAAATATTGTTATTATAAAGAAATAAAAAACAAAATTAAATTGAATTGCCTTGGAAACATTACTGAATTAGTAATAGAAAGAAATAACATTAAAAATTCAAAAATAATTTAGAAAATTACACGAATAAAGAACATATAAAATGTAAGTAGTAAGAAAAATTATTGAAAGTGAAAGATAGAAAAATCTGTAAAAAAGAGAGAAAAATGTTTATTGAAAAAATTGATAAAGTTAAATAAGAAATTTAGAAATGCAGAAAAAAGAAGTTTAAAAACTTCAAGTGTTTTTTTTTTTTTTTTAAAATATTTACCTTCTTTTTAAAACCTGATTACCTTTATGTTGAAACTGTTTGAACACTGGACTTACATACTGAGTGAGCTTCATATCATTTATTCAACTCAGTGGTAATTGCAAGCCTAGGTATAATTACAAGAAGCAACTACACAACTTGCATAATTAATACTGTAATGGTAAATATTAAAGAGCTTGGCAGCTGTTGAAAATGAATGAAGGATTTGTGTTGAAAATTTGATTGAAAAAGGTCTGAATTTTAACTGTATCAAGCAGAAAAATAATTTCTATTATAGAATAGCACTACAGAGCTAAAGAGCAGTTTCTTTCTCATGTGCAATATAAGAAAAATTTAGTCATATCCGTATTTGTAGCTATTTCTGACTACATTATAATTCAGTCATCAAGACTTCTGTATTTGCATTCTTCCGACTAAAGCATTTGATCCAACAGGTTAAACAAAATGAAAGTTATAAACAATAAGTTTGGGGAGAAGAGCAGCTGAGAAGCAGTGCATTTTGTGCAAGCTAAGAAATACAGTGTATTTAAATCTGTTGATGCATTTAACAATACTAATGGAAATGAAAAAGCCTTTAGGCAATAAAAATAAAAATAATAAAATATAGGGAAAGTAAACCCATCACTCACCAAAGTTAATGGCAGGAGGGCAGAGACAAACATACAAAACCAGTGACAAATATATTATTACAGTTTAACCCTAATTAATCCAGAGTAATATGAACCATTTAGCCAGATAGGTGTGCACATATTGCGACAGAGGAGGCCATTGATAACAGGTTGGTACTATTGGGGATCAGGTTGGGGGGTTAAATTATCCAATGTTAACTATCAATAACTGTGGAAAAACAATATCACTGATAGAACATACAAATAGATGCCTATTTATAAAATTAAATTATAAATAAATGAGTGAGCAATAATGGAAAGAACACAAAAACAATAAATAAATAAGGAAATAGTATTGGGTTTAGTGGGTGGTTCTTATTGCAGGTTGAAATCAAGTGGATATCTGATGTCCAGAACATGTTGTAAGCAAGTTCTCATCTACAGAATTCAGAATCAGTAGTAGTTTCTGAGAAAACTTTGACATCTCTTACTGTAAAACAGTTGTTGAGGTTTCTAGAACTGTGGGAACTAGCTTGGGTTGCCACTGGATGGCCTATTTTCCATGGCATTTACCTGCCTCCACTGCAATAGTTCTTATGTAGTACTCACAACCTACCAGTTTTCAGTCAAGATAAATGGCCACATACAAACAGTCTATACTATCCAGTTGTAGCCCATGCTAGTTTTAACAATTCCAATAGCCTTAATAATGTTTACAGTCAGAGTTGTTAATAGTTTTACTGGAAACTACCACTACTTCTGAATTCTGTAGATGGAACCAGCTTAGCAACATATTCTGGACACCAGGCATTCACCTGGCCTTAGCCTCCAATAAGATACTACCTGCAAAAGCAATTATGCCTTACTGATTTATTCTGTATCTTTCTCCCCCTTATTGATCCATTATTTATTGGCGTCGAGACATGGAAAAAACACAAAGAGACATAGAGTAAAATTTTTGAGCCTATAGCCCTTCTTCAGTAGTGGAGTGAGATGGCTGCATGCTGGAGGCTGGCAGCCAACTGAGTATGCCAGCAAGGCCAATAGCTCATGGTGGGGGGAGAAGCAACGTGGCGGGAAGTAAGGGTGGTGGTAGAAAAGCATAAACCAGAAAATAATATTAAATAGATAATCAGCCTGTCTATAGGAACCCATCATGGAAGCGTGGTAGACATCAGCTGATGGTCATAAATAGCCTTTTACATCATGGAAGTATGTGCAAAAAACTGAGAAATATGTGAAATATAGATAATAATAAAAATGTATGCAAATTAAAATTAAGCCCAATTCGAACGTAAAGCTGAGGGGGAAGGGTAGAAGGGTGGGGTGGGGGGGGGGGGGGAGGAAAATTGGTGCTATCTTAAATTTAGTCCTGGTGGTTGTGTGGTACCTAGTTGGTAATGATAAGCCAGTTCCCACTTTCTGAGTTCTGAGATGCTGCTTTTGTCAGAAAGGACTCTGATGGCATGGAGCGCATAATGTGTTGAAATTGCTGGTGCCATCAGTGGTGGCATGATAAGATACAGGATATATGCATCAATTTGGCATTCTTCCTCTGTAGTGTTTTGGTCTCCATAGTTATTAATAGTTTCACACCCTATGGCCTGCTCAGTCATGTAGTAAGTCACAGTGTGTGCACACCTCCCTTGCCAAATGGCTCACCTTTCTTTCAATGAATAAGGTTTTAAACAAAAATATTGTAATATTGTGTTCGTCTCTTGTTTTGCGTGTTTTTGTTGCTGCCCTTCAGTTTTCAGTTTTGCTGACTGATGGGTTTCCTATCCCTATCCTTGGTTATTTATGCATTTAAACAGATTAATAAAGAATTAATCTTCTACTATTTTAAAATAAGTTATTACCACCCATCACCGTAACTCCTTCCTCTCCATTATGTACATCCTAATAGAAAGTGAATTTATTTATTTGCAGAATTGACCATTAGCAAATGTAATTAACAGAAATCAAACTTTATTGATAAGATCACAGCAGTGAGTTTTATAAAGTGTGTGGGGAATACAGGAAATATGTAAAAATTCATATTCTTTATGTAAAAATGCTTCTATATTTGCTAAGGCAAGTTGAAGTAGTAATAGTGGACATCATGGAGATTGGGAAATGGTTGTGTAGAGACAAGAGAATAGATAGAGTTAATTACTTTTTACTATGAATATTTACTCTTTCATAGTTTCAAGGGCCAGCTTGAATTCAGATAACAATACGGTACCTAAAAATGTTGCACTGTTATGAGCAATTATATTTACATTCTTTGAAATGGAATTGTGGTAGCAGTTTAGTACTTAAATGCTTAACAAATTCACTGATTAAGATACAATGGTGGAAAACTCTGATGCAGCATTCAAAACAAATATAATTTTTAGTTTTTTTTCTGATACATATCACAATTTTGCTGATAATTCCAGCTATAGGTGCCCTCAGATGGCTTGAATCCTCTTGTGCATGATTAAGGAGTCACTTTTAAACACACTATATCTGCATTCACTATGCCGTTTATTGTCACATTACTTTTTTCTTCAGAAGAGGCAAGCCATGTGTCTATTTGATCTGTTCTTTTCATGTGAATATTCTCATGTGACTATTCATATGAATATTCCCCTGGAATTCCCCTTTAAATCATATATCTGTAATGTGCCACACATCATATAATGATCTCATTATCAGCCTCTACATACAAATTAGTTCTATTTTTTGTACTACGTTTACTAGTCAATAAAATCTATATCAACTCTCTTTTGATCATAAGGTAAAGAAAGGAATATTATTGAGAAGAAGAAAATAAAATTTTAGATTATGTTAAAATGCTAGAGATAAGTTGGAGACAGGACATTTTTTATGTTGATGTTCCAGAATTTGTGGAACAAGGTAGTTATAAAGTTGATAACATGCAAAGTGTAATAGCTTTTTGAAAGTGGGGAGATAGGTTTAAGTTTTATCAGGAAACTTATTCTTGAAGACAGACTTTGGAATGATATCCAGCAGCCACTACCATGGTATAACTGTTGTAGCTCACTACACAAAGCTTGTTTACAAATAGAAGCACCTTGTATTTTTTTTATTTATTTTTTAATAAAGGGTCAAATGATTTAGAGAGATGTGTATTGTAGAAACTTGTGCAAATAATTGTTAAAGTTGAATCTGGCTGATGAATCATTCTTTAAAACAGTAAACCATATGAAATATATAGAGTTATAACAATGATGAAATGACATAATTTATTCCAACCATGGTAATGGTTGGGTAAAAAGTACATGGGTTAAAACAAAAGATCCTAACAAAGTGACCAGGCAGTTGAATGAGTGAAGTTTGAAAAACAAATTATTACCATGTGGTTAAAAACTATCTACCTCCTATCATAATATACATTCCCAAGTACTGAAAACTGACTGGCGCATTTTGAGATCATCCTTAAAATAAATAGAATATTTATTCTAGAACTTTCTGTCTTAATGAATGTTATATTAAATATAATTAGCATGGGGAAAGAAGCAAAAAATTATGTTTTTAATATTAGTTGCTTTATACACTGCAAGAGTGTAACTAAAACAGAATTTACAATGCCATTTTGAGTGCCTTTTAAAATAAATATTACAATCCATCATTTTAGTGTATGAGGAACTAAAAATAAAATAGTCAAAGGTACCACAATATTTACATCCTAACAGTTTCTAACAATGTGAATGAATAACAGTTCTAATCCATGGAACTGTGTATTGTTTAGACTACACAATAAAAAACATGTCACTGATCAGAAGAGAATAATTACCTTATGATAGGTAATAAATTTCATGCCAGTATTACTACTTCACTGACAACAATCTGTGGTTTTATACAAATGTGCTACAACAAAGCCAAATACTAACTACACATCATCTCAAATAAGACCACTATTCTAGCTTACCTACTCCATCTAAATTTTATGAGTTATAGTGCATTTAAATATCACATTCATAGTTATTTCTCACCAGTGATAACACCATATTAAATGCAAAAAGAAAAAAAAAAAAAAAACTTTTATGGCAACCGTTCACAAAAAGAGAGGTACATTGGGAATTGGGAGGTTAAAGATGTTTATATGATTTCAAGGCAAACAGAAATGTATTTAATAAAACATTTGTGTCTCAAATGGTGAAATAAAGTTATGAGATAATAAATGTCATATTTAGGGTAAGTAATTGTCTGTTTCCTTTTATATCTAAATTTAAAATCCAAATACTGCTTATTTCTGAAATTTCTGCAGCATCAGATTAGATTATCTTAAAACTCCAATCACATTACATATATATGGAGTGTGTTGGTTCAGATGAGTTTTGTGTTTTGTTTATGGTTCATTACAAATAAGTTTGCCAACAGTAGATAGTTACGTGGATTTTGAAAGAATATCTCATGCAAGCTAAAATGCATTTACCTTCCAATTGCTCTCTGGTAAGAAGATAACTGTCAAGTTTGACGAGTTCTAAAGGGATGATGTCTATAACCACTTTTGTCCATGTTGTTGTGTGGCCCACAAACATCAAGACTAAAGCTATAACAGTAGCAGCAGCAGCAGCAGCAGCAAAGTTTGCAAAAAGTCAGTGCTTACTGTGCAGCGGAGAGGTGGGGTGGAGTGGGTGATGGGGTGGGGTCATATTTCCGGGGACGACCACGAGAAAGATGGCGTCGCTTGACAAACTCCGCGTCATCCACCATCCAGAAGGAGCCAAAGTCGTCTTCATAGCGCACAAAACACTTGTGCAGTGACAGATTGGTGCGGATCGCGTTCTGTATACACAGACCACCAAGAAAGAGAAAAGAGAGTAAAAGACAAAGTTAAAGAGAAAAAAAAAGGTAGAGAAAATCGTAAAGTCTCACTTCTAGCTGCCTTCTGAGCAAGACATATTCGATTTGAAATACCTTCCATCGCCCGTCCACCCTGTTTGCCCCACACACGTCGTTAGTCCTCGTTAATGCTTCCTCATGCTGGTTACGCACACACACAGATACAAGCAAGAAAAAGAGAGAAAGAAAGTGAAAAACACACAATAAAACACAGAAATGGAATAAGACAAGAGTGGAAAAAGTGGGAAAAAAAATTCAAATCCAAATGTTTGCTAGAAGGAGCTAGAGACTAAAGTAGTCCGAGACCAACTTGCGTGTCCAGCTCAGCTCTGAGTAGACGTACCCTGTAGTGCACCGTTGTGGTCGGCGTTTGTAAAATTCCACTTCATCCACTGTCCAAACAGCGCCTTTGACGTTCTCCACCCTCATGAAACATTTGTGGAGAGACAGGTTGTGTCGCACTGCATTCTATACAAAATAATACACATCCAAGTAAGCAACGCAAAACTAAAAAAAGGAGAGATTAAAAAAAGGGACAAAAAGCATTCTTAACAAAAGCTCACAAAATGTTCTAAAGCTCTATAAACTCTGGAACTCAGCTATGAAACAAAAATGTAAAGAAAATATATATTTACATAGAAAAAGCATCAAGAAAGCATTTGACATGCAAAAATAAAATTTTGTCTCAGAATGTTAGTTGGTCAGGTATAAGGAATATACAAGCTTAAACTACAAATCTAAAAAAGTAAAAAGAAATAAAAAAATAAAAAGCATAAGTTTTTAATTCTTCCTAACAAAAAGTATGCATCATCAGATCTTTATTTGGGATGACACATAAGAAGCAACTGGAAAGAGGAGGACGGGGATTAATCTTCATGCACTACTAATTTGAAATTCCATTTCTAATATGGATTGTATCAGTCTGAATACAATCAAGCCTTGGACTGGTAAGCAAAATAGCAAAAAATATGTTTATGTATACATATATGTATAAAAAAAATGGGTAAAGCCATGCATTTGTGTTACAAATGTGGTTAATCAAACACGATTGTCTGAAAAATTAGCTTTATTTTGAAGTTCGTCATGTTCCCATTGCTTAGAAGCAATGGGCAACAAATCATTCCAATTTTCCATTGCTGATGGTTGATTCCATGTTCCAAAACTGCCCATGTTGCAGTTTCAGCTGTGGGAATTTTAATGTGTGAAGGTAACAATATGAAAATTAAATTGTACCACACAAACATTTGAAAAGAACAATATGCAGATTAAAAAAACCACTAAGGTATTATAAAACAGTAAAGTAAAATGGTGGTTCAAAAAAGACAGAGAACAAGAGAAAGTGTATAGAAATTCAAATATTCTGCATTTTTTCAGCTATTTCGTTACAGTAATGATAATCGTATATCATAAAATAAAAAACTTTAAATATATTTACATATAAAAATTTATAAATGAATTTTAAATGTAATTCAAAGAGAATTGCTACTCCTAGTTACAGCTTCAGGAACAAAATTTACCCAAAACTAATTCTCATTTTGACTTATTTTCAGAAATGTGGTACCACTTGTTGTTTTATGATCTGTATGTTTGTGAATGGTAATGTATCAGTATTACAGGGCTAGTCAATATGATTGCAGTGATTTCAGAAAATTACTACAGATTTATTATTTGACATATACTTACAAGATTACACAGATATATAAACAGTAAAAGTTTTTTTGAGTGTCTACAGATGCTCAATACGTGCACCTTTAGTGACTCTGTACACATCAAGTCTATAAACAAGTTCTTCCCATGTCAATGAGAGCAAATGAATTGGTGATGCAAACCTGGAGGTCTGGTCTATGTTTGGGGTTTCGTAAAAGACTCAGTGTTTGTGCCACCAGTACCAGTTGATCTGCCAGACCTGCGGCTTTGCATCACCAATGTATTTGTTCTCATTGATGAAGACATGCTTTTTTTTATTTATTTATTTATCAATCTTGTTTCATGGATCCCTGCTGAGGAAGCACCTCTGGGATGTGAAACATGTCATGGTTAATACACATACATACAATATGAGTCATAATCATAGTAAAAAACAATTATATGTTATATGCTGACTCGGGTATGGGAAAAACTCGATTATAGACTTGATGTGTGCAGAGTCACTAAAGGCGCACATATTGAGCATCTGTAGACACTAAAAAAAACTTTCACAGTTTGTTTATATATCTGTGTAATCTTGTAAGTATTTGTCAAATAATAAATCTGTAGTAATTTCCTGAAATCACTGCAATCATTTTGACTAGTCCTAAATTTAAAAGAAATTAAAAACGTGTTCATCATCATCATATTAATGCACCAAGAGAAAAACTGCCAATGTTAATCACTCTAATGACCTGTCATGCTGAAAATTTATTATTAAAATCTTTGCTACATCCAATTATATATGTCACTTGCAAAGAAGCAATTGATAGGAACATAAATCTACCTAGAGAGAAATGCCAGTTAAATATATTTGTTATAAGACTTTTTAAAGTGCATTGACCAGGTACATAGGATTTACCATGAGTAAACAAACAGAATGAACAGCAAAGTGATAAAGTATGGTGCAGTAGCTAAGCAGTTAAGGCACTTATTCTCAAAGTTTAAGGTCCTAGGCTCAAATCACGACTGAGCCAGGAGTTTTAGGAGTTCTACTTGATCATATGAGCTATGTCTGGACATTCCATGGTTTGGATTCCATCTTAAACTATAGGTTCAAACATGACAAAGACAAGAATTGTTGTGTCAGGAAATCGCCACCAGAATTTACACTCCATCAAAATTAAAATAATCCTATTTTTATTTGATAGTGTGTAGACAGTAAAACATGACATTTCTATGAATTGTGTGATATAGAAATGTTCTAAGAAATACTTTTATAGAAAAATCTTGGCTTAATATTCTTAAATAAAATAATCAAAAAATTATACCAGATTATAAATGTTTCAAGGTTTTAAACATATCAGACAGTAGTAGTTTAGTGATTAAGAGATCACATATCCCAATGAATAACTATGGCATTAATATTTATATTGAAGAGAAAGATAACTTACACCCAACACTCGCCAAATTTGAAGGGAAGCAAAAAAAAAAAAAAAAACACACAACACAATATTTTGGGCAATCACCATTGTCAAGAACATAGAGAAATGTGAGCATGATTGTGATTGTGCAAGTGCTTGCAGTTAGTAAAGCCATAAAGAGAATAGAACTGACCATTTTTGGTGGTGGGTGAAGCAAGAATATCATAATTGAAAAATTAGTGATAAGAAAAATGTCCCCTTTCTCTTATGTTGTTCTTTTTCTTGCCACTAATATTTTCTAATATAATATCATTGCTTCCCCCACCACCTCCAATTGTCAGTACCATTCTGTGTGGCTGTGTTCACTGCAGTTGCTTGCACATGCAAGATCATGTATCTCTATGATCCTGACACAGGGTTTTGCCCAAAGTATTCTGTTTTTTATGTGGTGTATTATTTTTTGTCACTGCTGTCCTCCTCCTTTCAACTTTGGTGAGTGTTGGGTGTAATTTAGCTTTCTCTTCCTTATAAACATCACCTTAGGGCAATTATTCCTTTCCATTGTTACTGTAACTATGGTATTAGTTAGGTCATACAGGTAATGCTTGTTAACAGTTTTTTGAACCACCATCAAGCTGCAATAACAACTGTGGAATATTAATGATGATTCTCTGCAAATTATAACCCTGAAAAAAAAAAGAAAAATTAACAACGAAAATTATGTCTCCACTTTCTTTACATCTTTAGCAGCCACAGTCCATATCTGCAAGTAGTATGAAACTTTGAATAAATGTACAATGCAACCTGGTAGAAAGAAAGGAAAATAAATTACTCCAGCTAAAAACTATGATTTCAAAGTCATTTATTTTCAATATTACCATCAACCTTGAAAATGTAATACCAATGAATCAATTATAAATGTGCCTGATGAACTTCAACAGAAAATAAAGACATATGGAATGAAAATTAATAAACGATATTGGATAATAGCAAGAAGATATTTTTTTTTTTAACAGTAAGTAAGAGTTTCAGGAATATGAAAATTAATTTCAAGTACAAAATAAAAATTGCTTAGAATAGTTTGCTATAGTAAATTTTAGTGTGGTTAATATTATTCCTGAATAGCCTGTGATAGTACAAAAAGAAACCTCTGAGGTGCTTCAAATTTTGAACAAGAGCAAATAAAATATAAGAAAATGAAGAAGCTATGTCACTATAAAAATTAACTACAGTTAATTAACCCTAAATGACCAATACTTATTTCAAGAAGTAAACATCTCTCAAAAATGAACATAATTTTTCCATTGCCAATTTTGTAACATGATATTTTAGGCAAATAATGAAAATTTATCATTGAACTGAATATGTAGTGAGCAAATTGATGGTTACTATCAAAAGGCAGATACTGTAATGCTGAAAATTTGTCATTCAACTGAATATGTAGCAAGCAAGATGATGATAACTATCATAGAAGTTGGATGGAAATATGGTAATGACTCTGCTAAGATATGCTAATAAGGTAAAATTCCAACTTTCTGAATCTATCTAAATATTTGCTATACAGCACCACTAAAAAGAATCCATATAACACAATTATATCAGAATACTGCATTAATCATCAATATTATGAAAGGTGATTAAGGTCTTTGGCATGAAGGAAACAAATTTTTCAAAATTAGCTTCTACACAAATTTTCCTACTTATTGTGAAATTTTATCTAAAGTAATAAGAGGAAAAGTATAAAATATTAAAAACTACAGAGAGAGTGCAACAGTCTTCAGCATTACTGATTGTTAAACATTTGTTAAAGCATTTACAAAAACAACAATCTGACAGATCACAAAACAAGTAGAGAAACATGTTAACATATAAAATAGGCGTTTCATTGTTAATTCCTCTCCTTCCATGATCATGATATTCAAGTGGTAATTAATGTTACATATTGTTTCAATTAAATAAAAGTGTAAGCTTTTTTGTTTGTTTTGTTGACAAAGATTGCTTCTAATACAATACATCAAAGGAAGTATGGCTGCAAACATTTTACACTATGCTCTTGGGTATGTGAAGTGCCATACCTTAATATTTTGGACCATGGTTATATTTGTACATTATATAATTAATGGGAATTTATAGGCCAGAAACATACAAATATTGGAACAAAACAAATGGTGTGGTAGCAAACTCAGTTAAGAATTAGGACAGAGGAGGAAATCACTGCTTGACACGGTTGATGGTAGGATGGCATCAACACACAAATTGATGTAGACACACACAAAACACTGCAAGCCAAACTATAGAATTTGCCATATTACTTTGCTGGAGAAGGTTCTATGGCACAAAGTCACCAAGGTGGGAAATTCAAAAGTAGATTTTTTAATAAAAATAATTTTATGCTTTAATATCAAAAAGTGTGTTATATATCTATTATCTTACCTAAACTGTTTAGGAGGAGGACTATTGCACATAATTTATGTAGAAAATAACTGTTAAAATCATTTTCAATAGTAAAGTACTGTTCAGCTCAGAACATAACCTTGTTAAAGAGTCATTATCTTTTCAAAACCATTTAGGAGGAGGCCAATCTCACACAGTTGTTTAGTAAAGAACTTTTATAACCATTTTCTTAACAATAAAGCACTTTTTAAATTAATTCTAAGTCACTTTCATAAAAGATATAAAATTCAAATAAGGTTGTTTTTCATTCAGAATGAATTTTGTTGCAATGATTTCCACTAAGAAAGCATAGAATGATGATATGTTTGAGGTGTATTTTGTTTGCTCTTAAAATTTTGTTTAAGGAGGTATTTCAAAAATAAAGAATTTGAACGTTTAAATAAAAGAGCTAGGAAGATAAAAGTAGGCTTAAATGAGTGAGAAAAATTGATGGTGAAATGGGGAAGTTAGAAAAATTCTGGTTGTTATAAACTTTCCATTAATGATCAGGACAGTGGACTCTGGTTCTATTCTGGCATGCCATAGAATGGCCTTTCAAATTTCGCGGGTATTTTCTGAAAGATTGCCTTCAGCGTGTATGAGTGACGTCAAGCCTCAATCTGAATCCAAGGAGACAATAGTATGCCTTATCTTCTTGGTACCATCACTTGTACTACTCAGAATTCAAGAGTATAAACTTTGTCTAAGCAAGAAATGTTTTATTCTATAACCCTTAACTATTGGGGGTAATTACAATGGTTTGGCGGCCGAATAATAAGCCCATGCAAGCATTTTTTAAAGGTAGCAACACAATCCAGTTTGGTAGCAATGTTTGAATCCCCAGGAAGCACAGCTATTCTACAAGTGGCTCAGATGATTACTAGATTTTTTATTACATGTTATTCACAAGAAGCATACACAACATTTTGAGTTGTTTGAATGAAAGTTATTTTACATCAAACATGTCTTAGATATCACAATTTTTTGAATGTTTTCAAAAACTGAATAAAAAATTAATTAATTAATGAAATTGCTATTAATTTGGACAAATGTATATTTTAGGTATAACCTAAACTAAAACTATCGAAAATATCTAAATTATTTGGTGCATTTATGATTTGGCGATAACATTAGTCATATCTACTGAAAAATTACATATTTGTGATATAAAATTTTCTTTCATATAAAATATGCATTATGTTTGGTGTTGAATTACCTTCACATACTATGAAACTATGATGTATTTTAATTTTTTAAATTGTTCAATAGGAAAAACGTTATTTATAATGATTTCTGCGTCTTTTGCGGATGTTCACGAAATAAATGCAGAACAGGTTTTTAATAAATAATTCATGCATCATTATATCTTAAAATGTTTATTGCATTTTGTTATATCAAATACATATAAAACTTTGGCTAATAACACAAATTAGGCTTTCTCAAAAATATCAATATAATTTTTAAAGTAATGCTGTAGTACTCAATGTTTTTAGGAATGATTTTGGTATAATTTGAATTATATTTTAAAACTTAATATATTAAATATCTTTGGATTCAATTTAAAAAAATTGGCGCTGTTTTGTTCATATATATCAAAAAATTAACTATTTTCAATTTTCAGAAAAATAAATATGTTTCAAAATTCTTTTTAGTTTAAAATTTCTTTACATCTTTTTGTTTCTTTATTGTAGTAGTAGATACCATATAATCTTTCTTTATTTCTTGAACTTCTTTTGCTAATTGAATAATTAACTCTCAAACCGTATTCAGGATCAATACCTGTTTTTGTAATTTTTAGCATTTGTTTATCTCCCTCCATAATACTTTCTTTGGTTTTAGATACATACAGCGCTAAAACCATAACCCTTTTCTTAGCGATATTTGAGAACAGATATTATTTCGGAAAAGTCTCAATCTTTTTGGGAACATGTATCATGTCCGATAACATTCCAGGAACGACTTTTTTTTAAATAAACACCTGCATGACATAAGTGTAAGGCATCTTTGACACAGCTTCTCAATAACAACAAGAAGTGCATTGAAATACTTATTTGTAAATATTGTTGAAATCATAATTTCTTATCTATATAAATGATTTGAAGCCTTTCCAGAATGATGCTGTATCGATGTACGATGGTTAAATATACAATTAAAAATTATTTTCCTTTAAAATTGTACTTAATTTGCTCATGACAAAGTAGCTGTCCGCTAATATGATCAAATTAAATGACAGAGTGCTGGCTAGATTCACCTGTGGTTCTTCTTAATAACTATTTTCCGTAGTTATTGATGTGTTTACTGAAATGTTGCATTTGTCATCGGACAAAGTTTAAACATTTTTTTTATATTAGGTACTATTGTTTTATTTTGCAACAATAGGAAACATGAGGTGAAATAAGTCTAACTAAGTGTTCGTGACGACATTTATTCATTTTTCAATGTCCTAGTTGCTTTAATTCTATAGGACATATTCCCTAAATAATTTTTTGTTTTTATTTTAAATTTTAATGAATGAAATTATTTAATTTCTTAATGGACTGACATATGTGATGAAATTAATAAATATTTATTTTTAACAAAAGAATATAATTTGGATACTTTAAAATCTTCCAAAGCAAATTTCCCGCCTTTGTGATTTTGTGCCATATGCCCAGTAATTACAGTACTTAACCTTGTGAGAAATTGGCCCAAAATATTAAGACTTGATATTCCATGCCCTCACTCAGAGTAGAATAAATACTAACTGACTTCCTATGATTGTACTGTAAAGTACACAAGGAACACACACAAGTTAAACCATTACCCACAAAAGGAAGAATTACAAAAGGAAGACCACTCATATATAATATGCAAAGCATATATTTGAGAATATGGAAAGGTGATCTCAAAAAAATTTAAAACTGTTTCAGAAGACAAATTTGTATAACTTATTTATTAGTCATGGTAAAATATTTTAATAGTACAAAAGTGATACAAAGGAAATGGCTTTTAGGCAACATAAATAACAAAAGATAGGGAAAATAGCTCATCACTCTCCAATAGTAAAGGCTGTGATGAGTGGAAATCATATGAGTTGAACAAAATCGTATACAATAATTTGGTATAAAACCTTATTCATGCAATAGGGAGTGAGCCATTTGTTTTGAGAGGTGTACACATGCTGAAGATGGGGTAAACTTCAGTGTGTGGACACCTTCCAAACCAAATGGCTCACTCCCGACCACATTAATAAGGTTTTAATATTGTACATGTTTTTGTTTGTCTCATATATTTTTCACTCATCGCGGCCTTCAACCTAGGTGAGTGATGCCTTATCCTTCGTTATTTATAAGAACAGTACAAAACCAACATAAACATATCAAAGTGTTAGAAATATATGTATAATTGCTAAATGTGATGAAATTATAAAACTGTTGTCAAGTGTTTTTATTTCTACTAAATAAAACATTTTTTTGTAACAGGGTATCTTTAGAAAAGCTAATATTAAATGTTATGTACCAGCAATTTGTATTAATAGTCACTTTACTTTCTGTTAATCACATATTTTGTACTCATGATATTAGATAAAAAAAATTATAGTAATTAAGTAAGGTCTGCTGATTTAGGATCTGGATTCTATATATACCAGTACATAGATTTCTCTTAAACAAAATTGTTGGCAGGTAGTATCAGTGTCACTACAGTTGAGGATTTTCACAGAAAATGTCTTACTCAGGCAGTGCAGCTCGGAGAGGGTGTTTGTAAGATTTATAAAGAGAATTAATAATATTTTTATGTCTTTAATTTTTAATGTTTCTAGCACTACTAACTAATTTGAAAACTTTTATTGAAGACAATACAGTAGTATAAGTAATATGATACTATGTATGACCTAGATGCTACACTTATATCTCTAGAACATATTAAGTCTATTATGGTATTCCTTAAAGTTGTAAAGCGAAATGGATCTGTGGCCAGCACCAATTTAAACATTTAGAAAAAAAAATTCAGATCATTTCAACACTACAATGTAAAAGGCCCTGATGAGCAGAAGAGATATGGTATTATGACATGTTTCACATCCCAGAGGTGCTTCCTCAGCAGGGATCCATGAAACAAGATTGATCAATAAATAAATAAAAAATAAATAAATTGAAGCACCAGCCACTAACTATTGTTCTGACATATTCTACATAATAAAGGATTAGTTGAAAGAAAAATATCTCAATGCAATTAATTTACTTACAATAGATCGATATGCCTATGAATTTGAATTTACTTACACTATCATAACATAACCATAAAACAAAACATAGTTTGTTGCCATAAAATGCATTTTCAAAGTGCTCTGCTGCCAACAGGCAGTGGGTTATAAATAAAATATCTCAATTCTTAAATATCTCATCTGCACATATCTCATCACATTCTATTGGCTTTATTTCACTATTGACATCAATTGCTGGTGATCTAGCATCAAGTGTTATGTTCTCTATGCCAAAAGTGTTCACCTCAATTTCTTGATGCTGTCTCATTCCCACCATATATTATGCGGATGTCATAGAGGCCTTGTTTGATTCCTTATTTTTTATTCTTTCACTTTATAAGCATTTACAATAACCTTTATGTTTTGTGGATATTTTAATATTTTTGTAATTTTAAGAAAACATTTTCTTAGTTCAACACATTGTCATCCTATATTTTTACAATTTCTATCAGTATTGTTGCAACTGATGTTTTAGTTTAAAGAATTTGTCAAGCACTGTTAAATGACACCTCATGCAATGTCCTATCTGAATGAATTTCAGAACTTTACTAATTTTTTCCCTGTGGCCAATCGGCAATTTCCCACTCCTGACTGGTGACAATCTTGTTGCAGCAGGGGATACCCCATGCTCAAGGGTAATGTTCTGTGACATTCTTTCATCCCTATACTTTTAAATTATGTATTGTTTATTTGGATATGCATTAGGGCTTTGAATTTATTAAGATTTATCTTGTATATACTAAATAGCAATGAAAGAATGAGTTACAATAAGGAGGGTAAAGAGTAATTTTGAGTATACGACAAAGCATTCAATTAGACTGTTAGCAGTGAACTGTTGGAATATAATGAACAAAGTTATAAAGTTTGGTGACTTTTTAGAGATTCGCAACCAAAAACAGTTATAGGGGTTGAATCTTGGTTAAAGGAAGGTGTGATATACAATGATATTTCCCCAATGGTTACAGAGCGCATTGTAGAGATAGAGGAAAAATTGGTGGAGGAGTTTTCACACAGGTTATCAAAGAATACCACAGTTTTCTAGAATCTACAGACAAGAGTCATGAGTTAGTGGTGGTAGATATCTGCGGTGACCTGAAATAAAACATAGACCTAGCTGTTTAACATGAATGATGATGATGAGATTCTTGTGGACAAATTAAATTTTATTCAGAGTTCAGAGATGAGGTTAAAATGATTAATTTTGTTGAGGATTAAATTTACCCTCTGTGGATTGGGAAGAAAATAAGGTTAATAACAAAGTGAGCAGAAATTTACTAATCCTTCATTGAAGAAAGGAGGTTTTACACAATTAGTAGATCAGAGCACAAGGGGACATAGAATGTTGGATATCTTTATATTAAAGCTTCATGTTAAATGTATGGGGTCACAGATTACAGAAGAAATAAGGGATGTTAGAGATTTCTATAAACCTGTGGTCAAAATTAAAAGTGGTTATAATTACAGTTATAAAAAGGCATTCACTTCAGAATTTAAGTGATGTTTCTGATTCAGTATTTGTAAGGAGAGCATAACTACGTACCATGAGACTGAAGTGGAAGGAGGTTAAAGAAATAATAAGAATGAGCGGAAAATTGTTAATTCCAAAACAGAAAATCAAGAAACATACTTAATCTAATACTGTTATAGGCTGGTGCAGAGACTAAGAGGTTGGTGAATCAAGAACACAACAGAGTAAAGAGACAGCAAAGCAGAATTAAATACTTGAAAGAACTAAACAAGAAATTAACAGCAGCAAAGAGGGAAGCTTAATATGTGTTTATGAAGAATATAATGGGTACAGAGGGATCACTGAATGATCCATCTAGAAATTTCTATGTCTGTGATAAAAAATTGTGGATAAGGATGGAAAAGAAGTTACCAACAATATGAAAAAGGCTGATATTTTAAGCAGTTGGTTTAATGGGACTGTTAGGGCTCATTATTCATAAGTGGAAGAGAGAAAACCAGAGGACATTTTTTTGGGCTTTATGCTTCATTTAACCAGAGGACACTAGAGACAGAGAGGGACAAGGGCTAAGGAACGGAAAGGAGTTTGGCCTTGGCATTTTGAAGGAACCATCCTGGCATTTATATGGAGTGACTTTGGAATCTGTATGTTTGGATGGGGATTTAAACCTGATCATCTCTACATAAATTTTCAGACTATAAAACTGTAAAATAAGCCTGAAGATATTATGAGAAAACTAAATACAGCTAAACAAGTGTAAAGGGGTTGGTGAGGATAATGTTATTACAGTTGTATTTAAAAAAAGCAGGTTATGACAGTGTATTAAATCATGAAATATTATCTATTTTGAGTCTGGAGACTTGCTGATTACCCTAGGACTGGAAAAGGAAGATAGTAGTAGTACCAGTCTTTAAATAATGAATGGTAAATAAGATTGAAAATTACAGGCCAATTAGTTTTGCATCATTGGTAGAGAAATTGCTGTAGAGATTGTAACACAACCACATCAGAAATGCCAATGAGAAAAAGAAACTAGTTTGCAAAATAGCAATGTGGGTTTAGGCAAGGATATACTTTTGAATCTCAGTTAATAGGCTGTGTGCAGCATGTTTAAGATGAAATAGACAAGGGAGGACAAACTTATAGCATAGCACTAGATCTATTCGACACAATATAATACATTAATTTTGTGTAGATCCCTATACAAGAGACTACTAATCGAGGTGTGGAAAGTTGTGACTCTACAGATAAACAATTGCATAACAGAATAGATCTATACACCAAAAGCTGCATTGTCAAAGAATAATATCTACATTAATTATATTAAGTATATTTAGATTTTTGATAGATAGCATCAAATAAGTTAAAAATAATTGGTGTGAATGGAAAAGTAATGCGCTGTGAAGAGGAATTCTTAAAACATACAGAAGGTGGGAAATGCACTATCAAATGAGGTGGAAATGAAAATGGGAGTGACAAAGGATAGTGAATTGGGACCATTGCTGATCATTATTCTAATAAATGTTGGTGTAGTTGGTTTAAAGTAAGAAGTTATGTTGCTTGCTGATGGTGTAATATTATATTCTATGGTTAACAATGGAGAGTTATGTAAACAGCAATAGAGAGACCTGGACAGATTATGTAACTAGGTAGGTTAGCTTGGAATTAAGATAAATGTCAAAAAATTTTGTTCATTAGGTATACAGATAGGAAATAAAGGTTATTTATGATTATAGGGTGAAGGAAGAAATGCTTGTTGAAGACATTAAGAGTAAACACCTTGGCACAACATTTGGTAATAAACTCAACTGGACTGGATATAGTGGGCAGGTGGAAGGGAGACCTTATACTGGAAAGATTCATGAGAAAAGCAAGGGAACTGGAGTACAAAACCATGGTCAGAATGCTTGAATTTTGTGGTGTAGTATGGTACCCACATTTTGGGTATCAAGTATAGGATTTTCAGAAGGTGCAAAACAGGGTGAAAAAATGATGAGAAACACAGAAAGAACTTACAATTCATAAAGAGCAAAATTAGTAAGGTGGTGATATGTATGTAGGGAAATTGCCATTGGGGCATCTGCAGAATTTCAATTAAATTAAGTAAAAAAGATGTGAAAAATAGTACCACTCTTTAAATTAATGAAATTTGCTAGTACATAAGAGCTTAGTATTGTAATTGTGTTGACATAAATAACAATAGTGTCACAAGTTTACCAAGTTAAATTCACCTTAGCAGGAAAAAATAGAAAAAACATTACATATGTCATAAAATCAACAAGACCTCTGGATACAGCGGTGGTAAATATATTTATGGAATAAAGGAATGTCAAATGATAATCTGAGATCAATTTATAACACATGCATTAACACACAGCTGAAATATGACAATGGTCTGACACACATAGTTTTGTTAATTTAGCACACATCAAATGTTCTGCATTTACATTTATATATATTTATTATTTTTAATGCCAACTGTAAGTTCTAATTATGGATTATCCACTGAAGAGATAGGAGTTCACTATAATCACAAGAATCAAAAGTGTTTTACGGTAATGTTAAGGAATGTGGATTGAGGACACTGATAAAGTAGGTAGGACAAGGGAACAGTTCAAAGAAATGGTAAGAACAGTGGAAACAGAGAATAAGCAGAAGCCTTAAACCTACATATTACTACAGGGGGATAAAGATGCTGAAGAGATTGGTGTGAAGAGTACACAATAGTAGAGATCAATAAGGGCATATGAAACTACTAAATCTTTGGAATTCGTCTGCCGCGCTTTAGTGCGTGTCGAGTGCTAATAATTTGTGTTTTTGTAGTTAAAAAGTTAAATTTTGTCTCGTAAGGTAGTTAATTCGTTGAATAATATCATTTTCTAGTAGTGTGAGTGTTAGTGGAACGTTTTATTCAGTATAAATCCGTCAATTGTAAATTCAGTGTTTCGTGCTTTGTTTACATCCGGTATAAACGTTTAGTATTAATATTATTGTTATAGCGTAGCAGCAGTTCATTGTAAGTAAGATTTAATAGCATTAGTTTTGTTTCAAAGTAGATTGCCAAGTTCTCAAGTGATAGTGAACCGTTTTATTTAATACATAATCAGTACAGTGTAAACGCATTTTTTTTTTTTTTTTTTTTTTACTTGTTTACATTTGAGGTTAGTTGTGATTCAGAGTTCTAGGGTATCAAATTTCATAGTAATTGTTTAAAAAGTTCTTTTGTTTGCATTTGTGCAGTTTTATTGTAAATCTTGTAGTTGTCAGGTGTAATTCACTTTTAGGAAAAGTTTCGAGTGATATACATAGGTTTTTAACATTTTTTGTAGAAGGCTACTTTTGCATTTCTTTGGCATTTGACACACAAGTAGTTTATTAAAAAGTAAAAGTTTTTAAAGTTCCTTTGCTTGTAAATTCTTAAGTTGTTTTGAAAGTATCACAATGGATACAAAGTGTGGAAACTGCCGAAGGATAGTAAAAGAAGGAGTGACATGCGCTGGTTTCACTGGGGGTGCAGCGATGTATCTAACAGTGACTCTTGTGTCAGTATTTCCTGGAACTGTCACTCCTGCAGAATTAGTGATCAGGAGCAGCGGATTCTGAAACTCCAGTCAGATTTGGCATCTGCAGAGAGGGATTTAAAGGCCCTGAAGGCAGAAAACTCTGTTCTTAGGCATAGGCGGAACAGTGAATGGAAGGAAGTCAGCTCTGGCAGGAGAGGTAGGAGACGCTGTCTGTCTGATGGTTTCCAGCTGGAGACATCCAATGTGTTTCGGCCATTGGAGGATCTAGATGGTGACTCTGAAGACCGTCAGGTTGGACTGAACGATCTGGGTTCTTGCAAAGTAAAAGGGAAACGTTTTCAGGGTGTATCTAAAAGTAAACGCAGGAAGGTACTGTTACTTGGGAGCAGTCATGGGAGGGGAATCAGTGAGATGGTTCAGTCTGACTTGGGGCCAGATTATGAAGTCTGCAGTATTTTCAAACCAAATGCAGATCTTGGAAGTGTGGTAGCAAATGTGAAAGACCTAGTTAAAGATTTTTCAGATGAGGATTGTGTTGTAATTGTTGGGGGACCAGGAAATAGCCTTGATAAAGACCTCAATTATTCAATTGAGGGAGACATTGCCCACATTTCCAAGAACACACGTCAGACAAGTGTGAGATTTGTCGGTTTGCTTGAGCGTTACGATAAACCCTGGATGTGGCATAACATCAGGCGTACAAATGCATCCTTGGAAAGGGTTCTCTGGCAGCCGGCTAATTCACACATTGGTTTGATTGATGTGGCCTGCATTGGTAGGGACAGTTATACTCGCCATGGACTCCATCTGAATGTCAGAGGTAAGAGGAAGCTTTCGCTTCTTATTGCTGATGAGGTCAGAGGATGCCAGGTGAGGGAAAGAGGTATTCCTGTGATAAATGGTGTTAAGTCGCGGCCTTTTTTAGTGTAAATAAAATAGATTTATTAAGATGTCTTAAGGAAATTAATGTCTCTGATGATCATAATTTGTTGAAATTAAAAATTCCAACTGATATACCAGTATGTAATAATAAAATAAACAATTCAAAGTCATTGCGTCAAAGTGTTCAGACCAGTATTTTCCACCAAAATATAAGAGGAATATTTAGTAAAACTGATGACATTACCTTAAGCCTAGAAGAGATTCAAAATTCCAGAAATTTTAATGTAGACGTTTTGTGTATATCTGAGCATCATTTGTCTGATACAGGAATATCTCAGCTGTCCATCCCAAATTATAAATTAAGCTCTCATTTCTGCAGATGTAAAATGGAGAAAGGGGGAGTTGCCATTTTTGTTAAAAATAATATTGAATGCAGTAGTGTAGTTGTAAGTAAGTATTGTATAGAACAACACTTTGAATGTTGTGTTACTAAACTAGAATATGATAAGGAAGAGCTGATAGTGATAGCAATTTACAGGGCCCCCTCAGGTAATTTCAGACTGTTTTTATCTCATTTAGAGTCTTTGCTACTAAGTTTTACAAATAGCAAACAAATAGTATTATGTGGAGATTTCAATGTTGACTTTCTAAATCACAGCAATGATAGATTAGATATGGAAGCCTTGATGTTGTCTTTTAACTTAACAGCACTTGTAAATTTTCCTACGAGAATACAAAATAATAGCAGGACTGCAATTGATAATTTTTTTATGGATATTTCTCAGTGCAGTAATTACAGCATACATCCAGTAATAAATGGTATCTCAGATCATGATGCCCAGCTATTATGTATCGAGTCCAGGAACACTGTTAAACAGATAAAGAAAAGCTGGGTTTATAGAAGAAATATTAGTGAAAATAATATAAAACACTTCATAGATACCTTAAACAATGAAAACTGGTTAGAAGTATATAATGCGCAGGGTGTTAATGCGAAATTTGATTCCTTTCTGAATATATTTCTAACACTTTTTGAAGGTAGTTTCAAAAAAAGGAAAATTCTCAACACTCCAAACAATGAACTGGGCATGGGATGGATAACAAAGGGTATTAGAATCTCTAGTAAAACAAAGAGGGACCTTTATTTAAAAATGAGAGAATCAGATAACTATGCGCTGAAAGTTCACTATAAACTTTATTCTAAAATACTAAGAAATGTAATAAGGAAGGCCAAGAACAAGTACATATCGGCGAAAATAGAAAATTCAGACAATAAAATGAGAACAATATGGAATATAATAAAGACTGAAACAGGAAAAACTGTAAATCACTCTAAAGACATAAAAATAGAACAAAATGGACATGTGTATAGCGAAGTAGGGGAGGTTTGTGAAATATTTAACAAACATTTTACGTCGGTAGTAGATAAATTAGGCATAGAAAAGCAATCCCCACATAGTGCTCTAAGGCTTCTTGAGACTGCTTTCCCAAATAGCTTTGTGGAGATGAAATTGCCACCAGTAACAGTCTCATAAATAAATAAACTCATTAAACAATTAAAACCTAAAAATTCTTCCAGCTATGACAATATTTCAAGTAAATTACTGAAAAGATGTTCAGACTGTATCAGTCATGTACTTGCTCACATTTGTAATGAATCGTTAATACAAGGTGTTTTTCCCGATAGACTAAAATATGCTGTTGTAAAACCATTATTTAAAAAAGGAGACGTAACATGTGTAGACAACTATCGTCCCATTTCATTACTTTCAACATTCTCAAAGGTTTTTGAAAAAGTCATGTATAGTAGAGTAATAAAACATGTTACACACTATAATATCCTAACTAATTCACAATTTGGGTTCAAAAAAGGATCATCCATAGAAATGGCTATATATTCATTTTTAAATAACACATTTGAGGAACTGAATAATAAAATGAATCCTGTAGGAATATTTTGTGATCTTGCAAAAGCATTTGACTGTGTAAATCATGAATTACTTTTGAAAAAAATGGAATACTATGGTATTTTTGGGACCGCAGGTAAATGGTTTAAATCATACATTGAAAGCCGAATGCAAAAAGTTTCAATTTTTGATTCTAAAATAAGTAAAGATGCTTCATCAGACTGGGAGAAAATAAAACATGGAATTCCACAAGGCTCTGTCTTAGGTCCCCTCCTCTTTCTGTTATACATCAATGACCTTCCTGGAAATTTATCCGACAAAGTTAAGAGTGTTTTATTTGCAGATGACACTAACCTGACTGTGCGTAAAACACCAAACAGTACTATAGAATTTAATGTAAATGAAGTACTTAGAGTAGTAGCAAATTGGTTTAAGGCAAATTCATTAAAATTAAATTTTGAAAAAACACATTATATTAGGTTTAAAACAAAAAACTATGCACAGCCAGATATATGTATAAACTATAAAAACAACAAAATCTTAGAAACAGAGAGTATAAAATTTCTTGGTATTAAAATAGATCAGAAACTCTGTTGGCATGATCATATCACTACACTACTGGCAAAGTTAAGTAGTGCCACCTTCGCAATACGAACACTTTCTCTAACAGCAGATCTAGAATTAATGAAACAGGTGTACTCCTCATATTTTCATTCAGTAATGTCATATGGCATAATTTTTTGGGGAAACTCTTCACAAAGTAAAAAAGTTTTCATAGCACAGAAAAGAGCTATTAGGTTTCTGTGTAGGGTAAAACCAAGAACTTCTTGCAGACAACTCTTTAAGAAACTCAATATTCTTACAATGTATTCTCAGTATATATATTCTCTCATGAGCTTTGTCATAGAAAATTTTAACCTGTTTACACCTAATTCACAGGTACACAGTTTCAATACAAGAAACAGAAATAACTTGCATAAAACACAAACATCTCTGTCATTAGTACAAAGATGAGTTAATTATTCTGGGATACATCTGTTTAATAAACTACCTAATCGTATAAAACAGCTTTCAGATAATAAAGATGTATTCAAACAAAAACTTAGAGATTATCTTATTGGCAACTCCTTCTACTCCATTCAAGAATTTGAAGAAAATAATTAATTGTACTCATTATGACGTTAGCAAAACTCAGTTGCAAAAATGTATGTTTATTATTATTTCTTGTATTTGTAAAATATGTATATATATATATATTTACTATGATATGACTCATATTATGTGTATATGTATCAACAATGACATGTTTCACATCCCAGAGGTACTTCCTCAGCAGAGATCCATGGAACAAGATTGATAAATAAATAAATAAAAATAAATAAACAGGAAATTAAAAAGAGCAAAGAAGGAAGCTGTAACAGAGTTATGGCTGTAGAGGCAACTAAAATTTTTACAGTATACTATGAAATTAAAGGGAAGGGGGTATTCAGACAATTATAAATATGGATGAGGAAGATATTACAGTGGGTGAGAAAAATAGTGATACATTGAACATCTGGCTCAATAAGAATGTGAGAGTCTTTCAAACTGGGATTATCATCATCATTGAATATTTCCATTTTTGTTTGTCATCTTGCACATCTTTCTGAGGCAGTGCTATTTTAAAACAATGATCCACCTACTGTGCCTTGCTAAGCCTGTGGAAGTTTTGATGGGGAAGTATATTTGTTGCCATCTGTCCATAAAATGTGTAACCTATGTTAAGTGTATGTTTGTTTGTGAAATATGAAGTTTATTAGGAACAAATTGTAGACCAGCATTCACCTAAGTGATTGTGGAAAACTGCAATCAGGATTGGTGGGTCTGTTACACCTCTCTGATCCAGTATAGCAGTGCAGCAATAGTGGGTTATCACTATTAAAAAAACATGGGTAGTAGCTTTTCCATTTTAGTAGGTATGAGCAAATGAGAAAATTAGGAATCAGGCCTCAGGATAGTAAGAGGAAGCTGTGTATTTTTTAAAAAAACTTTATGCAATTGATATAGAAAGTATTAATGTATTAGAGATATGTTGGGGCAACATACTGTTTACTGAACTGAACTGAACAGAACTGGAAATTTTTTGCAGTCATAACAATTCGTGAGGGAAGAAAGTTGCAGACTAACTAGCTTCATCTCAGAGGTAGAAAATTGGTGAAGAGCAGTATAGCCTATGACATAAAATATAATCTGTGAATAAAAGAACTTTTTCTTATGGATTTATGCCTCATCAATATTGAAGTCATTGTAGGTGGGAAAGGACTGGGAGCAAGGAATGGAAAGGGATTCAGCCATGGCCTTTTGAAGGAACAACTCCAGTAATCATCTGGAGTGATTTCAGAAAAACATAGAAAACTGAATTATCAGATAGGGATTTGAACCTGAATCCTATTGAATGTCAGGCCAGAGTGTTGTCTTTTACATACCTTGTGCAGTGATAAAAATAGTGGTTTACAAGTTATTGCCATGGATTAAGAAAGACTAACTCATGCAAATCTATGTACAAAGTATTTAAGATGAAATGGATAAAAGATGACATGTCTGAACCCTCACCAAAGAACTGGGTTAGTTTTAGAATGCTGATGAATGAGGTATGGGGTAAGTTAGGGCACTACTTTCTGGATGGAGAATTTATTAGTAGATTAAAAGCAAAGAGTCAAGGTTGAAAACTCAGTTTAAGGGGATAGTTTTAATTATAGGAGCAGCACAGGGCAGTATGTTGGGACATTGCTCTTCATTATCATAAAGAACAATTTTTTTTAAATTTTTTAGTCAGATTCTAGGTAGTTTGCAGGCAAAATAATACTGTGTGATAGAATTACACTGAGAGATGATTGTGAATGGCTACTAAAAGAGCTAGACAGGCTATCTAGTTGGGTATGGAATGGTGATATAAGTCAAAGAGAGTAAGATTACTAGGTACACAGATAAAAAATTAAAAGTCTTTAATTATGTGCAGGAGATGGAATAGCTTGTTGAAGGCATAAAATGAAATTATCTTATAATATTGCATGAAAGCAAGTTAGATTTGTCAGGGTACACTGGGAATATTGCATAAAATGTATTCAAATAATTG
This sequence comes from Vandiemenella viatica, assembly GCA_031002005.1. Classification (NCBI taxonomy): domain Eukaryota; kingdom Metazoa; phylum Arthropoda; class Insecta; order Orthoptera; family Morabidae; genus Vandiemenella; species Vandiemenella viatica. The sequence goes on from CM061921.1 coordinate 156,295,215, forward strand.
TGTATACTGGGGAAGACATGAAAGAATGTGCCCTGGAAGTAATGGAGCTGGATTAAAAACTTTGTTCTGGCCCTTCCTCAAGTATTGTGAGATGGTATGGGAGGGGTGAGAAGGATGGTAGCCAAACTGATCTGTGGACATTACCAGTAACTGAAATTATGAAGGAGGTACGCTGGGAATAATTGGAAGATAGACGGTAGGTAAAGAGAATGTATGCCATGTATAAGTGAGATATTTACGATGAAGACTGCACAAATACTAGGGAAAAATTTAGTAGAAGCATGTACAAGAGAAGAGAGGACTGTAACCATCAATTAGCAAAGACTTCAGGAAAAAGAGGACAGATGTTTTTTCCATTAACCTGGGAAAGTCAGGAACTGGGAAAAAGTTATTTGGGAGGTTGATGTACTATATACCTCAGCGAGTCAAGGAGTATGAAGTAAAATTGTGCTTAATTTGTTAGTAGGTGAATGGAAATTGCCACCAGGATGCAAGCTTATTTCAACAATAAGTACAATAACACATTTAAACTGTGAAATGGCATACCTCCATATTATATCTACTTTTATCTGAAATCATAACTCTCTTTTTGTGAGTATAATACCTTTGATGCAAGGCCTGAATAAGAAAAGCTATTTGCTTAAGCTACTAAAAAAATCTATGTAACCTAAATGGTAAGAAAATAAATGAATATAAATGGTACCATAAATTTAAGAAATGTTACATTTTCAGTCACTGTATAAGTATACTTCCTAAAAGCTGAAGCTTTACAAAATATAAACAACAAAGCCCTCCAATGTGTCTCTGTAGTTAAGCTTAAATTATAGTTACTGCCTATAACAATTAATGAGGATTTCCTAATCTTAGAATAGAAAATAAACATTTAACTATTTACAGTTAAAAGTCATTCAACACACTCCTGATTAGTTTAAAAACAAGCATTTTGATGTTTTATCATGGCTCAAGAAAAATGTAAAGATAAGTCACTGTACCTTCCATGTTGCTGCATTACGACGGAAATAACAAAATGTGTTTTGAAACCAATTGTAGATTTCATTTAACGTAAGTTGCTTGTCTGGTGACTCAATGATTGACTGAAAGTAAAGAACATTCATTACAATAATTATTTGCTGCTATAAAAGACAAGAATTCTAATCATTCCATGAAAACTGTTGTCAATGAAAGAAATCCTTAAGATTTAAACTAAATGAAAAAATAACATTTGACATCAATTAGATTAAAAAAGGCAACATAATTACGCAATTATTCTGTTCTGAATTAAGATGCTATAAAAATGCACATAAAAGACTTACTTGCCGTATTAACGATGCATACGTAAATGGTGGTCGCACGTCAGCATTCTTATAAAACTCTCTGTTTCTCTGAATTTCTGAAATTTTAAAATATTGAAATAGAATGTTATTTCTTTATTTCTAAGTACAACATAAAGGTAACATTTTCATGTGTTTTTTTTTAAGTAGAAATAAGAGAATTTAGTGACATGTGTGCTCATAATCACCTTCTAGCTGCTGGGCCCATTTCTGTTTTGTAAACACTGTACCATGAATTTTTTGTGATAGGTATCTTGTCAGTATTCCATTTTAATATTCTGCTATTAAGAGAAATAGACAAAGACAAATAGTGGAATTGCCAGATGTATCAGCAATAAAGGAATACTGATATACCTTAGAGACCATCCTTCAATTAGTATTACTATTACTATTACTCCGTGAGTCACTAAAAGTGTGTGGCAGAGGGTGCATTGCACCTATCCGAAAGGGCAATAGTTTTTAAGGGATATACGGGATATGGCAGGAGGCTCCCATGGGCTATTGTGAGGAACCATCACAGCATTCGCGTGGAGTGATATGGGAAAACCATGGAAAACCCAGATCAAGATGGCCGGAGAGCTTTATCGAAAGCTACTCCTGTCGGATTTTAAGTTTACTCGCCCCGTAAATCCTTTCTATTCCATTCCCTAATCGCTCGTGGAAAAAATGAATACAGAAAAGAATTGGTTCTGGTCCTGATTTCTCTTATCTAATTTTCACGGTCATTCCAAGATACGAATGTTGCTGGTAGCAATATTTCTTTGCCCGTCATTCTGAAATATGTTAGTCGTGAATTTTTCAATTAGCTTCTGTCGAGAGCAACGCCTTTGGTGTTCCAGGTCTTCCCAACCTAACTCCTTCAACATCGCACTTACACTTTCCCTCCACCTGTCACGAATCGGGTGGCCCTTCTCTGGACCTTCTCTGATGCCTCCATTAACCCCTTTTGACGGGGACCTCATACAGAACAACAATATTCCAAGTGAGGATGCACTAGTGACTTATATGCAATCGATTTAACTTCAGGAGTGCATTGTTTCAAATTACGACCTAGAAATCGGAGCAAATGATTTGCTTTCCCAATTACATTCTCGATATGTTCATTCCACGACAAATTATTACGAATTGTTACCCCTATGTATTTAACGGAATCTACAGTTCTATGGACAGTACCATTAATTGTGTATTAAGAGCTAAATGGTGTCACCTTTTTACTTATATGCATGACTTGGCACTTTTTAGCATTCAACTCCAACTGCCAGTCTTTACACCATGCAATTAATTTCATAATATCGTCTTGTAACAAAGCGCTGTATTCCTGGGTTTTGATTCCACGATAAATAATAGCATCATCGGCAAATAATCTTTTCATCCCCCTTATTATGTCACACAAATCATTAATGTATATGAGAAACAACAGAGGCCCTATCACGCTTCCCTGGGGAACCCCGGACCTCACCTCGGTAAATGATGAACTCTCACCATTGAGAACTACACACTGTGTCTGCAACCCAGTCGCATATTTGTCTAGATATGCTGTAGCCATGAAGTTTCCTAAGTAACCTAGTGTGGGGCACAGTGTCGAAAGCTTTTTTAAAATCTAATAGAACTAAATAAACCTGGGATTGCCCATCAATAATACGGCACAAGTCGTGAATTTAAAGTGCAAGTTACATTTCGCAGCATCGGCCTTTCTGAATCCATCTTGATTTGGGTTTAAAAGCTCATCTTCATCCAAAAACTGCATGACATTTGAATAGATGATGTGTTCTAAAATCCTACAAAATATTGATGTTAACGAGATCGGTCTATAATTTTGAGGATCATTAACATTCCCACTTTTAAACACTGGACTTATGAAGGTGGTCTTCCATTCAACTGGTATTTTTCCTTGATCCAAGGAGGCGGTATATAATTTCATCAAATACGGTGCAATTTCCTTTGCGTACCTGGTGTACAATCTTGTAGGAATACTGTCTGGTCAGGGAGCCTTATTGGTTTTTACATTCATAAGCAATTTAGTTGTTCCCTCGACATCAAGAATGAGATCATTCATAATTTTGTTGGTACGATTGGCAAATGTCGGAATATCCTCCAAGGTTTCTGACGTGAAAGCTTTTTTAAATATATTATTCAAGATTTCTGCTTTCTGTACGCTAGTTTCGGATAATTCCCCATTTTCCTTAACCCTTTCACGGCTTCGGGCATACATGTATGCCCTGCCACTAGAAAGACCAGACAGCTACGGGCGTACATGTATGCCCAGCGGACGGGAAGATCAGACGGCTAAGGGCATACATGTACGCCTGGCAGGCGGGAAGTCCTGACGGCTAACGGCATACATCTACGCCCGAGCTCGGAAGCAGGTAAACGGCTAATTGCTGTTTACCGCATTTCTGAGAATACTGAGAATTTCTGAGAACACTATTATACTTTGGACTTTCTGTAGGAAAACACTTTAGTTTTCACCTCCCCTGGGCCCTTACTGCTTACAAGTCTAACATTCGGCCAGTTCTGTTTTTTCTTCTGGTGAGATGACAGCGTTCGCATCTGTAGCCTTTGCCATGTCGGGACGCAGTATATCGGACAAGGAAATCATGGATATCTTCATGAATAGTAGCGACGAAGATTGTAGTGATACTTCAGAGCTTTCTTCCGACGAAGATTTGGATGTAATGCTGAATCCTCGACATCATGAACAGAAGATTCTTCGTCTGAAGACGGAAAAGGAAATGAAGTAAGTGAAACTTCGTCCAGAAAAAGAAAGTATGACTGGTCGGAGAATCATCCTGTGACGAAACGACACCGTTTTGTGAACACATTTAGTGGGTTGAAAGTAGACTTCGAAGAGTCAGCAAGTCATTTAGATTTCTTTTTGTACTTCATGTCCATGGAATCTGTACACAGATCAATAATTATTATAAATTTATTACTGAAAAAATGACGACTGCACCCAGTAGATTAGCACACTGGAAGCCTATAGAGCCAGCAGAATTTTATTGCTTCCTAGCGTGTTCTCTGCTTATGCCTAGAAGTAAGAAGTTAGAAGTAAATGAATGTTGGTTGAAAGATTCTTTGCTTAAAACACCAATATTTTCTAAAATAATGGCCAGGGACCGGTACAAGTTGATCCCGCGTTTGTTGCACTTCAGTGACAATTCCACCACATCTCAAGATATCCTTGTGAAAATACGTCTCATTGTAGAGCACACAAAAAATAAATTCCGCGAAGCATGAAGCAGGAAGACGCTTACTGTCGAGCTTTTTATTATGCAGAATCTAGTTTAGGCCTTAACTGCAAACTGACCTATAGGCTTATCAAAAATGAGCTATACTCATATATCGCGTGTTTAATTCTGCGTCAGGCTATATGAGACAATTTGCTTTTAAAGATCAATAATTGTATCTTATAGACGACTATACCAAGAAGTGTCTGAGTTTTAGGGCGCCTTTGCTAGGAACTGCTCACTTTAAAACTATGTATCTTGAAATGTGTGTATCTGATGTTAATGAACATTTAATAGCTTATATTATATATTAGTAGTGCAAAATGTCAAGGTAAAGAATTTTCCAAATACAAATAAAAAAGGTTCTCATCATATTCCTAAATTACCTTTGTCTCTGTTTCTGTCCAAATAAACTTACAGCAGGAAACAGGGGTTAACTTTAAAACACTCTTTCTTGGTCATTAGAAACTTCAATCGCTGAGATAGTACAGTGTGACAATGATTTTACAAGGAGTATTACTGAAGAGTAGTTGTAAGCGCACTACGACTGCGCGATTTCCCCAGAACGGCCATAGCCTGCAGCGGTTGTCGGACCACTTAGCCGCCCGCCGGCCAGGCACACGGTGGGTCTGCTCGCCCCAACCACCGGGGAGGCAGGACGCTCGGCACTCGTAGCCGCGAAAGGGTTAATCAGTGAAGGCGTAACCTTATGAGAGCCTCTTAGTAATTTGACATATGACCAAAACTTTTTTGGATCATCAGATCTTCGGACAAATTCCTTGCTTGGAATTCTTTAAACGCATCACGCATTGCCTTACACACTTCCGCTCGTAACTGGACTAATTTAGCACAATTAGACGAGTCCCCCGATTTCTTTAATATGGCATGTAAATGCCTTTGCTTCCTGAGCAATTGATTCACTTCCCTATTGTACCACGGAAGGTTCTTACTTGCCTTAATAAGCTTCTTAGGAACAAATTGATTTAAACCGTTCCTTATTATTTTTTTAAATTAAACCAAAGTTCCTCTATATTTGTATTTAGCATGTACGTTTCAAAATTTTTTGACAAGTGCTCAACCATACCCACATCGTTTGCCTTGTCAAAGCAATATATGAGTTTGTCTTTGTCATACTTCAAATTCATACTAGATATTAAAGTTACCACAACCGCCTTGTGATCACTAATACCGTCTTCAACACAAACTGTATCTACAATATCAGGATTGCTTATAAGAAAAAGATCCAAAATTGACAAGGAACCTTTATCGCACTGCATTGGCTCTTGAACTATCTGTTCAAGAGATCTTTCTGCAAATACGTCTAGGAAAGTTTCGGTTACTAACCTATCTCTTGCGCCCAACCTGAAAGTGAATGTGTCCCAATTAACCGACGGTAGGTTAAAATCACCACCCACAATCAATATATGTCCCTGAAATTTCTTATAAATTTTATTAAGTGACTCTCTGAAGTATTCCGTGTTAGAAAAATAAGAATCCGGAGGTCGATAAAATGACCCGATTATGAACTTTAAATTTTTACCAATTTTTACCTTGACCCATAACAACTCGCAAAAATTTTTAGTTTTGGTTATGACAGAACAATTAACAGTTTTGTTAACGGCCACGAACACACCCCCGCCCATTGAGACAGCTCTGTCTTTCCGAAAACATTGAAATGAGGGCCAAATACTTTGCTAGATTCTACGCTAGATTCTATATGCTAGATTAGACTTACTTGTTAATTGGGGAGGGGGTCTCAAAGTGTGATATGACATGAGGGGGATTGGGAGAGGAGAGTCATAAGATTTATGAAATCATATTGAAAGTGTGTTTTAATCAAATTCTTAAACTTGCAAAATGTGTGATGTTGATTTTGGAGAGGGGGGGGCGAGTTCCACAAATATTAATTTTATTTAATTGCAATGGAGCATATGCTCTGATAGCTATTTCCATATACACCCATTTTTCTCCTTTCATTTTTGCAATACTTTTGCCCTCTACTAATTTCAACTTTAAATTATTTTAGAATTTTCGGTAAATTACTCATCATTTCCTGTGATAATTTATTGCAGTGTCTGATATCTTGATTTACTAAAGAAAATCTTCCCACACCATTATACCTGAAATAGAGTACCAGTTTTTGGTCATAGTCATTTTTTAACTTCTATCCACCTCTCCTAATTCTTCCACCATAATCTTTCCTTGCTTCATCACCATTACATGCCTTGTAGACTCCCATGATGGTCCTCACCCTCCTCCTGCCTTCCAATGAATCTCATTTCCTCTCTTTTATCATATCAGTTACTGATTGTATTCTGCGGTAATTTCCTGAGAGAAATCTAGCAGCCCTTCTTTGCACCCCATCCAACTCCTCTGTTTAATACCAAAAATGTGGGCCTCATACTACACTAACATGTTTCCATACAGTGGCGTAGATAGGTCAACAAGGACCCCGGTGCAAAAAAATTATTTTGGGCCCTCAGGCCAGATGGGCGATCTTTTTTTTTTTTTTTTTGCTTTGTGTTGCTGGTAAGGGCCCCCTGAGCTGAGGATGGGGCCCCCTGAGCAGAGGTTTTGGGCCCCCTGAGCAGTGAGAGGGCTCTTAGTGAGGGCTTCCTGTGTCTCAGGGGCCCCTTAGACGACTGTAGAGCTAAAAAAAAAGGTCACCAGTTTGCCTCGTAGGCCTCTAAACTGCACTTGGGGGCCCCCTGAGGTGCGCTTTGGGGCCCCCTGAGGTATGCTTGGGGGCCCCCTATGCGTAGGGGGCCCGGTGCACTGCACCGCCTAGCCCCTTAGTATTTACGCCCCTGTTTCCATACTTTTCTGGGAAATCCCCTCATCAACCTTTGCAAAAATTAAAGGATTTTGTAACCTTTCCCACTACCTGTTCCATGTGGCCTGCCCAGTTGAGTTTGTTATCATATGTTAAGCCAAGTCTGTAACAAGCAATTATTTCCACACCTTACAGTAACAACCAGTCTTTATTTTTTTAATCTGTATACCTAATAAACTGACTCTTCTTTGCATTTATTTCTATCTCATGTTGACCTACCCAGCTAGATATACTGTCCAGATTACCCTGCAGCTGTTCACAGTTTACTACTGTTTTGAACCTATTACATAGCATTATGTCATCTGAAGACAACCTAACTTTTGATGATAAACCATCAAGACAATCATACATTACAATAATGCATAGCAATGGTCCCAATATGCTACCTTGTGGTACTCCTATGTTCACTTTCACTTCTTTTGATATGGCATTTCCTAAGCTAAATTTTTGCTTTCTACATTTTAAGAATTCATTTCACCCAGCAAATCACTTTACATCAACTCCATTAGTTTTTACCTTATTTAGCACCATTTGGCCTCTCTTGTTAATTAAATCTGAAACATCTTTCATATAATCTACTAACCAAGATTTGCATGAATATCTTTGCCTAAAGCCATGTTTTTGCCTTGAAAACCACAGAATTTTCTGATGTGATGTGATGTGGTATCTCCATTAATTTACCTACTACTGATGTCAAACTGATTGGCCTATAATTTTTGATACTATTTGTTACCCCTCCTTTGTGCACCTGTACTACTAACATACATTTGCAGTGCTCTGGTAAGCAGCAAATATCCAGAATCAATTTAAATAACATTTCAAGACAAGGAAGAAAGTCACATCGTGCTACCTTTAATACATCCGCAGTAATATAATCTCCACTAGCCTCTTTATGCTTATTTAGCTGCCTTAGTTTCATTATGGTATCCTCAGATGACTTTCAAATTTCTTAGTCTGTTCCATTTCCTTTTATTTTACTTATGGCTTTATGCGTTGTTGACGTCAATACCATCAAGGCAGGAAAGGACTGGGGACAAGGCACTGGAAGGAATTCAACCATAGCCTTTTGAAGAAATCATCCTGGCATTTGCCTGGATTCATTTGGGGAAACCATGGAAAACCCAAATCTGGATGCCTGGATGGGGATTCGAACTGATGTCCACCTGGAGGCATGGCCAGAGTATTATCTACTCACCCATCAAGCTTGGTCCCATTTCTAATTGTGTGGATAAGCTCGTTCTCTGATTTAGACCCTCCCATTCACCAAACCGGCTCCTTAAATTCTCTGCCCTTTTCAAATCTGAGATAAGAAAACTGGGGTGCCAATAACCATGAAATTTCTGTGACATTATTTATGGATTCCCCCTTATGTGATTTAATTAAAAATATTTAAAATTAGTAAAAAGTGAATTCTAAAAGGAAGTCTTCTACAAAAATAAATAAAATACTGGATTAAGTGAACATTAAAGACATCAGTTTTCAAATAGTATTCCAGCTATCCTTTAAGCAGAAATATATAGTGCGATTCTTTCTCAACCATCATTCCTCACCTGTCTGAAACCTGCATAAGATCAATATCTATATATTTAGATAATTTTTTTTAAATATGATTTTATGTAACATCTTTATCTCCCACTTTTTACCTCAAGTACATACCTGGGTGAACGGTTAACATTCTGGCCTTGCATTCAGGAGGACGCGGGTTTGAAACCCCATCCTAGCATCCAGATTTGGGTTTTCCATGGTTTCCCCAAATCACTCTAGGCGAATGCCAGAATGCTTCATTCAAAAAGGCCATGGCCAAATTCCTTCCCGTTCCTTGTCCCCAGTCCCATCCCACCTCTAATAACCTTAGCCGAATTTTGAGACAGTTGAAAATATCACCAAAATCCAGAATTTTGATGAAATGAATATGGAAACCAGGGATCATACAGGTGATGACTGGTTCTACACTACTAACAAATAGTGTTTCTTAAAAACTGTCATTTTTTTTCCTACTGCCTTAATCTTCTCACCAATAAGAAAAAATACAGCTTGAAGCTTTCTCATGGCAGGTATTTTATTAGGAACTGAGAAAATGTTACCTGTCTGAAAGTACACATGTGCCTGCATGTAGAACTCATTGTAAAATAATTATCTGTGCATAGTGAAGTAGGGGAAGTTTGTGAAATATTTAACAATCATTTTACTTCAGTTGTAGAGAAATTAGGCATAGAAAATCAATCCCCACATAGTGGCCTAAGGCTTTTTCATATGGCTTTCCCAAATAGATTTGTGGAGATGCAATTGCAACCAGTAACAGTCTCAGAAATAAATAAACTCATGAAACAATTAAAACCTAAAAATTCTTCCAGCTATGACAATGTACTTGCCCACATTTGTAATGAATCCTTAATGCAAGGTGTATTTTGAAATAGACTATAATATGGAGTTGTAAAACACTTATTTAAAAAAGGAGAAGCAACATATGATGACAACTATCATCCCATTTCATTACTTTCAGGATTCTCAAAGATTTTTGAAAAATTCATGTATCATAGAGTTATAAAACAAGTTATACATTGTAATATCCTCACTAATTCAAAATTGGGTTCCAAAAATGATCATCCATAGAAATGGCCATATATTCATTTTTAAATAACATATTTGAGGAACTGAATAATAAAATGAGCCCTGCAGGAATATTTTATTATCTTCCAAAAGCATTTGAATGTGTAAATCATCAATTACTTTTTTAAACAATAGAATACTATGGTACTTATGGAACCGCAGGTAAATGGTTTATAGTTAAAAGCAAAAAGTTTCCATTTTTTTTATTCTAAATTAAGTAAAGATGTTTCATCAGACTGGGAAAAAATGAAACATGGAATTCCACAAGGCTCTCTCCTAGGACCCTTCCTCTTTTTGCTATACGTCAGTTACCCTCCTGGAAACTTATCCAATAAAGTTAAGAGTCTTTTATTTGCAGATGACACTGACCTGACTGAAAAAAAACACCAAACAGTAATCTATAATTTAAGGTAAATGAAGTACTTAGTGAAGTAGCAAATTGGTTTAAGGTAAATTCTTTAAAATTATATTTTGAAAAAAAAAAAAAAAAAAAAAAAAAAAAAAAAAAAAAAAACGCATTATATTAGGTTTAAAACAAAAAAAATATGCTCAGCCAATTTACATATAAACTATAATAATAACACAATCTTAGAAACAAAGAGTGTAAAATCCCTTGATATTACAATAGATGGGAAACACTGTAGGCATGAACATATCACTTCACTACTGAAGAAGTTAAGTAGTGCCACCTTTGCAGTATGAACACTTTCTCTAACAGCAGCTCTAGAATTAACAAAACAGGTGTACTCCTCATATATTCATTCAGTGATGTCACATGGCATAATTTTTTGGGAAAAATCTTCACAAAGTAAAAATATTTTCATAGCACAGAAAAGAGCTATTAGGATGCTGTGTAGGGTAAAACCAAGAACTTCTTGCAGACAACTATTTAAAAAATATCAATATTCTCACAATGACTTCTCAGTGTATATATTCTTACATACACTTTGCCATAGAACATTTTATCCTGTTTACATCTAATTCACAGGTACACAATTTTAATACAAGAAACAGAAAAATAACTTGCACAAAACACAAACATCTCTGTCATTGGTACAAAGACGAGCTAATTTCTCTGGAACACTTCTGTTTAATAAAGTTCCCAAAAGTATAAACAGTTTGCAGATAATAAAGATATATTTAAAGAAAAACTGAGAGATTATCTTATTGGCAACTCCTTCTACTCCATTCAAGAATTTGAACAAAACAAGTAGTTGTACTCAATGTGACCTTTCCCAAACTCAGTCGTAAACATTAATTTTTATTTGTCTTTGTATTGTATGTATGTGTATTAACGATGGCATGTTTCACATCTCAGAGGTCCTTCCTCAGCAGGGATTCAGGGAACATGATTGATAAAAAAAATTAATAAATTGAATGTAACATATTGTTGGCTCTGAAGGGTAGGTGGAGCAAGTGGAGTAAGTCTATACAGATAGCTAGAAATCAGCGCCGGATCTAGGGTGGAGCAAACCGGAGCACTTGACCTGGGTGGAAAATTTGTAAATTATGTCATTTGACTTTTTTCTGTAACTCTACTACTGCCCTTGGCAGCAACACTCAGGGATAGCAACAATTGGGACAGCAAAATAATGTTCGAATGGTCAAATGGGACCAATCTCACAAATTTTGACCCAGGTTGGAAAATTACTAGACCCAGCACTGCTAAAATTAAATGTATGCTCTCCTTTGTTTTCTAAAGGGATTGTGGCTATGAAGTAATAGCAGTATGCTTTTACTAATTAAGTAGACTTAAGTTGGTTATGTAATTTGTAAAATGTTTATATTGAATCTCTATATGTTTTTCAGATTTAGAACCATTAATTAAGTTATGCCTTTGGTTGACGACAGAATGTTGTTATTTAACCCAGTTTCTAGTTTAAATATTTTCCCACACTCTTTGTGTTTATGACTTTTGATTTCTAATTTTGTATTAACTGGTCATTTTTAAGAAATGAAATATAATTTTAACTGTAATTATGAGCACCTTCATATATGCCACACTAAGCGTATGATACAGAACATACAATAAGGAAGTGTAGTAATCTACAAAAGAAGGATAACAAAATAAAACATTAGAGCTTAGAATACAAGGCAGAAGGTATTCAGTTTCCTCACTCAAACAGTTTCCTGTTATGAATGTTGAATTTATAATTTTGCAACTAACATGCAAAAATATAAGCGATATTCAAAACAAAATCGGTGAGGTAGGAATCTCTGTCAGATATTAAAAAATCACTGAATTTAAATTTTTATATCTTATGTTTCAAGAAGCACTGTTAAAAACATTAAGATATATTTCTCCTCCTCCATTATGGATACAAGATAAAAAAAATACCATTCTTGTAGGGCAGGGATGAGGAGGAATAGTCCTTCAAAATATACAAGTAAAAATACTTGAACAAAATCCTGGAATTACAGTACATAATAAGTTTTTTTTTCAATTTTGTACTATGCAAACAGAGTTAATTAAAAACAGATTTGTCATTCTAATAGTTTATAGAGCTCCCACCAGAAACTGTAAAACATTTTGTAGTGAAAGTGAAACTGTTCTCTTACAGATTTCGAGAAGTAAAATAGGAATTTATGTGACATCAGTATAAATTTTGCTTTGATATATTTCAAAATACGTCATATCACAGCAAAACTTGAATATTTCAATACTGTGAATCTGGAAATTTCCTTATAAAAGTGCTGAAAGATGTTAGTGCCATTCTCATAGAAGGATATAAGTTAGAAAAGAAAAATTCTGAGTTGAAAACAGTTTGTCAGAAGACTATACATCAAGAGATATTCCGTATGCATTGGAACAAAAAAATATCAAAATCAAAGTAACCATCAAAGTCAGTTTGATAAATAAATAACGAAATTATAAACAAGAATTGAACAACTAAATTTACAATAACAAGGTTTAACAATAAACAGAATTAATTTTAGCAAAGAGCTCTGAAAATTTATTAAAGAATGTTTCTCTACAACAACATTTCTATTCAGTAAAAAGGTTTAATTAAGAACTGGCTGTATTAGGTGCTGAAATATCTTTTATGCATGGAAGAGAGGTTCATAAGTTAGGAAAACTGATAATGTCTTTACTAAACATACTGCAAGATTCATTATAAAATGCTAATAAAGGAATTATATTTCATTCTGCAGTAACCTCCAACCATAGCTCCTCTTTTTGATCTCTTAATTCATGGTTTAGTTATTTGAGGTGTTCCCAGCTGCTTTGCTGCATTCTATGAAATGGAATTCTCTTTTTATTAACCACTCTAGTCTCCTCCAAATTGTAGTCATTGTCCAAATTGTAGTATGAGGGTTTTGTGCTTTTCTTTATTACCTTTCCCTGATATATTTCTTTAATTCTGCATCCTGTACTTATTTATAATCTCCACTTTCTTCCTTGGCCATTATTTTATTGAACCCTATTATACCCTTCATCACAGCTTCATTTTCACCTTTTCCTGCTATGACCTGTAATCCCTTATAGTTACCAGCAGACTATATTAAGAAGACATTGAACATATTTTGCTCCTTTTTCCTTTTCTCAGCCATATGCCACTTCGTCTGCTCCAGTGTGTTATTAATCTTATTTCCTTTCTAATACACAACTTGTGTGTTTAAATCCACCACTTATGTGGTTTGTTCAAAAAGTAAGGTGACTTTTTGAATTTTGACGGATTCGTACAGTCGATTTTCATTTTTTTGTTTTTATAATTTTGGTACACTCATCCCCCACATATCTTCACAGTTTCAATTATACAGCATTCTTTGTATTGAGGCATAATTGTTAGAAGTGTTTTGTGTGATCGGCGATTTTCTGCTGTTGAAAAAAATGCATCAAAGGGTTTGCATTAAATTTTGTGTAAAAAAATTGAATTAAGTGCTCCAAAATATTTGAAATGTTGACAGTGGCATACGGTGAAACTGCTTTGAGTAAAAAACATTTATGAGTGGTACAAGCTCTTCCAGGATGGCCGAGAAGATGTAAATGACGAACCTCGCTCTGGATGCTTCAGCACGTCAAGAACTGATGAAAACATTGAAGAAGTGAAGAAAATGGTGTTGAAGAATCCTCGAATCACCATTAGATAAATTGTACAATGAAAACACAGCCAAACCTGTTGCAAATATTCAATGAATTTATTGACCGGTTTCGACCCGCCTTAAGGGAGTCTTCTTCAGAAACTAGTTAAAATATATTACATAAATCTAAAAACACTTTTCAATAAAATAGTACACTTTTGTACTAAAGTCACACATTAAAATTTATTATCTGGCTAACCATCCGGCAGCCAGGTGGTTAGCCAGATAATAAATTTCAATGTGTGACTTTAGTACAAAAGTGTACTATTTTATTGAAAAGTGTTTTTAGATTTATGTAATATATTTTAACTAGTTTCTGAAGAAGACTCCCTTAAAGCGGGTCGAAACCGGTCAGTAAATTCGTTGAATATTTGCAACAGGTTTGGCTGTGTTTTCATTGTACAATTGAAGAAATACCGTTGCTGTTGACGCTGCCATGCTCAAGACCATTAGATAAGTTGCTAATGAAGTAGGTATCTTGGTTGGCTCCTGACATGCACATTTTTTTTTGGATGTTTTGGGCACGAGATGTGTGTAAGTGAAGTTTGTTCTGAAACTGTTGAGTTTTGACCAGATGAACTGTCTCATGAGCATCGCTCAGGAGCTGTTGAATGATGCCAAAGATAATTCTGATTTGCTCCAAAGGGTCATAACTGGTGACGAATCATGGGTACATGGTTATGATATCAAAACCAAGGCCCAATCATCCCAATGGAAGAGCCCAGAAGAGCCAAGACCAAAAAAAGCACGCCAAGTTCGATTCAGTGTCAAGGTTTTGCTCATTTTTTTTCAATTACCGGGGCGTAGTGCATCAGGAGTTTTTACCACAAGGTCGTATGGTCAATAAGGAGTATTACCTTGAAGTTATGTGTTGTTTGTGAGAAGCAATATGCAAAAAATGTCCAGATTTGTGGAAAAAGAATTCTTGGCTTTTGCATCACGACAATACACCTGCTCACTCAACATTGCTTCTGAGTGATTTTTTGACCAAAAACAACACCACAATCATGCCTAAGCCACCATATTCATCAGATTTTGCCCCTGCAACTTTTTACTGTTCCCAAAATTGAAGAGACCAATGAAAGGACAAAGTTTTGCAATGATTGAGAAGATAAAGACTGCATCACTGAAAGAGCTCAAGGCTATGCCAAAAAGTGCTTATAAGAAGTGTTTTGAGGATTGGAATTTTTTTTTTGGCACAAGTGTATTATATCTCAGGGGGATTACTTTGAAGGGGACAACATAAATATTGATGAATAAATAAATATTTTTTGATAAAAATAAAAATTCACCTTAAGTTTTGAACAAACCTCATATTATGAACCTTCCCATTGGTTCATGTCACTTTGGCAGCGTATTTGCATCCCATACCTGGCATGGAGTTTGTTGGTTAAAGCCTCAGTGATAGAAGAAATTTTTATCATTGGACCTTAGTCAGCAGGGTAAAAGAAAATGTGATATATGATCCCCAATCACCATGTTTTGTACCATAGTCCTAAGTTAAAAATCAAAACACTATAGAGAGTGTTCTACCGTTTGTTATTTTAAATTAATTTAAGTATCCACTTCTTTTGATGTTTAAAACTACCACCATTACTTTTGTTTGTTTTTCGGTTAAAACTTTGTTTTACTTTATATCTTTTGCAAAACCTTATAATTTATATTACTTCCCTGTTTTTCCCAAACAATGCCTTGCTGTCAAAAAGTTTAAATACAAAAAAGAAATTTTTAAGTTACCTGTTTATCATCATGAAACTCTTGCATTTAGTTATGCTTTTATATTTTAAATGAAATTTGTCACTTTTCCTACCGTTATCACTCAGCAAAACTATGGTTCCATTTTTCTATTATGTTTCCAACCCAAACATCAGACTTAGAAAATACACAGAGCAAAATCTTCTAGACAGAAAATATATCCCACAATGCTTCATTAGATTGAAAAACTACAAAAACATGTTTGGAACATTTTCTGATAAATATCACCCAGTGTTTATTGCAGCCTGGACCATGTCAGCTGTCTTGAAATTTGCTAAAGCAAATTACCCCTTACCATGTTACAGTAGGTTAATGTGGAATGAGATAAATGCCAAGCTGAATCAGTTTATTTGTTACACAGATAAAAAAATAAAGGTTGTTTATGATTATAGGATGGGGACAGAACTGCTTGTTGAAGACATGAAATGTAAACTCGGGTGGGCAGGAAACACTGGGAACATGGTAGGAAAAGGTTACAAAATCCTTCATTTACTGGAGAAGATGATGAGTTGATGCACCAGGGAAGTGACTGAAATGGGTTAGAAATCTTAGGCCTGACCATTGCTTGAATATAGAGGTGTAGTTGAGCACACTCATTTTGGGTATGAAATACAGGAGTTGACGGGTGTGAAGAGGAAGGAATGTCACTAGATTTGTTTGTGGAGTGCCCAGTGACCAGTCAATAAGTTACATGATAAAGGAGCTAAAATGAGAATCACTGGAAGACAGGAGGAGAGTGAAGGGTGTATTGAGTACCAGCTGTGACAAGACCTGGAGAGATATTGGTTGAAGAATTAGGAGTAGTGCACAGAAGGGAAAAGATGACAATTAGCACACGTTGACACTCAATTTTGTGCATAAAGGAGTGGGATTTTTTATTATTATTATTATTTTTTTTTTTTAAGGGAATCATAGATTGGAATAATTTACCAAAAATGAAAGAATTTAAAACTAAAATTCCTATAGGCAAAAGGATGGGGTAATTTACAGTAAAAGGATATAATAATAATAACAATAATAAGTAAGGACTCGCTAGTGTGGCTGTGCACATTAAAACTCCACCACACTGGATCAGGGAGATACTGTGGGACCCTGAGTAACAACTGTCCTTATTGTGGATTCTATGTGGTTTTCCACAGTCCCCAATGTCCACATGATAAACTACATCTTTTACAAACAAAAATACACATATAATAGAAAGCATAATTTACATTAATCACAGACAAATGGCAACACTTAAGCTTCCCCCCATTGCTCCAGGAACTAGCAATCCTTGGTTCTATCTATCCAGTGAGAACATTGGACAAATTCTTAGTTACAAGATGAGAATCAAGACATTGAGTAATCTGATAGGGTCCATTCACAAATAATAATTATAATAATAATAAGAAGAAAAATAAATGTATAAATAGATGACAATGGAAACTGCCACTCGAGCATGCACTCTATCACAATTAAATCAAATGACTAAATGTTTTATTAATCATATCAAGCTTCTCATGTCCATAAATGAAGTCAGTTTTAATGTACTGATATGAATAAGACTGCATTCTGCATTAGCTTTTCACTACTAAATTGTTCTTGAATGTTTTTATATGTTGTAGATCAATGCTGCTAAAAATAGAAGCAAACTCAATTCATTTTCCAGAATGTTTCTGCTGTAAGTATAGTGAAACAAAATACATATTCCAACTTGAAACTTCCACCATGCAAGTCAGGCACATATACACTCAGATGTTTGATTGTCAAATCTTCAGTTAACAGAAGAAACAAACTGCTACTTAAAAACTATGCAACTAAACAGTCATGTGAGCAAATATAAAAAAATAGAACTACAATGTATAATCATTTCATCAAATTATTTTACTTATAATTATTTTTAAGTTTCCAAACATTTTGTTCTATTTCTGACCTCAATAAATCATAATTTCATGCATTATTGAAGTAACAATTATTGAGCAGTTATTTCACCATTATATAAATAAAAGAGTAATCTCTTTGAGGAAATAAAAATAATCTTAAATGTGTAAAAAAAAAAAAAAAAAAAAAATCTGCAATGTGTCAAAAAATTTATATAAAATTAAAGATAGTTTTTATTTTTGAAAATTGAGTCTTTTTGATAGTGGTAATCAGGATTGCCTTTTGGATATGAAGGTGAGTAAATGGGATCTGTACTTCTACAGCAAATCATAAATGCATCTATAGAAATGTTGAAAGAAAAGAAATAGCCACTGGAGGATAAGTTATACAAAGATTCAAGTAGATAGAAATAATTTTTGGTCCAAGTCATTAGTGATGTGAAGAGTTACATTTTAACATGGCTTTTGAAATTCATACATGTACATAATAGTTCCACAGTCTTACATGCACATGCAAAGTGTCTAAGGAAACACAGTCTCCTTACACTTAAAAGATTATTGATAAATATATTTTTTTTTTTTGTTCCTTGGTTTGTGCAATTATATGTATAATATTTTGCCATTTATTCAAGTTTGATGCAAATTATTGTAAAGTATTGTAAGTGGATATAGAAGGCAGTGTGTATGTGAGCGTGTATGTGAGTTATCTCTGAACAGTAAACTGTGAGAGAGTATCTTTGTTAGTGAGTCTGAAAAGAAAAGATGACTAGCTTAGGCAAATGAGTGGGCCTCGTTCGTATTTTTGTAGACAGTGGCCTATGCCTGTGCATAAAAATGAGTAGAAGAGACTATTAAATTGGTGTATAGGGAGATTGCAATATTATAAAAGTGAAATTTAATGTTCAATACATCAAGTTGTGAAAGAGAGTTTAATTAAAGAAGAGTGAAACACCAGGTGACGTTTAATGTTTATTTTTTCTTGATGAAGTGTGTCAAGAAATGCACAGATTTCATCCAGGTTAGTAACTTAGTGATGAAATGAGAGGACAAGCAGCACAAATAAATATATTATATGTGGCTCTTATGACAAAGATAAAGGAAGAGAAGGCTAGTATCATTATATGTGGCATCCAATGACAGATATGAGTAGCCATATAATAGTAAACTTTTTAAGTGTAAACACAATATTAAAAAAATAGCCGTCAAAGTGAGCAAGGGCTGAACATTCATGTTTAGTTTATGTATATGTGCATGTTCATGACCTGACTTCTGTTACACGTAATAAGCTTTCTGTTGGAATCTTTGGTCATGTACAGAATTGAATTCAGATAATCTAATACAATAGTTTTAACTAAATAAAAAGGAGAATATGCAATATTTTATTTACATTGAAACTTACTGACAAATTTTTCTAATAGTTTTACAAGAATACTAAAATCTTCAGAATAATTTTAAATTTGCAATGTAGTCTTCACGGGTGTAGCGCCGGATAGTGTTGTGGAAACACAATATTTCGACGGCTGGCTCTGCCGTCTTCTTCAGGTGTAGACACATCTGTAATGGTCGGCTGACCCACAGATACTGAGATGATTCATGTGCCGCTCTTCCTTATATACATGTCTGCGTGGCCTCGGCGATGGCTTACTATGAGCCAGGCCCGCAACCAACTGGCGGTTGGCTGCCCGTGGGCATGGCTAAGGTTCTTGTTCCAGCCTGAGCTAATATGAAGCCCTCTATGGCGGCAGTTGGACGGAAGTACAACGTTCTCTGCGGATATTTGCCAAGGCAGGTTTCCATGCCTCACTGAGACATAGACCACTGTCTCTGTTAAATGTGTCGGCCAGTCGAATTTCGATCGCTTCTTTGATGACAGATTCCCAAAAATGTGATGTTCTAGCCAATATCCTAACGTTATTGAACTCTACTTTGTGGCCATGGTCGTACATGTGCTCAGCGATCGCTGATTTGCTATACTGTCATAAGTGGAGGTGGCGTTTATGGTCTTCACACCGGTTTTCTATGGTGCGGATCGTTTGACCGATGTAGGTCTTTCCACACTCGCAGGGTATGCTATAAATCCCCGGGACTCTTAGGCCAAGATCATCCTTGACTGAACGGAGGTAGACCCGTATTTTAGCTGGTGGTCGGTAGAAAGATTTTATACCATGTCGTGCGAGGATTCCATGTCACCAAATATACTTTAATAACATCAGTATGGACCAAATATAATCTGTTATTAACCCAAGAAATATATCATTTGCCTAGCCGTATCAAACACCTAAAATGTTCCACTGGTCATCATACCAGAAACTGACATTTTTATTTTATTATAGCACTGAAACTATCAGATGGTACTTCAATCTTCCAAGTTTGCTGGGAAAAAATAAAATGATTACTTTTTAAGAAGTAATGCAACCATTGTTCCTAAATATTACATGAAATTACCTCAAAATGTGTATTTTTCTTATTCAAACAACTTTACACAATGGCTTAAAGATCTAGAAGTCTGGGGTCTACTTATTAATAATGGATAATTATTTTTACTATGGTCTACACAAATTAATGTGTTTATGTAGACATTTTAAACAATATAAATTTTAGGAAAAAGAATGTGAATATTCTTTCAACATAAGGATCTTCAGCACAATGTCTACCACTAGTAATTGACTGTAATGCACATGATTCATTCAATCAATTATACAATATCTTTGGCATCTGTGTCATCTGTTAAGGTTATTAATATAATTAATGCATCTTCACACAAAATAAAGTTAACTATCAATAATGTATAAAATTTTATTTTCATTAAAAATAAAATATAAAAGGAGAAGTATAAGGAAGTGGAAAAATTTAAGGAATAGTCTAAAAGAATAGAACTTATAGTTTACCTTGTTGAACATCAAGTCCAGCACGTTCCAGCATATATGGTAGCCCTATAGCAATGATAGCAGCCATGAAGTAAGAGGCACAGAAAGAAAGATGAAAGGGACACATAAGAAACAGAGTTTAATTTAATTTGCAGTTGAGAAGGAAATATGGCAAAATCACTATAATGTGTCTTTTGAATGATTCTTGTAAATACAGTTTATAAAAATTATCATTATTTGTGTCACTTTAGACTGACTCTGCATGCACTGAGTAATTAACATACCCAGAATAATTTGTAACATTCAACAAATTGAATTACTTACATTATTTATAACTTCAAGAAATTTACTATCTTGTGAGGCAATATTTTTAGTAACATGCAAGTACAAATTTCTTGTTACAGTTCACATATGTTATTATTTTGCAATATAAACCACATAAAATTAAATAAAAGCTAAATATAACATGTTATTATATACTTTGGCACATATTTCAAGAACTTTCACAAAAATAAACGTGAGACATCAGATTTTACTTGGAAGATAAAATCATGTACTGCTTAAGATAATCTGAGCTCAGACATAAGAGTTTCCTGTTACAGACAGTAATAATTCATGTATAAATCTGAGACCAGCCTTTATAAAATATTGTTATCTCCTGAAGGGGTGAATCAGTACATGCAAGAGTTGTTTCATAATGAATGTAAACAGCCGATAAATAGTTATATTTCACCATTTCTCTTGCGCTCTCTCTCTCATACACGCTGACTGTATCCTAGATAGCTTTTTGACTGCTCACAATAAAATAAACTTGTAAGCTACCTTAGAATTTGTTAAATTCGAATATTTTGCTACGAGACATGGGGAACGGGTATATTAGAGAGGCCGATACTGAAGCCTATAGCCACTTACAGGGTGATTTAAAACTAACTAAACACATAATAACAGCCTTAAATAGACCTTCAATGATAAATAGTAGCCTTTAAACTCACCTAAATCACTGTAATCATCAATAATCCAGCTTGTTAAGCACTAAACATTGTATCGAGACTATATCATCATTTTAAAACACTTTTCAACTCAGTAAATGACATTTATAATAATAATCAACCATGAGAAACTAAATTTTTGTAATAAACAACACTTGATCAATTGTCTCAGGCAGTTTGAAACAAGAAAACACTAGTTTTAGACCCAATCTCATAAACCGACAGTTTCAAACAGTGCTAACAACACATTTAACAAAGTTTCGGATATCAGCAGATATTGTAATCAAAACTTAATTTCTTCTTGTGCATTGTGCTGAAATTTTTAGACAGTTCCATAAAGTTAATAAAGTCTGAGAGGACTTTATAATTTAATTGCATCTAATTTGGCATGCTACCAGGTTACATTAATTATCACAGCCAAAATAAATAAAGTTGGGGGATAAAAACACTTGTAAAACATATAACAGCAATCACAGTATACGGTGCCAAAAACCGTTTTTCAAGATAGGTCTTAGTTTAATGATAATAAACTGTAAACTTTTTGAAATTTGAAAATTACTAATGGCGGGAGGCTAGAAAAAACAGGTATTTCAGAAATTTGATTACTACACAAATACACCAGCTAAAGAAAAGACTGGCACATCGCTGTAAAGCTGAAAACCAGGAGAATTAAATGGTAATAGTTGTAAAACTTAAAATAGAGTATTCCCGCAAAGTAGAGGGGACAATAGAATTACAAAGGACACCTACGTAACAGCGATGGAAACAGTGTCACTCTGTGACAACACATTTTAATTTATTACAGATAAGCCATTGAGATTAAAATAAAAAGCAGAAGAGAGAAAGTTGTTTCCTTTTCATTCCCCTAAACAGTATAAAATTCTTAGAGCTCTAGGTTTCTTCATTTCTACGAGCCCTTTGACTCAGGGCTATATTGGAATTATTAGGTAACGAGGTCTTCAGTTGTCGTTGGTCAATCAAGTGGTGAACTCTGTTGCTTGGTGGAGTGAGCAGGTCTGTCTTGGCTTGTGAAAATAGTTCCAGGCACATGCTCTCAGGGCGGCCATCATGGAAATTTTGAAATTGTGTAACCCGGTCCAAGCCGTGAACATGTAACTTTCTTAGGTTTTTTTTTTTTTTTTTTTTTTTTTTTTTTTTTTTTTTTTTTTTTTTTTTTTTTGTTCTGTCTTCTTTGTTTCATAACTTGCAAGCTTTTCAAAATGAATGTCTGATTGCTGATCAACTGTAATAGAACTTTTATATATATATATACAGTGATGGTGAAACTTTTTCAGTGATTTTATTTCCATAGTTTAGAACTGAAAATTTTCTTTCCCAAAGGTTAAATAGTGGATAGTGGTGAACATAGTGCTTTTCAGTTGATTTTATCCAAGACATTTTCATGGTTTAATAATTTTGAACAGTTTGAAATTTTGTTCGAACTTTGTCAGAGTGCAAGAAGCAAGTTAAGGTGATGACTGATACTACGGCCCCGGTATGCAGTTGAGTCCCTTACAAATGGTCAGAACTAACTTTGAACTATAATAATACAAACATTGAATTTTGTAGCAGGAATCAAATTTAAGTTAGTTAGTAATAGAACAGGAAAGGTAATAAGAATTTGAATGTAGGAAAAAGGGAGTAAAACTATCTGTTCTCAAACCTTTATATTTTCTAAGTATTCACGTTTTATGCCTCATCAGCATTGAGGTAATTAGAGGCAGCACATGATTGGGGGCAAGGAATAAAAAGGAATCTGTCCAAGGCCTTTTGTAGGAACCATTCTAGCATTCATATTTCCTGAAAGAATGGAAAACTAAAATCTGGAAAAGTAAATAAAGCATCTACATGGGACTTGGTATTGATACTGATGTCTTGTCAGAGTCCTTTTGTCACTGCAGCACAATCTAAACAACTTACTGCAGCAGTTCATAACCATTCGTTAGATGTGCATCTACTACCAACTATTAATTAACAGTATAAAGTCAGTAAAGCATGAAATAAAGAATATGTTCTCTTAGAGTTAAGAATCATCACACTCTGTTTGACAAATAAATTAAAGAACCATCTGATAAATAATATGGATACCTCATATTAATTATTTTTTGTGTATAACCATGTTCAAGGCTTTCCTGAAAACCGAAATAAAAAACTACATCAACTTGCGATCCAATAACTTTTATCATTTCATGAAAATAATTGTGAGCTGTATTTCAGATGATTTGTTCATCCATAATCCATGTTGAATTGGTGCAATTAATTTGTTGTCACCCAAGAAGTTCATATTGATCAAACATACGCTTGCCAATAAAAAAATAAAAAAAATTGAAGAACCCAGAAAACATTGTCAAATACATTCTGTCAAGAAAGTACCAGGAACTTATCATTTAAAAGCCCACTTAAAGGGATTGTCAAAATTCTTTTTGTTGCAAAGTAATCACAACTGTCCTCTAAACTGAGAGTTATCTGTCATTTAGTTTGTTTACAGTGCTCATTGTTGTCAGTTCATCTCAAGTGTTCCTAGCGATTTTTACAATGGATAAAAATATGAAACAAAGAATTTGTCTCAAATTTTGCATTGTAAATGGATTTTTGTGTGCCAAATTGCTGAAAATATTACAAAAGGCTTACAGTGAATTGACTTTATCAAAAAAATATGCATATATGTTGTACAGTGAATTCAAAAGCAGTTGAGACCTGATGGAAGATTTGCCTCATGCTGGTCACCCATCAACATCTTCAAATGAAGTTAACATTGCTAAAGTGAAGGAAATGGTGACTGAAAATCATCATTTAAGTTTGAGAGAGATAGCTGCTTTCTCTGTCTCATGAATCAATTCATATCATTTTAAATGATTGTTTGGGCACAAATGCATTGCCGCTCATCTAGTTCCAAAGGGCCTGATTTTTCTTCAGAAACTCATTCAGCATAAAAGCCTCTGAAAATATGCTAGAACATGTCATTTCCGACCTCACATTCATAAAACACATTGTAACTGGTGATGAGATTTGGGTTTACGAGTTTGATATTCAAACGAAACGACAAGCTTCGGAATGGCGTCTTCCAGCTGAACCAAAACAGAAGAAACCAAGTCAAAATCGATCAAAAGTCAATGTGATGGTGACTATTTTCTTTGATTATCATGGTGTTGTGCACTTGGAATTCTTGCCAGAAGGTCAGATGGTAAATAAAGAATATTATCCGAGTGTTGCAGCATTTGAGAAATCAAATTCGTTGAAAAAGGCCAGATTTTTTGGAAAGAAAACTCATTGATTTCTGGCCAAAAACTCAACAAATACCATCGAAAAACCATTGTATTCACCCGATATGGCTCTGGAAATTTTTTTTCTCTTTCCAAAACTCAGCCACCTGTTTTCAGTCGATACAAGACATAAAAGAGAATTCATGGTGAGAACTGAATTCCAGAAAAAATGTTGAAATTTTTTTTTGATGATTGGATTATTCGTTGGCATAAATATATTATTTCAAAAGGAGCCTACTCAGAAGCAATACAATAAATGTGTATGAATAATACATATTTTGTGTTTTATTGACCAATTCCCAGTACTTTTTGAATGAAGCAATATCCTAGTAACTTCATACACATGCACACTATTGGCGGGTATGTAAATGATTAGAGTTGCTGTTCTCTGTGATAGGTAGAATAGCCACCAGAATGCATTAGTGTGATTTGTGCTTAGTGTTATTCGTGATTAGTGCTGTTGCCAGGGCTGATAGGGTATATAAGGATTGTGAACAACATCAGATATTGTGAATGTT
Organism: Vandiemenella viatica; assembly: GCA_031002005.1. Classification (NCBI taxonomy): domain Eukaryota; kingdom Metazoa; phylum Arthropoda; class Insecta; order Orthoptera; family Morabidae; genus Vandiemenella; species Vandiemenella viatica. The sequence goes on from CM061921.1 coordinate 156,320,550, forward strand.
CACTGTGAAGGACAGGGAGATGGCACCTACTCATGTGAAACATCATTATCAGTGCTAGGAAATTTGAAAGGGGCCTCATTGTGGGTCTCCATTTGGCTGTATTGTCAAATTGTGCAATATCCACATTTTCAGGACATTCAGATGTGACAGCGGCCTAATATTAGACTAAATAGGAACGTGAAGGCAGGCATACTCTTTGTGAAGGTTCCAGTTGATCATGTCTGAACCTACAAGGGAGAATTGCCATATTGTGCATTAAGGGAATTTTGCAACTTTCCATATCATCCCACACCACTGGTAGCAGCAGCTGGACTAGGGAAGTACTGTCCCATGTATAGGTTGCTGTTAACACCACAACACAAATGACCACATTTGGAGTGGTTCCATGACTGGGGAACATGGACTGCTGATGAATGGCATCACATTGTGTTCAGTGATGAATCATGTTTTTGCACTATCTTGGATGACCATTGTTGGTGAGTATGGAGGGAACCTGGGAAGTGGTCCCATTCTTCCAATGTTTTGGAGAGGCACAGCGGTGATACCATAGTAAGCTGTCTATTATAACTTCAGGCACAATGCTACATTACCAATATCCTGTGTCCTCACATGTTAACTCTCATACGGCAGTATTAGTTGCAATGTTTCAAAAGGACAATGCTTGTACGCAAATAGCACATGTCTCTATGAGCTGTCTGCATGATTTTGAGGTATTCACATGGCCAGCAAGATCCCCCTATCTGTTCCCAATAAGAACATGTGTTGGACCAGTTTAGACATCAACTCCATCCCAGAGCAAGCAAGCATCCAAGATATCAAGGACCAGTTTTTACAGTTGAGGGCCAGGTTGCCTCAGGAGAGACTACAACAATTTTATGACACCCTTCCAACCAAATCAGCGTGTTCATTTGGGTCAGATGGGGTTCAACATCATACTTATAAATGGGATCAGACTGCCAAGTTCTTTGTAAATATGGCTTTATTTTGTAATCACTGTAATAACTTCACATACCCTTTCAACCCACGAAGTCTTATTTCATTTCCTTCACCCCTTCTGCATGGTTTAAATTTTGTTTTTTGGTCAGGCAGTGTAGAACGGTCAAGAATATAGCCCCATGAGTGACACATAGTGGTGAAATGTAGTCAACTCACTGTTTGGAGGAGCTGAGGAGCAGCATTTACTGTGACAGTGATTCAATTATGATGAGAATATGATAGGTATATATAGACCATGAAATTCCAGGAAATAGAGTATCTATTCAATTTGATTATGCAAGGAAACAGTTACACAGGTATGGTTTGCACAACATTTTTTTTTTTACCAATATTCAGAGTACATCGTAGAGTTTGGCAAGTTTAAACATTTAGGAACCATCAATGTACCACTTGTCGATCACTAATAATGTGCATTAAGAAAGAGTTATGCAGTTTCAGTCAAATACAACATATATTACAGAAAGGTTAGGGAAAGTGTGCAAGTGATATAGTTGGTAGAGTTAAGAAATGTTAGTTCTTTGTCAACTAGAACTATTATACCATTGTAATGTGTAGGGAGTTTTGTTCAACTGCTATTACAAAAATTGTTGTTTTCTGAGATTTTGCAATGTCTGATTTATTTTAGGAAACCAAATTGGTGGCCATGTTCACAGAAAAATTACAGTAATTGGTATTCTTTAAATACTAAACAATATTTATTACTTAAATGTAAGTCCCTGGACATTCTTTCAGGTGATCTGAGTAAACTGAATTTGTTATACAAAAGAGCGTAACTGGGTCAATGTCCATTGTTGTGCCACAACCATAAATATCTCCTATTATTCCCTAACAGGGTTGTAGAATGGTCTTCATATCATGTTTGCACAGCACTCTCCCTAATTTGGAACTTAAAGCCTCCACAAGGTGCTTGGTGGTATCGCATTATTTTTGTTTGTCCTTATTCTTCCTTAACACCCATCTAAATTATTCCTCACTACAACATTTTTCATGAAAGTTCTACAAAGGTTGTCAAGTTCAGCAGAGAGGCTGCATTTTCCAAGTACCATATACGCTCTATGTACCATGGTGGTCAAAACTGAGTGGCATTGTGGGTGGTGGTGGCAGCTATGACAATTGAATACATGTTGATGTGTATTAGTTTATAATTAACATAATATACCATCAGCACAATGTTTCACCAACACATTCAGATAAGGTAGGCTGCTGTCTTCATCATTCTCCATGGTGAACTGAATATTCTGATTGATTCCATTCAGATGTACAAGGAATTTGCCAAATCAAAAAAAAAAAAAAAAAAAAAAAAAGAAGTCATCAACACATCTAAAGAAACTTTTCAGTTTGAGTGGTGTGTAGTTTAATGCTTCCTTCTCAAAGGACTCCATGAAAAAGTGACCAGTGATGATGACGAACCCATTGCCACCCTATCTACTTGCTAATAATTTGGTCCTTCAAATCAAAAGTAGGTGCTTGTTAGAGCATGGTGAGAAAGAATGATCACTGCTTGGTAAAAGTGTGCTCTTAAATCTTCTTGAGGTGTCTTATAAGGACACCCTTGTACAAAGAAATAAAATATCAAAACTCACCATTAGAGTACCCAGTTCTAACTTCATGATGCCCAAGATTACCACAAATTCAGTGTAGTTTCACAGATGGTGACAACACTTGGTAAGACAACAGCTCTCTGCCTTGGGGTGGAGGCAAAAGGATTTGTCTCAAATTTAACCATGTGTAGCCTTGGATATGTCCAGCTATGGCTTTATTATAATGATAAGGTCGCCACTTAGCTTCATTTTGTACCTCAAGCTAAGGAAAAGTATTGGTAAATAATGTTCACCAGTCAGTTGTTGTTCAAAATCACTATATTCTTAAAAGAGTTTGCAACTACATTAGCTGGATAGGCATCAGACAAAGTCACAGAAGGAAATTTTGCAAGTTCGATTAACCGTTCGAGCCAGACCACACCCCAAAGTTCAAAGTATGATTGTTTATCACTTGAAAGTATGTAAAAGTTCGTCAACCGATGCCCTCATGGCATAATACTACTTCAAAACTGCATAGCTGTTATCCTAACTGAAACTTTAAAACTTCACGATGCCTACATCTTGTCAACATGATAGCACATAGTATTCTAAATGAAACTGACTGGGCGACTGTAACTGCCAACTGCAGACTGAGGACTGAGATAGAGGAAAAGTCTGCACAGCTCTTTATAGAATCACCCCTGGGAGTGGCAGTACTTCCTGTTTCCCATGAGAATCATCTGGAAAACTTATCAGACATCAGATCTCACACTCGAAAGCTAGTACCATATATATGACCTTGACAACTAAACTAATCCTATCACTCTGAAATTTTACAAATCGCTAGATCATGTAGCAAAAGTCAACTTTAGTTATTGTAAAAAATTTCGTAACTTTACTAGTTTAGCCGAAAATAAATAATTTATATACAAACTTTCGAAATATTACTCCAAGTGAATGCTTAAGAATGTTGAAATGGAAAATACTATCTCAACAACTGTAAAAATCTGCTTTCCAGCTTGAATAAATATAGAAACTGACTTTAGAAACAAAATACAATATTATCCAATCTAACTCATGGTTCTGACAGTAAAATTTTGTCACACAGTTACAAAATTTATAAGATACCTGATAAATTTTGTTTTGTTCATGCAAAATACACTAGGATACTCCATTACACATAAAACAGTATTTTCTCTTTACATGGTAGAATCACCAGGTAATATTGGGGAAGCCATGCCAGACATGGCAGCAAATTGAAACTGTTAATCGGTGGATAACGATACTTTGGTTTCTCTAGGCCAATAATGCCTTAAGCATTATTATTATTACTTCTGTACTAACAGACTCAGAATAGCCATGAGACATTTGACCAGATTGTAGGTTGGGCTTTTAGGGCACTTACAATTCATTCCTCTCTGTAAAATTTGGAAGTCTGTACAGCCATGGTGACACTAAAGCATGGGTCTAGAGAGGCACCCTGTCAGATCATCCAGTAACTCTGTGGAGGGTAGATGCTTAACTGTCTGGGTGACCTTGTTTTATGCCTTGTCCATCGAAATTTCTACTAGTTTTCTATGATAGTCAGGACAAGATTGACACTAGACATTTGCCAAAAACAGGCAAATTACTCAGGTAGCTGGGGAATGCTTCCCCTTTCCTCTCCATTTAACAACAGCCACAATGTGAGTTTGCAATTTTACTTAACTTGATTGAATATGAGGTTGCAGAAATAGGTCTTTGAATCCTCCCAAAATTGTAATACATCAATATTGTTTGCAAAATGAAATCTTTTTTTTTTAGTATTCAACACTACAAAGCTCTTTAGTCTCACAACTATCATATAGGTTCCATATAATCCCAAAACACAATATAATATTTCATATCTCTTCTGATGTGTATCTCTCCATTTTGTAACAATTCTTCTTCAATATGTCATGCATTGGTGTTAATAATAAAATATGGTCAATTTATATCTTTTCAGAATCTTATACCAATAAGACACAATTCACTCCATATTTTACATCTCCGGAGGTAATCATTGCATAAAAGCAACTGCATCATTCTGGTAAATTTAATCAATAGGTACTCAAAAACTGTTAATAGCTTTCATGACAATACTCCCCATGTTCTCCTGATTCCTTAGAAGGAAATCAATACTACGCACCATCAACCACTTAGATGTAGATCCAAATACATCTGATGTAGCAGCTCACTAATCAATTTCAAAATTTTTATTGAAATTCTTGGGAAAGATCAATACCACAGAATAATTATCTTATAGCTCTGTATCATTTGCCACAGAATCGGCAAATAAAAATTGTGATGTTAGGACTCATTATTTTATGATAGTCAATTTCGTCTTTCAGCATTAATTTTAATTACCGGAAATGCCACATTTTTTATTTGCTCTTCTAACGTCTCAGCTGACATGCTGCAGCTTTAATCAGATATAATACATTTATTCACTTAGCAATGAGTACCGAGAGTCATAGAGTAAACCTAAAAAATCAATTTCTTCTATCCTTGAAGCACTATAACTTAACAGAGCAACGCATATAACCTTGAAACCATGTCTTACTTTTCTTACACCACCTGTCTGCATATCATATGTTTCTCTACCAATGTTGAGGGGCTATTTTTTTTTTTTTTGCAGTTGTTTTTACTTTTTTATTTTTTCCTTCTATATATGAACCTACAGTGGGTGGCCAAATTATTATACTCAATAGGTCATAAAGCAAAAAAAGTCATGAAGTTTTTAAAAGACGAAAAAATAACCCTCTTGGATTGGCCTGGAAATTCGCCAGACCTTAACCCTATTGAGAATGTCTGGGCGGCGCTAAAAAAAGAAATTTGCAAGGATAAAATTATTACTAATAAAAAAGAATTAATAGAAAATATTATTACAGCATGGCACAGAACACCTGAATTACAAGAAATTTCCAAAAAGTGCATTGCCAGCATGCCGCAGCATCTACAAAACGTGATTGCTCAAAAGGGAGGATTCACTAAATATTGATTAATATTTTTTTCTATTAATATAACATAATTCCTATGCTAAATTATGTTTTATTTATTTTTCCTTAATTCATTAAACCTATAAAGATAACAATAAAAACGATATCATAGGTCTATTAGTAGATTAAATGTATAATAACACACGAAACAATGTTTTTTTTTTCAAACGAGTATAATAATTTGGCCACCTACTGTATACACTTTTCATCCATCAGGTTCTTTACACATAGTTCCCTTAAAAAGAAAAGAAAAAAATCACCATTTCTAATATACCAGAAATGTATATTACCAAAGTCTTGTCTTAGTCAAATTTTGTTTTAGTCATGTAAGTATAATATTGCAGATTACTTATTTATGTTTCCAACAGTTATATTTTACCATTTTTTCACTCAATATATCTCTCTTTTCATCAAGGGGGTACATTTTTAAAATCCTAGTACGTTAATTATATGTGTATTTTGTGACTGGGTCTGTTCTATCAGTAACTTATTGACATGACCCCAATATCAACCATTTTGAATATTCCAAAGACAAAGGCTAAATAATTTTTCACACCAATTCACAAATCCTCACAAGGACCTCAATTACAAAATTTGAGTTACATTATCTGAGTTGTATTATTTTAATGAAATTGAATCCCATGAAAATGGAGTTCTAGGGAAGAAATAAAAATCTGTGTAAGATTTCCAGAGAGGTTTGTAAGGTACAAGAATTGTTGCAACATGTTGAATACTTTTAAATTGTGTGAGTAAAAAACATTTTGTTAATCTCGTGTATTCAAGTGCACAGAAGCCTACTAATACCTTTTTTATGCAATATCTTTGCCAATTTATATTTTTTATTAGGATTGTAGTAATAAAAAACCTAAATAAATCATTACAATGTACAACAATTAATGGTATAATATATAATTAATACTAAGAAATTATCAGATCAGTCACATAATACCATCACCTGAAATGTTTAAAAGTAATTAGATTAATAAACTAACTAACCTCCAGCAAGGGACAGGGCAGACTTGTCACTTATTCGCCTTCTTATTGGACCACCCATGTTTGGTGTTGGAGGCTGAAGAATAGGAGAACGCACTGCAGACACCAGAGCTGACATGGAAACAGGTTGACTTACAGATGATGGTAATGTGTGAGGTGGCTGACTAAGGAGAACAGAGGAGAGATTGAGTTTGGAAAGATTTGGTGCAGCCTGGAAGATAGGGGAAAAAAACTAATGTCAGAATATACATTTCTTACAGAAAATACAAATAACAAAACAAACAATCAATTATGTTTTGGCTTTAATTTTTTTAAAGGCACTCCCATTCTAATTTTGTTATTAAAAAATAATTAATAAAATGAGATAGTGAATGGAAGGAATAATAACTAAAATAATTTTCTTTAGCTAATAAAACAAGGATTTTCATGTCTTTTTAATGAGCTGTAAATTTGTTGCACTTACCACTAATACTTTACTTCTGTAAGCTTATGAATCCAAATTCATTATAAAATAAGAAAATTCATAGGGTCACAATGGAATATCTATGATGTTACAGTGAAATAGTTACATGATACACAGTTCAGATCTTACAGAACACACTTACACTGGGTTCTGACTTAACAGGTTCAGGAGAAGCCTGTTGTTTAGTCATGTGCAGATGATGCATCATGGCTTGCAGTCTGTCTCTCTCCTTCTGTAGCTGTAACTCAAGTTGTGAGACAACTTGCATCTGCACCCTTGCTTGCGCAGTGGATCTATCATCCAGCGTATGTTCTGTATTTAAGTGCCTAAGAGTACAAAGTACAAAACATTTATGAAGAGCCTATTGACAAATATACTGTAAAATAATAGACAAAAATAGTAAACAGTTTTTCTACAACCTGTGTATTTGGAGAAAAACATTCAGGTAAGAGAAAGCAGATGGCTTAAGACAAGATAGCTTTTGTTTATAGGCATAAAGCCTCTTAAAACAGGTGAATTCTATTACATAAGGAACTTGAAGAAAATTTATTTTGCCAGGCTTCTCTAATAGGTAGCTTAAGTTTAATAAAATTTTAGTTTTAATTCAATTGTGAGGGAACACATTCCTACACACCTAATATCCCATATTGTCTATCTACTTCACCCTTAAAAAATTTTGATTTTAAACTCTTTCAGTGTTTTTGGGTTAATTGTTCAGCACTTCCATTGGAAATTTATTATTAACCCTTTGACTGCTGACAGCGGATCGTCTACCTGCCGCGCTGAGGCCGGCTGCCTGTGCTAAGTGATTATCCCTGGGGACGGAGCGGCCAGCGCTGTCTCACACGCCCAGTGCTGAACATTTCTGGCGTTACCTCTCACGGCTGATACACAATAAATACTTGCACTACATAGTTTATCTGCAAATAAATTACTGCAGAATCAAACAATCAGTAACCCTATTATTCGTCACTAATAATTATATCTTGCTTGCAGTTTTTACTAGATTTTCGCAGCTTATGTCGAAAGCATCGTGATTCTTAAATTTACCTTAATAGTTTACTGTTCTTCCTTTGTTGAATTGTAAAGAGCGTAGATTCGAAGAAGATGCTAGAAATATTTTACTTCCACACTTACATACCGCGTTCAGACCACGACTGTTAAATTAGAGATATTCGAACTTATACAGAGAGTTAAAGAGATCCGATTTTTCCTCGTGCTATTCACAAATATAAAAAGGCACCTGAAAATGATAATTGCACAAGTATGCTCCCCCACACACCGAAATTTGGCTTGCGGAATATCTCTGCAGATTCCCAAAATATCTCGATGTTGACTGATTGTTTGCTGCGCTTTGTAATTACCCGATTATACATAATTTTGTTTCTTTGATGAAATTAGTTCCACATAAGTACTCAACAGATTTTTTAACATTTCAAAGCTGTGAAGTGTCTGTCCATTTATACGCGAGTTGAAATAGGGTGGTGGGGGGGGGGCGTTCGGAGAAATCTCACCAGAGGAACAAAAAGTGGTATCTGGACATAAGTTCATCAAGAATTGCAGTATTTAGAAGAACATCTGTGGTCCAATATTAGCTAATTTTCAATTTTTTTTCACGTGATGCATCAGAAGACAAATAGCTATGAAACAAAAAATTTCATCATATTCAGTATCTTTCCACTTTGATATTCAGAATGCACGGATTCTAGAATATTCTCCATAGTGGTTATATAAAACCGATTCTTTTCATCATCTATATATTTCATCAGTTCTTCTGTAAAAATAATAAGATGAAAACTGGCACATTCCCTATTTGACACACATGTCCTGACAGCGTATCATCAAATGCGTGACTAACTGGACGAAAATCATTTTCTTTCCAGTCAGATTTATCACTAAGACGTAATTTCTTCGTAAGCATTTCCCTATCACTTTCTGATTCTTCGTATTCAGAACAACTAACATCTCTTGTTGAAACATGAGACTGCATTGTCACCCCTGCTGATGAGTATGGTTTATGACTACAGCCTTCCAATTCTGTGGAAAAGCTATCACTTTCCATCAAAATCAAGTAGTTCATCCTCGGTGTCACTCCTCGTAAGAATCTCCATGATTTCTTCCTCAATGCACCCATGACGTCTTGCCATTTTCTTCATAAAATACAGGGCACAAAGAAGACTGATGTAATTTCTGTTGAATAGTGAACTGTAGAGCAACGCCTAGGCTCCCTACAGACAAACATTCGTACGATAAGATAGCGACCAGAACTGCAAAAGGCTATTGAGAAATGGGTCGTGAAGTCTGCTGTACGACTCAGGTAGCGGCGCATCTATATTCGTCATCAGCACTCAGGTAGCGGAAGGCGGGTGCGGCTAATCTCGTCAACAGCACTCAGGGGAAAACCGGCGGCTGCGTCTAAACTCGTCATTAGCACGTGGGGCCAGCAGGCAGCATGACGTGTGTACACATCAACAGCAGTCAAAGGATTAAAAAGAAATTTCTCTAAAAACAAATCAGAATTTTGTTCAGTGAAAAACTTACTTGTGCTTTTACTGTATAGATTTTAAACAGTTTAGGATTCTGTTGTAAGTACAAGCAGATATAGACAGCAACAGTTCCATTGTGACTAAGAGAATAAAATTATCAGTATTTCTGTGTTTTGCAAAAAATTTGAAACTGTTATGTTGTGTCCATTACAAACTAAAAGGAAAATAATTCACTGCACTAAATTAAATACAAATGTTGCTTTAGAAACATTACCAAACAAATAATCTCTTGGAAGAGCTAATATCTGTCAGCTCTGACACTCTTTCAATTTGAGGTAATGCTATACTCACTTCAAAAATGACTGGAAGTCATCACATATTACTTCACATCCTGGCCACTTGCAAACTCCATGGCCATATAAAGGATGCAGCTTTTCTCCACAGTTGTCTAAAAGTTTCTCCTCTCCCATACCTGTAACTCCATTCATATTGTCTCTGCGACCAAGCCCTATGGAGCTCAGAAGTCCTGAAAAAGTATACATTTTATTCCAAGGAATTTTTTATGCCAAAAAGAAAAAATCTAAAATAATCAGTCAGAAGTGACTATTATTGTTACAGTGCTGTTTTTGTTCATGAAAACATTAATTCCATGTAATGACTGTATAAGATAGAGAAAATTTCTGATAAATATTGACTTGCAATATGAATGATATTTTCAATCAGCTCTATGTAAAATTAAGGCATAAAGATAAGATATTAGCCATCATACCAAAAGGGAGAGAAATGAAGATTGCCTGAAAACACCTACAACAATATCTGTTCATTAGATCTGACAAATAGTTTTCTATCTGTGAACTCTAATATAAAGTATTATATCAATTAATATTGGCTTATTGGAAATTTGCAGTCATAAGGTTAGCTATAAATTAGTTCATGTAGTAGTTGTGTTGAAATATTAGCTTCAATTAAAAATAATTCTACTGTTCTTCACTGATATAACCTTTAACGTAGAGGATATAATTTAAAGTCAAATTGAAACAACTTGATATTGTCAAAATGCTAATCAACAATGCTATTGTATAATACTGCATAAAATGTTACAGTTAGCAAACTGATAATGCTCTTACTAATATAGCTGCCACAGTAGTGAATCATAACTTTTTAGAAGTTTCATTCATGACTAAAATTCTGACACAAGCAAAATAGTATAGCCTGTAACTTACCATTGAGGCTAGGTATATTTTTATGAGATGTGTTATGGTGGGCTTCATGACTTTCAGTTGATGGATCTTTCCATGGGTTTGGAACTTCAGATGTCAAACCTACAAATCACCATGTACACATTATGGAAAAAAACTCTAGAAATATAAAAATAAATAAAAGTATAATTGGTTTCTGGGTAATATTAACCTAATATAAGAACTATTTTCACACTCAACAGAGAATAAGAAAAGTAATAATAAATTTTCGCAGCACTTTAGAATTCCGCACTGCAGTGGGTGTCATTTTATTTCAGCATTACAATTTTTAGACTCTTGCATTTCATGTGAAACTTATTTCTTGCAAGCTCTGGGGCAAATTGGGCAGTTGGCATCTAGAGTAATACAGATTACATAACAGTAACATAAAGTACCCGAGGAAACTCAAGTAACTAAAAGAGTGTTGCAAAACACTGAGTCCCTCCACAGAGACCCCACAGTAATGACAAACAGTTCTTTCCATTGGAGCAATGTGATGAAGGCAACATAGCTGTTTCATTTTTAAGTGCAATGCCTGACAGGACACCCATGAAGTGCGGACTTCCAAACACTGCCTGACAGCACCAATAAACAGTTACAGCAAACATACCTTCAGCAAATTTCTTCTAGAAAATCTTCATATTTTCCACAACTATGTGCCTGTAATTCAGCATGCACTCTTTTATTATTGCTCCTGTGTACCATGAATTTGCTTTAATGTTTGAAGTATCAGTTCATGAAAACTTCCACCTCAGTGTTCATGCCATTTGATAAAATTTCCACAGAGGTTCGTTTACTGTTGTTTTGATAAACCCAGAATGGTGTAAGTTCAAATTAGCTTTCACTGCTCTGTAACTTCTTCACAGATGATTTCTTTTTGCAGAAATGTTCCATGGCATTATCCTACTTGTTTGAAGGTAATATTGTGCTTCAGTGAAGTATAATTGGTAAAGCATAAGTGTTAAGACCAATATCATTTTTTGCATCATCACCAGAAGTCCTTCAAAGAAATAATTTGGAATGTCCTCTACAAATACATCAAATATTGTCTTATAAAATAAATGGAGATTTTATTTCTTCATTTTTCATCATTCTTTTTTTTTAAATAATAATAAAAAAACACGAAAGGAAATAATTGTATAATTGCTCAGGGTTGCATATATTTTGATGGGATTACATCCATTGTAACATATCCATCAGTTGATGACTTGCATGAGTGAATGATACCTCTTGCATTTATATTATACCTTTGTAGAACTGATAACTCATATATGAAATTAAGTGCAACTGGAGGTAATCCCCTACAGTGATTAACCTCAAGTCTCAGGTAATAACCAGATTCAGCACTCCATACACTTTATGCCACCCAATACAATGACACTTAAAATTGAAGTATCTAAAAAAGATAAAGCATTTATGATGCAATGGAAATCTTAACATTTTTGTGTGTGGTTCTTAAAAACTTTCATCAAAAATGCAGTATGCTGTATCTTCGCATAATTGTTTCATACCTATGAATAAAACTATACTTGAAAGTTGACTTCTTTTCTTCATTTGCATCACCATTCCAATAAATCAAATATAATGAAATTCCCATTCTACTATATTATTTTTCTTGGGGCAAATGACTATCAGATATTGAATGATTTAGTTCACTTAAAGTGTATGAGGAGAAACATCAGCTTCTAAAGTGTGTATAAAATGATTATTTGTTATAAAAAGGCTTGCACTACAGTAAGATTAACAGTAGTCATAATGACAGTTAAAAATCAAACAATTTCTTCATTCAGAAGAAAAGACAAAAGGTGGTGATTTTTAGTATTGTCAATACACAATCAATATCTTTACTATATCTGTATAAATTTAGTTAAACCACTTTTTTTGATAAAAAAAATATCTAAAGACACTTTTTGGTAAGCAATTTTTATCTGATTGATGTATATGTGTATTTAATAATGTGACAAACAACTAGCACAAAGTTCCATTGCATATATAATATGAAACTCAATAACATAGTACCTTCCATTCTTTGAACATGTATAGTTACTATTATTTCTTTCTTTATCTGGTGTTTTTATTATGCCAATTCATTTCTTTATATCATAATTAATTTCCGTACTCTTCATACGTAATAATATAAAGTTTCTTATATATCTCCATATATATTTTTTTTAACCAATGAGGATGTCTTCTACATTTGTATACATTTTACCCTCTTATAATCACAACAGTAATAGACATTCCTTAGACTGTCCATGGAAAATCACTATGAAAATTTGTGCTCTTATGTAAAACTGAAATGTTAATCTCAAAATTCTGTTCTTTTGTGACAATATTTGTTTTTAAAACTTTATCTTGAATCTTAGGTATGGTTTCCCATGTTTCCTTGTTTCATTTTTATCTAAATGGCTTCTTCATTTCCTATGTTAGACACATCAATTTTATCATAAATGTGCAAACTGAAAATTACTGGAATCAGACTTCTTTATTGATGAAAATGTGCATTACATTACATTTGAAGTAAATGTTCACAGCAGAATGAAATTCACCTTCCAGTTTCAATCAATTGTAATTAAATTTTTTTTAAAAGTAAATTTAAATATGTAATTTGAATATCTATTACATTAGAGCAATAATGCTTCAGTTATTACATCAATTTTATCTTTCTTTGTGCAGCACTCATTCACATTTGGTCATTCAATCTGTCCAGCCTTCCTCCTAACCTACCCATCCCAATAAAAATCATTGTAGTAGAAATGGCTTTCTTAAATAAAATCTCATTTTTTTCCTCCCATCACAAAGGCTTCAAGGCAATGAAATTTCATATTATTGAATGATGGTATTGATTCCTTGTGATATTTGTGCCTCGAGTATCAATTCTGTTTTATTTTGTGTGTTTCTTGCTTTTTAGATAAACATTTTTATCAACTGATTTCAGCAACTGTACTGTAGAGCTATTAAATAATAATAAAAGAATCTAACATTTTCTGGAGGTGGTTCCATTATACATGAACTATAATGCTTGTTCCCACTTCCTTCCAAAGAAATATCTTCCAGTTATTTTGTAAACTTTTTGCTTCCCTTTACACCATACAGTGATGAAACACCATTTAAAAATTATTGGATAATTTGGTTTATTCATTAAGACTCTTGTTTCAAATATATCTTGAACTATTTCAACTTTGTCTGCACTTTTCAATCAAACTGGATAAAGCAGCTACACTCTCAATCTCAATCTATCAGCAACAAAACATGATTTATTTTTTTTTTTGATGATTAAGGTCTAAATATTTCCATTATTTTTTTCCTGTGCAACACTGCCGCTACAGCTATTCCAAAAATAAACAGATTTTTCAACTTTCTAGTCTCAAACATCTGGAATGTTTGCATTTCCACAACATAACTCCTCCAATATATTAAATCCGTTAATACTTTTAATGAAACATTATTTCCTCTACATTAGCACTATTAATTCCTTAGTGGTTATAATACGAAACAGTATAATATTTCACTTAATTCAGGTAAGAAAAACTGAAATGAAACAATGAATGTGGGTAAATAAATAAATAAATATGCTTTATTTCATGATATGAAAGCAGAAGTTTGTTTAAATTTATTAATTTAAGACATTTAAACATTCTTTAACGTACAAATTTTGCTTGTGGTTGGCTATCAGTGATGTAGGCCCTACACCATTTCATACTGTATCTGACTCATATATATGTACTTGGCAGGTTCCTTTTCAATATGCTCTTCCCTTAGTTTTACTCAGTTCTTCAACCATATCCAGAAACTTTTCATTATTTTCTTTTTTATTTTGATTTTTAGTTTGAAGTCCAGTTGCTCAATTCAAAAAAATCAGTTGTACAGGTAAGATCTACAGGTTTATTCTCACAACTTTAATCACTTGTATTTCATACTTTTATGCTGATGCTCTCATCCTGTATTATCATCTTCTAACAGTTACTAGTTCTTGAAGATGGCAACTTGAAGAAATTTAAATTCATCTCTGCTTTCTTGTTTGGTCATTTGAACACCAATGATGATTTTGTATCCAGAAGAACAGTGAGATAAAATATTCCACTTATGTTCCTTGTTACAGAATATTTACTATTAACACTGAGCATATCTGATGACTGATGAATCTTGAAGTTATTTATTTCTTCCATATAAAAACACTTCAGTATTTCTTTGTCAGCTTCTTCAAAGAGAATTATGAGCTGTTCACAGTACCATAATCTGATGTTTTCGTTTCATAACTGCAAAGACAAAATTGAAATCTTGATATAAGCTTTTAGGAAATGGGGTCCAGTGGAGGGGCCACATGTTGAGAACGTTTATCTCTTTTATTTTTTAAAGAAAGGATTTGCCCGCCCAGAGCTGGCAAGGTTCATTCTTTATCTGCATGCCTACCTGCACTTTGTGCCTGAGCTTGAGCAAGCACCATTGGTTGTATCCCAATACCCTGCTGCAGCAAATATTGCCGTTGTGTGATTTGTAATTGTTGCATTAGTTGTTGCTGTTGTAGTGCTAATTGCTGTAAGGGACCTGTAGCTTTCTTTTTGTCTCCTGATTGTAAAAGATGAGTCTGCTGTATAACATTCAGCTGAAGCTGTTCTTGTAATTGCTGCATAGCCTGTTGTAACTGCTTCATTCCAAGCTCAGCCAGTTGTTGCTGTTGCTGAAACAAATGCATGTTCACAGTACCTTACCTGATGTTAGCTTCATAAATGTTAACACTCTAACATAAGAAGCATTTATTATATAGAATTTTCATTTCTGTTACTCAAAACCCATTGCAGTACACGTGTCTGACTACAGCAGCATATTAAGCGGTGAAGAAAAATATGAAAATTACTTTGACAAACTATATACAAAGAATAATTGCATGAAATGTTAACAGAACTTAGGCTGGAACCAAATTAAAAAAGACAATATCAACAAATTGTAAATCAACAATTTCTTCTTCCAGTTCTCTTTAGATAAACAGTTTTGACATGAAAAATTTCCTATTGTTTGCATGAAACTACCATGAAAAATATTTTCACAGAATGGTAG
Source organism: Vandiemenella viatica (assembly GCA_031002005.1). Lineage (NCBI taxonomy): Eukaryota > Metazoa > Arthropoda > Insecta > Orthoptera > Morabidae > Vandiemenella > Vandiemenella viatica. The sequence goes on from CM061921.1 coordinate 156,336,321, forward strand.
TAGAGATAAAGCTGCAAGTATTCTTCACATGAAAGCACTTAGAAAGGTGTTTTTATGTGCAGTTAATATAAGTAAGGGTAGTGGAAGTGAGAAACAGGACCAGGTAATAGATAATTTTCATCTCTCAGCATACATCATCACTAGCATAAGTGTTAAAAGCTGTGTTGTACTGTATGACAGCCAACAATAATAAACTTGCACAATCTGGGTACAAAAACACAACTATTTTTGCCACTCAGTTTAGTACATAGGACTCTAGAAATATCTTTGAAACTGCTTAATCATGACAGAAAAAAGAGTTACTTCCATCTACAGACTGAAATACTACACAATTTAGCTCGTATAAACTAATTTGCTAATACTTATTAAAGTTTAATTAGACATTGAAATTAATTTTTTTTTATTAAATTTGCTGAATTTTGAATGCTATTTTTGAACATTTAGAATTATTATATTATTTCAAAATCAAAACAGCAAAGTGATACAATAGTGTCTTGAGTTAATTGTTTCTTAAGAAAAAGGATGAAGAACTTTCTTAATAGATCATGTCAGCAATATCAGGAATGTAAAAATAACTTTCCTTTGACCACTTTATAAAGAAGAGTCTGATGAACTGTTGACATTCTCTTTTACAAATCACCTGGCTTGAGAAATAGCATAAATTTTGTATGAAAAAATTAGGCACTTTGTAAATAGGTTTGACCTGTTATCAGAGTCAGTGAGGGAAGAATCTCAAGCAGATGTAGGAGTAATTTAGTTGTAGCAGGGTTTTAGGAATATAGGAGTGGGTTTAAAACATGGGAATAAAAAGAGGTAGGTATTAGATAATAGAAATGGGATATGTTGTAGGATAATTTCTGCAGGATCAGTTAGGCACACACTGCCAGATCACAAGTATTTATAAAACTAATGCTGCACTTGGCCAGATAAGAGGAGATAGGCTTACTTTATAGAGGTTTCACTAAGGATGACAGGGTGGGTGTGGGTGCAGAAAACAATGTCAATAAGAAAGTGGATTATCAAATATTTTGGATGATTTACACTGCCTTGATGTTTTGACTGAAGAAAAGTTCTTCCTCAGGGGTCAAACCACCTGCTGAGTCTACTAGAGACTGGTGTCTGGCTGTTCTTGCCTTTATAGTGTAGAGACTATTGATTCTGTACCAACCATTAATTACCCAGAGATGTCATTAATTGCAGTGTTGCTATTTGACTAACATACATGTTCATACTTAGCCTAGTTCATAGCTGCCATATTTATTAATTGGCATTTGCAATAGCTGATTTTGTGAAATGGCTCCAGTAGGTATGACTAATATGTTCGTGCATCCTCAAAGCTATGGTTCATTCAGTTTTGCCTATGTAAATTTTTCCACATTCTCAGGTAATTTCATAAAGTCCACTGCTTTGCAGCAGAGATCTTCAATCTTTGGCTGTTCTTCAAGTGTTCTTTTCTTTTGTTTCAACTTCAGGAAAGTAAGTTATGGAATGAAGAGTGGCTTGGGGAAAATAATGAAAGCACCATAGCACAATAGGGTGGAATGAATGCAGATTCAGCATTACAGTGGTTGGCTGCAGTTAAACCCAGCCATGATGTGGGTAAGTAGTAATTTGGGAAAGGCCTAGATTCTGTCATGCAGATTATGTGTGTGGACACTATAAGTAGGTGAGGTTATATTACACACATCCTATACTTCAATGGAAGCAGGGAGGGGATACTTTCCAAGTTGCTAAGCAAAGCTGTTAGGCAGTCAGTTGTGAAGGGGATATTTTTATAGTTTCGATACTGATAAGGACAACAGGATTGTTGATTACAAATGCAAAATAGGAGAAATCATTAATACCGAAGAAGTAAGTGAATTTGTAGAAACATTAAAAAGAAGGATTTGCAATAAGGAAGGAAAAAGATAAATGATCATGAAGCAGTTATAATGTATTTAAGAAATTTCACCAAACCACTGACCAAAAATAAAAGTGGATATAGGTACAATTATAAAAGGCACAGGTTCTGTAAATGAAGAGAAACTCCAGTTGAAGGTTTTATATGTGGAAGTATACTGGAGATTAAGTTGGAAGGGTTCAAACATATAAGATCTGGGGAAGAATTGTTAATTCCAAAACAAAAGATAGAGAAAAGCACAGGGTATGCATACTGTAATTGGGTGGTGAGGAGACTGAAGAGGTTGGCAAGGAGAGAGCAATAGAGTAAAAAAGTTGCAGGGTAATGGGGAACAATTCAAAGACTATATAAGAAACTTAGAAAGCAAAGAGGGAGCTTATAGATGCATTTTTCAAGAATATTATGGCTGTGTGTGTGTGGGGGGGGGGGGCACACTTAATGATTTAGCAACAAATTTGTGTACCTATTCTAGCAAATGGCAAGGAAGAGAGGGTATTCAGACAATTTAGAGATTGGGAAGAAGTTCTAATAATATGAAGTAAGTGGAAATATTAAATAATTAGTTTAATTAGACCATTAGGAAATATCAGAGCAGAAACATTTACACATAAGTAGAAATAGGTGAAACAGGAACTTAAAAACATGTTATGAAGATAATCAGGGAGCAAATTAAGTCTGTAACATTCTGTTTTATCTCCAATACCATTTATAGATAGACACTGTGAGATCAGGAGTGCTGAAGTGTGAATGTACTGAATACCTGCCAATGAAAATAGAGGCAGGGATTTTTTAAAAAATAATTCCTGGATGCCAAACACTAGGAAGAGCCAAAAATTTAATACAGGGACAATAAACTCTCATTTGTGATATGAACGTCTCTAAAAGATGGAGGAAGGGTTTTTTGGTGGGTAGCCTGACAAAAGGAGGTTCTTTTGGCATATTGCAGTGAAAGACATTGTAAATCAGTGCTAGGTCTATCTACAGGTATGTAGAACATTAGCAGTGGACATTTGATGTAAGAAATCTCAGAGAATTGCTTAAAATGTACACTGAGAAATCTCTCCAAATTGGTAAAATATTCTCAATATATCACCAAATAAGATACGTGTGCAAAAAAAAAATTATGTTACATGAATGCTTGCTGCATGATTTTGGGATTAACTAGGTTTTAACTTTCCATCAACACCAGAGGAAGCAGAGAGAGAACTTGTTGAATCACAGAACAGACTACTGCAGCATTCGGAGATTCTTTATGACACCATCTTGAAGTGCAGTTCAAACATTTGGCAGAGTTGATGGATCAAACTCATCAGCAGAACACATGGTGAAAGCAACAGTGTTCTGTCCCATGACAACCTGCCAAAGCAATGACTTTCACTTGTCTATGCCCGAAAAATGCTGTCTGTCACAGCTGAAATTGCTTCTCATCTGCCATCATTGTGGTAATTGGTGAATATGGAACAATCCAAATCAATTGAATTTACCTTTTCAATGAAAAGTGACACAAGATTATCATGCTCTTAAAAATTCAAACTGATTGTGATGTGTTAAAATTATTTCAAATTAATAAAAATTATTCAAAGTAATCAAGTTCTACTAAAATCTTTGCTTCACTGATTTCATATCGATTCTTTTATAATTCCAGTCTAATCATTAAACCTATATAGTCTGTCATCCAAGTAATAAATATATTTGCTAATTATTAATAAAAATAAATTATATTTATAACCATCACCACTATAATAATTTAAGTTAAAAAGCACAAAGGGCTGTTATGGATAATGTTACCACACATGTGTTTAAGATAGATGGATACAATACTATTTATATTGAAAATAGAGACCTGCTACATGCCAGAGGACTGGAAATATGTCACTAGTTCCAGTTCATAAAGTTGGGGAGACAAATAAGCAGGCCCGCCGCCAGCTGTTTCAGCGCTAGTGTGCAATACCGATTATGCCGCCCCCTGTCTAACTACAGCTAGTGGTGTGTTTAGGAAATTTCCGAACCGGGTCAAAAAACTGTGAAATTGGAGATTGCCGCCCCTTCCAACATTATTTGCCGCCCCCATTGTTGCCTTTGCGAGTGTCGCCGGTGTTGAGCTTAAAAAAAAAAAAAAAAGTTCGCCCGCTGCATAATATGCCGCAAATTTCGTCGCGACGACAATGGAGTGGCAACTATCGCGGTGCGGCGACTGTCGATCGCTCGTTTTGCCGCCCCCCTCGATGTGCCGCCCGCGTGCGGTGCACGCCTTGCACGCCCGCTTACGGCGGCCCTGCAAATAAGGTCCAGAACTAAACACCAATTAGTTTGATCTAAGAGTGAGGCTAATTGGCTGGGAACTAGATATACAACATTAAGAATATTTATGAGGAAAGAAGGTGATATGTAAATAAACAACATATGTTTAAGAGAGGTGAATCTTAGTTTGTCAGCAATGTGCAAAGAATTTGTATGAGATGAAGATGGAATACCAAGTTAATAAAAGTAGCATTGATATCTCCAACGAATTGGACTGTGTGGACCACAGATTTGTGGTAAATAGTGTTAACACTGTGAGTAAAAACATATGGTGTGTTGGTATGTGGAGTAATTCATAAGAGGAAGGAACAACAGAGCAAGGAAATGCTGTATCAGATGAGGAAAACATTGGAAAAACTGTGGATAAGGATAGTGTAATAGGCTCATTTATTATTTTAAAGAATTATTCTAATTCTAGTTTTTATTAAGAAGTTAGATCATTTACGGATGAAATAATATTATATAATAGGATAAAATAACAAAGAAATGTGAACAGCAACAGAAGGATATGGATAGGATGACTAGTTATTTAAGTTAAAATAAAATGAAAAAATGTAAAAAAACAGTAAACTTATTACATACAGACCTAAAGGTATCCAATAATTTTTTTGTAAGGACGCAGAATTGCTTGTTGAAAACATGAAGTGTAAATATCTTGGCATATATTTTGATAATAAACTCAACTGGACTGGCCACATTGTGGAGTTGGAAAGCAGAGGTTTGAAAACTACTCAGTCTAGTGGAGTGGGTGATAAGAAGATATACTACAGAAACATTTATTTTGTTCTGGCTTTACACATTGCAGACATTGGGGTCATGGTCATTACAGGCAGGAAGAGACTGGGAGAAGGAATGGGAAGGAAATTGGACATGGCCTTTTGAAGGAACCCTTCTGGTATTTGCCTGGGGTGATTTATGAAAACCATGGAAAAGCCAAATCTGGATGGGGATTAGAACCCATGTCCACCCAAATGCCAGGCCAGAGCACAACCGCTAACACACTCCGCTCTGCCAGGAGTAAAGGAATTGAGCTACAAAAAAGTGGTCACTCCCCTAATTGAATATGGTAAAGTAATATTGGACTCACCGTCTGGGTATCACAAACAGAATTTTGAGGGATGGAATGGAGATCTTTTAGATTATTTTAAGGAAACTACTGTAGAACACAATCGATAAATACTCGTATAGGATAAAGAAGGTGGGTTGGTAATCATCTGAATAAAGGGATTAGGTGAATAGAGAGGTGGATGTTTATAAAACATACACTAGTGATAAGGTCTGGTTGGATATTGGGAAAAGAATTGTTGGGATGCATGTTTAAGGTAAGAGATGACCACAATCATGAAATAGTTTTTGATTTCATACATAAGATGTGGAAATTTTCATCTGAAGGTAGAAGAGATGGGGACTGGAGTAAATTATTGCAGTAAGCACTGAATAAGTCACCTAAAATGGTGAAATGATTTAAAGTAAAATTTTATATAATATAAAGGCAAGTAGGCAGGGAAATAGTTATTGGAGTGTGCAGTTTTCAATTTTTGAGGGGGACCATTTGCAGTTACTGATTCATATCTGTTTTATCAGACATAAACTTATTTGCATGTTTGGGTTATTAATGAGCAATGTTAGCTATAGCTTGTTGCCATTGACTAATTTTTTTATTCAGCCTGTAAGTGAAGTGGAAGTATCAAATATGTTTACCATACATTGGTAATGTTAGACGTTAAATTTTTTTTGAAAAAATGTGAAAAATGTGCTAAAGCTCATCTCCTTGTTCACATCTAAAATAATTCTTTAGCCAGTGGTTTATTCCCAGACAGCAGAAGTTAAATACATGTTTAAAAAAGCAGGGAAAAGGTAACATATGATATCACTATCTCAATCTTCTGATGTTTTTCTAAAATAATGGAGGCACTTGTAAGCTAACCTAGAATTTCGGAAACTGCGTAACAAAATTTATTTACAGAACACTGGGGTTAATTAAATAACATGGTACCTCACCTATAGAGTCATTTACGTAGTCAATGCAGGCAATAAAGCAAGTTAAACAGTTAAGTTATAGATCTAACTAAACAGCTATAGAAAGACTTAAAATAAGATCAACATATCTAGTAGTTGGTTTCGGAATAATTTCGTAAAAGTTAACATCTGTAAGCTAGCCTAGAATTTAGTAAATTTATAGTGAAATTTATGTACAGTATAGTGGGCTTAGGTGAACAACAGGATACCGCAAGCTTTAGAGTAATTTTTGAAGGTAATTCAGGCAATAAATGAAACTAAACAGTTAATTCAGACAATACATCAAGTTTAGATATAAATTCAAATTCTAAATCTATCTAAACAGCTGTAGAAGGACACAACATAACATTTGCATATGCAATATTTGATTTCTATGTAATTTCGCTAAAGTTAATATTTTCTTCACTTTGAAAGATATTGAGAATAAGAAACAGTCAAATGATGATAGAATTTGTAGCAAGGAAATCATACTAAAAAGTTTAAAGACATTAAAAGCTAAAATTTATGAAAAATTTAAAACATAATTACACGCTTTAAAATTCGCATTTTGGAAAGATATAGGAAGTTAGCTTATAGCAAGAGAGAAACTTAATTTTTTCTTTGGAAAACTCGGAATAGTTTAATGGTCGTTTTTCGAGTAGTATATAGTACCTGCAGACTCATGGCACAAAGAAAAATGAATCAGCTTAATAATATATGTTAATTCAAGGGAAGAAATTGTATTAAAAATAAAGCTTAGTCAAATACAAAGAGTTTCCAGTAAGTTTTATTTATATTAACGAAGTAATTGGGTCAAGATAAAAGAAAGTAATGGCCAGACAAGATAGCCTTCAAGGGAACGATATTTCAGAAATTAATAATAAATCGTAGAAAACAGGTAGTGACTCCAAAAACGCACCATAGACATTTGAGAAGACGTAGAATCATTTAAAGTAGGTTTCAAAGTCATCATAAAGTTATTAGCGGCGTCGAAAATAAGCTATTGCATCGTAAACACTTTCAAATTTTTTTTGAAAGTAGTTAAACCTCTTAAAATATAGGAAAAACTATTTTTAGTGGAATTGTACTAAATCATGTATGAAATTGAAATAAGGAGCATTAGATCGCGAAAAAAGGATTCGTTACGAGAAAACCAATTGAAATATTTACAGATACCTTCCAAATAATGAGAAAATATATAAAATTAACCCCCAATAAGGAAAAAAAAAAAAAAAATGAAGTAAACTGTTCAAGATTTCCAAATTGCTATTGGGGAAGGTGATGAAGAAATTGGTGCCTCACTAGATTCACTCATTTTACTGAACTTTTGGCGGATGAAATGAGTGGCAGGGCCGGCGTTAGGGGGGGTTAAGCGGGGCAAAAGTACCCGGGGCCCAGCCACCAAAAGGGGGGCCCGCCGGCCTGGGTGCCTAAATAAATAGAAATCAAATACAAATTTTAAAATCTGCACCAATAATTTTAAACATTTTTGTATTCAAATTTTCTGAGTTATCCAAAAAACCAAAGTGTAAACTAAAAATATTTTCAGGGGGTAGGGGGGGGCGTGGAAAGAGGGCCTAAGATCGCTTACCTGGGGCCCAAGAATCGTAGCGCCGGCCCTGATGAGTGGCAATCTATACTGATGAGGGAAAACATTACGACCACTGTCCACCGCGAGATAAATGCCGCCTGGTGGCGTTGCAGGTAGGCCTATGTCATAGGGTAAGGATTCTATATTAATGGAGCAGAGTCGAATAGGGAATTAATCTAGCAACGATACATGCGGCAAATGGATCAGTATTAACTGCAAGTTTAAGTAGGCCTACCTCTCATGATGACATCAGAACTAAAGGAAAAACAAGTCGTGGAAATTGCGCTACTATAATACATTATCTAACATATGACTTTTTAATAGCTATCACAGAATATCTCTCTATTTCATGGACATCTGCTTCTGTGACTTTTCTGTCATTTTTCGACGGTGAGGATAATCTTGACTGGACTGATTTGGGATCATGCAGGAGATAAAGCCAAATGGTAGAAAATTTATAGCCACTAAATGGTTTTACTGATAATATATACCAATAGTTGATAAGAAGTTTTATAAGGAATTCTAAAAAGTTGTCACAGGTATGATAAATTATGTTTTCTATTTTTATGGCCCCATCTCAACATCTATGAAAGAAATAGTTAGTTTTTTGATAAATAGAACTGCAGGAACTTTGTGGCTAACTAACAAATGTAACATAATTACAAACTATGTCCCAAAAGTAATTCGTCGATTTTTTAAAAACTAATTTATTGATGAGATAGGTACAGCAACTAAAAATTTCTTCAAAGTATGACCCTACGGCGGCGATACATTTTTTCCAGCGCGCTTTCCATGCCTTGTACACTACCATGATGTCCTTGGCGGAGAAATCCTTTAGAGCCCTCGTCGTACTTGCTTTGATGTTGTCCAAAGTCTCGAAATGCGTTCCTTTCATGTCACTCTTCAGCCGGGGGAACGAAAAGAAGTCCGCCGGAGGAAGGTTGGGACTATAGGGCGGCTGTGGCAGCGTTACCATACCGATTCGGGTCAGGTAGTCCACGACAACGAAGGCAGTTTGGGCCGGTGCGTTGTCTTGGTGAACTTCCAACAAGCTCTGATCTCCTTTCGGACATGCGTGACCCTTTGTTCGGTTTCTGATCTGGGCGTTTATGGTCTATCCAGAAGGTACGAACTCAATCTACAATATCCCCTTTGTATCAAAGAAAACAATGAGCATGACTTCCACGCGTGATTTGCACATGTGAGCCTTGTTGGGGCGCGGAGAAGCCGAGGTGTGCCACTCCGCACTCTGCCTCTTTGTTTCTGGATCGTACTCGAAGAGTCACGTCTCATCCTCGGTAATAACACTGTCCAAAAAATTAGGATGATCTGCATAGAGTTGCAGTTCACACACTTCCACTCGATTCTGTTTTTGCGTATCGTTCAAAAGTTTTGGAATAAGTTTCGCCTAAGCCTTGCGCATGAGCAAATCTTACGATACGATCCTGGTGAACAGTCGTTTTATGTTCATTAAATCCGACACTAACCGAACACTCATTCGACCGTCAGAATTCAGTAACAGGGGCACACGAGTCACACTATCGTCATTTCGGGACGTTGAAGGGCGTCCTTGGCGGGCTTCGTCGGTGACCTCCTCCCGGCCTTCTTTGAACATCTTGTGCCAGCTATTTGATTGCGATCTGGACAGTCATAGTCACCGAAGGCTTGCTGAAACATCTCGAAAGTTTCCAGCGGCGTCTTGTTCACCTTCACGTAAAACTTGATCGCGTATCTTTGATACAATGTTTTCTCCATTGTAAGTACGACGCGACTACTGCTAAGGAGCCGGTTCTGACCTCCCCAGAGCTTGGAGACAACTGAGTGCCGAATCGTTGGAAAACTTAATCTCCCCCCAGCCTATCCACTCTGAGACGTATAGTCGCGTCAAAACGAAATGAAAATGTGACGCATTACTTATGGGACAGACGTTGTGTACATGTTTTTAGTAATAATCTGTTTTGGATAGTTTAGAATTTATTTTTAACCTTAAGAACATAGTTTGTCATTATATTGTTCATAGTAACTTAAATGTTTTTCTGTTAATCAATCCTGTAATTTATGTGGTACTTAGTTTGCAGATCGCAGAGTACAAATCTTTCGCATCCTGGTACTCATAATATGTAACTTAAGCCTACCTACAACCCCTTTAAATTCTTCAACGTACATGCCTTTTTTCAACATTTAATTCTATAAGCACCATAGAATGTTTTTGGAGATTTTTTTTCCCTACGCAGATTGAAGTCGTTTTAATATTAACTTAGAGAATCACATTTCTTAGCGTCTTTTATGAATCAGTTTCCCGCTGCCTTATTGCTCCCAATAGCACTGATAATTTTTCACTCATTCTCGTCTTAGAATGTAGTCAATATTTTGATTATTTGATCACGAGTAACTACTGAAAACATTATTAAAAAGTTCTTCCATGTTATATAAGTAAGTGAATAAGTAACTGCGACGAAGATGAAGATAATTCTTTACACGTCTCATAACTATCTGCCTGTACGGTCCAGAGACCGAAGAAATGACCGTGGAATGGAATCATCCTAACTTATCTTCCAGGCTGAGGTATATGACAGGTTTTTTGGAAACTATCATGTTATAATCTGAACTGATTATGATTAGTTAATCAAAAATCTCACAACTGCAGCCTTCCATACAAATTACGAGAAAAGCCGCTTGACAAGGTCCAAAAATGTTGTTCCTCAGCCAATGTTGCACCCTCAAATTTTACCCAAGTGTTTACTGTGGAAATAAAAAAATATGATTACCCGATTCTATTCATTTTGGGATATCGCTTACGTGATTAGTTTGATCGAAATGGTAAACTATGTAAAACTCTTGCATTAATTTTTACACAACATTCTTATATTTCAAATGGGTTGTAACTTTAGCTACAGACAGGCTTTCAGGTGACTGAAACTTACAGAATCCACTGATACACATCACACTTATTGATTCTCTAAATATTTCTATTAAGCATAAAAATGTGGCAGGTGCTCTAGACAGTGACGGATCTACGAATTTTCCGAGCCGGTGGGAAAACTATGAGATTTCCACCCCTTAAAATATGATTTTGCCTTCCCCAGTGTCGCCGGCCAGGGCAGTAGTGAACCCAAATTTCCGTCCCCCCGAAGTTGCCGCCTGGCAAGTGCCCCGGTTTGCTCCCGTCTCCTCATCCCCCCCCCCCCTCCCTCAGATCCAGAAATGACTCGAGAGTACCCTAAAAGTATATTCTGTCCAGGGCGTAAGTTTGTTTTACGGCAGTCCATCTACATATGAGGATTGCAAAATATGGAAAGAAAATGTGTTTTTATTTTACACTAATTGTCAGCCTCTCTTTCACGTGGCATACCATATTTTCATATACGATGTTACTGAATGTTTCTAGACATAATTAGTCATCCTCCGCATGCCAACAGTTACCTAACACGTGACTGGAGGAGCCGATGCAGAGTCAGGGCACCCTGTTGACCACTGAATTGGAAAAGGCCCCTAGAATTGGATGAATAATAAATGGCACGGGGATTTAAACTATAATGGATACTGATCCATAGAAGATAGATATCCCCAGGAAATGTAATGCTGGGAGATAAATTAATTTATAGCTCGTAAAATAATTACCCTTTGAAAACTTCAGCTCGGAAATAATCAGGAAAAAAATTAGATCGGAAGAAAAGACATACAAATATTCAGAGAGTAGGTGCGTGTTTGAATGAGCCAGATAGGTGACAGAATTTAAATCTTGACTAGATGGAAGGATGCGCAGGTATGGGGATTACATAAATCATAATCATGAACACAATAGGTACTTAAAGGGTGAGATTTTTAATGAGAAATAAAACGGGAAAACGTTAAAGTTACTTAGTATAGATTAGTGACAGAATTATACTAACGGTGACAGAAACAAATATTGCATTAAATTATAAATTCCAACCTCTCAACAGATGATGACCAAACAGTGAAAATATATGTCACACACAAACATAATTTAATTACTTCGCTCTAGAGTTTGAACATGATGTTATCAACTAATATAAGACGCACGAGTAATGATAGAGAAGTTGGAATTATTTCTGATTTACTTACCACTGACTTCAGAGTGAGGTAGTTGAATCTGTCATTCGCAGCATGATCACTTGTACCATCCTACAACAAAGATAACCTTAAGCACAATCCTGAAATATTAAAATCTGCATATATTCGCATTCATAACTAAATTTCAGCAGGGGGGTTGGATGTGGAAGGATAACTAAGAACCATGCCAAAATTAGGCGCCACTGAATGTGACACAGAGAATTCGATGGATTATTATTCGGCTGAGAGTACTAGTCCATATTTCAGGCTTGAATATTACCGCATTAGAACCATCCAAGGCGATTTTCGATACAGAAGATGACGACTTCAGCGATTTATTGGAAACTCTCAATTCGGCGTCCTTGAGATGAACTGAGCTATACAGTTTCCAACTAAAATAAAAAATGCTGATGTTATCAAAATCGTTTGGAGTTAGAACCAATAATCCCACAAATGCGGTTGCATTTTTATGGGCGATAGTAGTCGGATGTCTGATTCATTCTCTACTCGGGGCTAGTTTCGTGAAATATCACAGCAATTTCTTGCAAATGGTAACAAGGATGTTTTTGATACGAAAACGTCATATTTGGTGGCCTGTAGAATTTTCTTGTGTGACCGTCGGATTTCAATAGCTTGTAACTCAGAGACTGATAGCTTGCGAGAAGTGATTGAGCCAGTTACAGATGCCTCATGTCGTTTCGTGTATGTGTTGCCCGATTCATTTTGTTGTTGTTTCATCGGGCGCGTGTTTGCGCATCTGCATGATTGTTACAATTTTACTCGGTGAAAAAAAAAAGCTAATGTTGTTCGGAAATACATTGACCATAGACATTGATTCTGGTGTCTTTATAAACGTTGGAGGAGCACTAAGATCTGTAGAACTGAACAACTAAAAACATTCGCCGTAATAAACGTGAAAATTTGTATTAAATTGTAAATTTCAAAATAATTCACGATTTCGTCTCACACGACACAAAAATATGCGCGGGATTATAGAAAACGCCAATCACAGGAAAATACGCATCTAAAGGAATTGAATAAGTCCAAAAAAAGTCCGGTGCTGAGTGAATGCGAGAGCTATGGCAACATAGGAAATAAAATGCGAAACTATGCAAGAAAAGTGCACGCCGGGTCAGACGGGCTTGCAGCGTTCAACAACAGGGGAATCATGTATGCGTCAAGAGCTCAGTGGTTAAGCGTCTAACTGGAGATCGAAAGGTCCCCGGTTCGAATCCCTGTCTCGGCGGGGATTTTCCAAGGTGATTAACCCAACTTTCATCTCTGCCACAGCTTGCTGTGTAAAGTGAAGTACACCAGAACGCTTCCTTGGTTCGCATTCCACGTTAAACTGTAGGTCCCCTGTACCCGACATAATTGTCGGGTTAGGTTGAGGCGGCTACGATAGCGGCGGAATGCGCAGCCAATAAAAACCCTATCTCCAGGTCATTACGACCACACGGAATTATTATGTATGCGTCATTGCGTATGCGTCCTTGGAAGGTGATAGCCGTCTTCACAGCTGCGCATCTTCATCGACACGTACTTCATCATTGATTGCGAGCGACGAACTTTTACCTATTATAGTGACTGCTCACATCACTAAAAGGTGAACGGTAGTTCTTCTAGGTGAATCAGTTGATTCCGAAGATGATCATGAAGAGCTAGCTCACGTGGGTTTTGTGGACTGGAGAGCTAAAAAAAAAAAAAAAAAAAACTATTGAAGTTGACATAAGGAGGTATTTCCAACGTAAAGTGGGGGTATAACCGGATTGTGAGGGGTGAGACCTAAAAAAAAAGAAGGTCTCAAATAAAACTGAGCTACTGAGCAAGTGAACGATTCAAAAGAACTAGTTCTTTTCATTGAGTGATCAAATGAACAACCGCTCTTTTTAGTGAATCACTTTGCCCACCTCTAATCGGAAGCCTCGATGAATTTGCCCGCCATCATCACAGGAGACTTGAATGTTAACGCCGGCAGCGTGCAGTTCGTTATTGGAGCCCCTACAACACTGGGCAACACTAACGATAATATTACTTACTCTTGAAACTTGAATTAGATAGTGTGAGGTGTACTTAAGCCCTTGCTGCATGTGGTTAGATTGGTTATTGCTTTAGATTAGATATGTTCCCTTTGATCTCACGCGAGAACAGCCAGTGGGATGTGGAACTACGTATAATTATCAATAAACCAATAATATTACTAACTGCTGATAACCGGTTGGTTAGTTAACATCCCATTAGTATAATCTGTTTCCATTTTTAACTGCCAGTACATAACATCATACATTAGTTTCTACATATTAATACAATTTGTAGATAATATAATCGCTGTATTTGTAAACAGATTCAACGTAAAAAATCATACGCCTTTTTAGGTATTGCGGAAATATTTGTCACTCCCGCTCTTACACACCAAACATATAGTATTTTCTCAGTCACCTTTTCGCTACCGAATTCCAAGAAGAAAATTCTTTCACAGAGCAAAATGGGTTCTGAAGTAAAACCACTTTCATTCTGGATTTAAAGCTGTTAGTTTTCCGTAGATAATATTTTATTTCCCATGGTAGAACACTGAATAAAGAAGCTCCACTGTATAATTGAAAATGACTTGTAATCTTTTCGAATGTTATATATATATATATATATATATATATATATATACTGGGTGTTACAAAAAGGTACGGCCAAACTTTCAGGAAACATTCCTCACACACAAACAAAGAAAATATGTTATGTGGACATGTGTCCGGAAACGCTTACTTTCCATGTTAGAGCTAATTTTAGTTTCGTTAGTATGTTAGTACGCTCTCCTGACCTCAACCCTCTTGACTTCCATTTATGGGGGCATTTGAAAGCCCTTGTCTACGAAACCCCGGTACCAAATGTAGAGACTCTTCGTGCTCGTATTGTGGACGGCTGTGATACAATACGCCATTCTCCAGGGCTGCATCAGCGCATCAGGGATTCCATGCGACGGAGGGTGGATGCATGTATCCTCGCTAACGGAGGACATTTTGAACATTTCCTGTAACAAAGTGTTTGAAGTCACGCTGGTACGTTCTGTTGCTGTGTGTTTCCATTCCATGTTTAATGTGATTTGAAGAGAAGTAATAAAATGAGCTCTAACATGGAAAGTAAGCGTTTCCGGACACATGTCCACATAACATATTTTCTTTGTTTGTGTGTGAGGAATGTTTCCTGAAAGTTTGGCCGTACCTTTTTGTAACACCATATATATATATATATATATATATATATATTATGGCTCTACGCCTCGTTGACGGCTGTAATTAGAGGCGGGATGTTATATTGATTTCTAGTACAGGGCGTTCGCCGGGAAACGCAACCCACTGTTAGCGCTACAAGGAAGAAACTGCTCCCGGCGAGCGAGCGGTCAGCTTCCGGCATTGTTCGACCGTCGGCCGCGGACTATTTCTTAATAATTACGCTTCATAAACTTGTATGTGCTAAGCATTTAAATGTGACGTAATTCGTTAGCTTACCTTATAAAAGATGCTGGAAGTGTTGACCCTCTTGTGTAATGCACATTTCACATCTTCTGAACATATTTCGAGACACACGCTGCCCTAACTGATTTTTTGGGTGACTGTTCTAGTCGAAAAGCGATATCGTCAATTTTCTCCTCTGTGAGAATACGGTTGACCGACAGTCTCTTTTTGTTAAAAAATGAACCCGTTTCTCTTACTTTTTTAACCAGACGCAAAATTGTTGATTTAGCTGGCAGTAAAGCGCCAGGAAATTCGCGACGAAATTTACTGCGACACTTTTTAAACGACTTCTTCTTCACATAGGTATCGTAGAGAAATATTCTTTGTTGCAAACTGTAACGTACCATAATTTTACTCACACTCAAACACGGTACAGATTAGTAAGAGTATGAAGCCCCAAACCAGCCAAACCGCAAAGAAACGTTTATTCACAACACTGATTAATAAGAGACTGAAGTCACAAACTAGCTACAATGCAAAGAAACCGTTCTTAACAATGTAAGGGTCCCATTATACTGCGTCACTGCACTGTTGGGGCAGCGGAGGTGTTAAACAGTGCGGTGATTCACGGTGCCGTGTGGCGGGAGCTGCTGGCGCGACTGACCGAGCAAGTTGCCGACGGCAACAGACTGGGGGGTAGCGTTTTCCGGCGAACGCCCTGTATTATATCTATGTATGTCTGCATTAAGACTGACGTGTTCAGGATTTTCCAGTAGAAAAGATAGTAGGTAGTATATGTATCGTGCTGATACTATTAGTACACACAGATTCCTTCCGTGCTTGTGAAGAGTTTCTCCAGAAAAAGTTTCTGTAAGTGAGCAGGGCGTGAAAAAATTCAAAACATACCAGCTCCCTTGCTTCTACATCAGATATTCCAGCTATTATCCTCAGTGAAAATGTTGCAGTTATTCCCTGTTAATTTTGTTATCTGTATATGCACCCAGGAATTTTGTTTAACCACTTTTATTGATTGATTTTTCTTCTGAAATTATATTATAGCTGTCATTTGCTTTATTTTTTTAAAAAATAAAATCGTGTCTTTTCTATATTAAGTACTAATTTTTTTGCACCAAATCATCTTTTAATTTTCTTTAGAGCATTATTTTCTGTGTTTTCAATATTTTATATTGAATGATGTTTAAATTATACCACAGTATCATCTGTAAAAAGCACTATGTCTTCACTATCACCGAATATGCGTGGGAGATCATAGATGTAAATTATGAATAGCAGAGGGCCAAGAATTGATTCCTATGTACACCACATTTAACAGTTACCAATTGTGAGTATATAACCTGTCCTGTGTTAACAGAATTCAAGGATACACATTGCTTTCTATTTTCTGGATACGATTAAAAGCAAAATACCAAATGGAGTCACATAGCTGTTTCATCCTATCCTGCAAAATTTCAACTCACAGATGTAGTAACTGGCACTCAAGACGCTATTGTATCTTTCCATAACATAGTCAGGAATGGTCCTCATCCCCTCGGTGCCTTCACACGCGAGCACTATAGTCGTCTGTGGTCAGGCAAAACGGCAGCAGCAGCCACGCCAATTTACTGACTGTTAGTTTCCGGCAGAGGGTTCTGAAGGCTTTGTCGTTAGACATTTCCTCCAAGTTTGTTAGATAAGTCATATCCTGGCTGTAGGTGTGTCTTCAGTTTTGGTGTTCAAACTTGTCTATCCTAGATTCCTTGTGTCTAAAAGTTCGTAATGAGAGCCATGGGTCCGACATGGGGTCCTAGGCCAGTTGGATAGGGGGTTTGCTGAGTTTTGCGCTAGTTTGTAAAACTTAACAGCAAGTTCTTGAACTCCATGTCTTAGGGTTTGGAGGCCTGTAGCTTCGTGTATGGCATTAGTGGGGAACCTGCTATCTACGTGCAGGGCTCTCTTTAGTGCTCTATTTTGCACAGTCTGTAGACGACGCAGATGTGTGTTGGCAGCGTAACCCCATACAGGGCATGCCTATTCAAATATTGGCCTGATCAGGGAGCAGTAGATCCGCACGCCCGGGGACGCCGGTAGCTTGCTGTCCTTATTGATAAGCGGGTAGAGTGCTTGCAGCCTGGCGCTGGCGAGTTTACACAGGTTCTCTATGTGGGCTCTCCACGTCAGTCTTGAATCCAGCGTAACTCCCAGGTATAGTACTGTTTTGGACCAAGGTATCAGATTATTGTTTAATTTCAGCTGAGGGTCCGGCTGCGGACGCAGGCGTGGCCCTCTTCTTCTTGTTAATATGATGGCCTGAGTTTTGGCGGGGTTGATCTCAATTCTCCAACGCCTCGCCCAGGCCTCGGTTTTCTGTAGCACGTTTTGCAGGCGATGAGTGACAATGGCCATGCTGCGGCTGCTGGTGAAAAAGGCGGTGTCATACGGCAATTCATCGCTGAACGTGATGAGACCCCACTCATTCTCCATTCATGCACCATGTGTCTGGCACACTCCAGACGCAGCATCTGTGTTGCGCTGTAAAAATGTTAAGGCAGCCGATGAAGGTGACGGTGTACACTAGTCCGGCCGTCGAGACACGGCGTGGTAGAGAGTTGAATAAGGAATGACGCTACCAGGCATCCTCTGTGTATGGTGACTACTCACGATGCTCCAGATACTCACTCCACATGTAAGGTCATCACTCATGCTCTGTTGTGACCGTTCGTGACAATCGTATTATTTTCTTACTCTGTACGTGTACCGCCTTACGTCCAAATCCGTTGACTCCTTCTTGGTACTAAAAGTTTTCTGTCAGTGAGTATTCTTGGGGTATTATGTAGTTCTCAAAACACCATATCTCGAATGGAGCGATAATTTTGATTTCGATATCGTTATTTCCTGGAAAAGATACATAGTTTCAGATCTTAAGCGTTTTCTAATATCTGATTAGAGGATTTTGGTTTACTGAATGGACGAAAGTCCACGATTTCAACCAGAATTTAGTTTAAGCAGTGTCTTGCTGCGTCAGATTTGTAGGGACTCGTGTCCCGGAGATTTCTTGGTTCAATTCCAGTCTGGTAACAAATTAAGGCGATCCACAGCCGTCACTTAAGTGTTACATTTTTAGTCATCCGTTACTAGAATAATTACATGCAGAATTCCCCCATCTTCCTATCCTGTGCGTTACCGCTCACCCACCACGCTCGGTTTATATTTGTTATTTAATATCTTAATTACTGGTTAACAGTTATGGTCAAAAGGAAGTAAATTCGTCCCGTCTAATATTTTGTGACACCTTTTTGTATATCGGGAGATTGCTCTCTCCCTGCCATACCAACGAAGAGGTTGCGGAGCAATACATAAATTACCTCTTGAACGAGTTCAAGTATTTATTTGGCCAGTAAGGTTGGGTTTAATAATTGTAGCTTGTATTAGTTTAACTGTCGTGGGGTGATGTTGTTACGAATTTCTCCGTCATATTATAATCGGTCTGTAAACATTTAGCACTATTTTTTTTATCTCTAAATATTAATGTCAGATGTCTTTCCATAATAATTCTTAAAACAACTGTTAAGAACCTGCAATTATCTGTTGAAATTGTTTTTTTTTTTTTTTTTTTTTTTTTTTTTTTTTTTTTTTTTTTTTTTTTTACCGAGCCTGGTGTGGTTAGCTGTACTGTTCGGGTCTAGCATTCGGCAGAACGCAGGTTCAAACCTAGGTCCTGCCATCCATACTTGGAGACGAATGCTGGAATGGTTCTTTCATTGGGGCATGACCGAATTCCTTCCAGTTCCACGTCCCTCATTCTCTCTCGACTCTAATGACCTCGGCGAGGTGTAAAGCCAAAAATTACAATTTTTACAGCGCTTTTCGGCTTTACGACGGGTCGAGAAAGAGTGGTGATTAGATCCAGGATGCAATTATTAACAAGGGACGGCAAAGACTTAGGTCATGGCGTGTAGGATGTAGCCATACAGGCATTTGTCTGATGGTGGAGCTTGGAACCCAGCCGCGTAGTCTCGAATGCCAGGGAATCAAGCATACGTAAATATTACAGCAATCTATTAAGAACACGTTATATTTTTTTTAATACTGTAATAAATTCTTTGTGTGTAGAAACAATCGGTAAAAATGCATAGCTTGATTGCCAATTACAACATCTCTTTTCTTCTTCTAAGACCTCAAGCAAAATAGCAAAATACTATTAAAAAAAGAATAAAAGGCTGTTACAACTGTATGCCAAATTTATGATACCAATAAAAATAATCCAAGCAGTGAGAGTGAGTTGATTTTAAATAGGGCTAGAAATGACGTATATCAACGTCGATCATTTTAGGTGCTTCATAATTAATCTAAATGGTGTTCCATTAAGGATTTTAATAGGCTGTTAACTTGTCTATACGACCTCAAGTAAGTGATGCTTAAATATTTTGTTCAACTCACGAATGTTTTTCGTAGTAACAGCTTTTCGTAGTAACAGTTTTTCATAGTAACAGCTTCTCGTCGTCTGCAAGACATAATAGGAAAGTGGCCCGATACCGAACATTTTTCGAGAAAGAACTTGATCAGCTTGAGTGCATAAAAATTACATGAAAACTTAGTATGTACCGGCTGGTGGTGATGAGGCGGTGGTGGGGGCGGAGGTGGTGGAACGGGCGGCTGCTGCTGTTGTTGCAGAAACAGCGAGTGCTGCGTCATGAAGGACTGCAGCTGTGCGGGGCTGAGGATCTGCTGCTGCAGCAGCTGCTGCATCTGGTGCAGGCCAGACGCGGGCGACAGCATCAGCTGGTGCTGCGGTGGCTGCGGCTGCGGCGGCGTCTGGCGCTGCGCTTGCTGCGGGCTGGGGCTGCCGCTGCCACTACCGCTGCCGCTAGCGCTCTTCCCATTGCCCGTCGAGTCGCTATCCCGCGCCGCAGGGGCGGCAGGCGGCTGTTGCTGCTGCTGCTGCTGTTGATGTTGCTGCTGCTGCTGCTGCTGTGGTTGCTGCGGTTGTTGCTGCGGCTGTTGTTGCTGAACCTGCTGCTGCTTTAAGACCTTTGCCAAAGAGGATGCCTGGAATAAATGAACATTATTAAGAAGTACGTAATTATTTTTAATACTACAAATTAACATCTGTAAAACTTAATTTTTGCTTTTTTTTTTGTTTTCCATACAAGACCAAATAAAAACACAAGCTTTCAATTATTCATTCAATCAGATCCTAAGCCAGCCCTCGTAGCTTTTTTTTTTTTTTTTTTTTTTTTTTTTTTTTTTTTTTTTTTTTTTTTTTACTTATTGCTTTACGCCTCGTCGACAGCTGTCATTAGAGGCGGGATGGGACTGGGTACAAGGAACGGGAAGGAATTCGGCCATGACATTTTTAAAGGAAGCATCCCGGCATTCGCCTGGAGTGATTTGGGGAAACCATGGAAAACCCAAATCTGGATGCCCGGACGTGGATTCGAACCCACGTCCTCCCGAATGCGAGGCCAGAACGTTAACCGTTCACCCACCACGCTCGGTCCCTGGTAGCGTCACTTGGTCGAGTCCGGGCATGGGTGGATTTAATTAAGTGTTGTGTCCATCCTGTGATGCCCGTAGTGGAAATTAAATAATACTGATGATGAAACACACATAATGGTAGAATCCAAAACCCCTCAACATGGCTTAAAGCCATTATATATATATGTATATTGTATTTATTGGTGTACCGGGAAGACATTTTCACTACTCTGGGTGCAAAGTAGGATAGTGATTTTTACGAAGATTTTGAATTGTTATCACCAGCAAAAATGTGCCTAGCAAAATATTTGGATTTGTACCTTTCGATTTCAGTACATAGAAGTGTGGTTAGTATCTGAGTGGTGCTTCACACGAAATAGCACTTTGTCCAGAATAGCGCAACAGCCAAGTTGAGTATAAATTCGTTATTGTGATTTCTATTCACCTTTGGGAGACGCTAAGAAAGCGTCCACTTTATAAAAATTTTATGTGTTCTGTTGATTTTGTCTACAAACTGATTACTCTTCAGAAGAGTCAAAAACGTTTACTCGAAACCATTACTGAGAGTACTATCGACTATCAAAGCACAGTTGTTGTTCCTGATATCGAGGTATAGCTGCGATTTCGGGTAGCAGCTATAGAAAAAAAAGCACATTATGTACTGTATACGGCGTTGTTCTAAACTAGCAAAAAACAAACAAATTTGACTGGTCCGGGGATCATATCAATCTATCCCGCGTCTGTGGGGACCATGTCTGATCAGTTCCTTGCAGTGATTATACTTTTCTTTCCTCATGGCTTTACGCCTTGTTGAAGTCGAGGTCATTAGAGGTCGGAAAAGATTGTGGGCAAGGAACTGGAAGGAATTCGGCCACAGCCTTGTGAAGGAACCATCCCGGCATTCACCTGGAATGATTTGGGAAAACCAAACTCTGGATGGCCGGACGGGAATTCGAACCAGCGTCCTCAAACCAGGTCAAAGCGTTACCGCCCACCAGCTCGGTGGTGTTCATGCGATAAATTCCAATGTTACTACTTCGATTTGATAGTTAACTTCGAACACAGCAAATGACACCAAATACGGTCGTTATCAAATATAGGAAATGTTGAACTTATTCCTGGGTTAGTAAAATTCATAAAACAACTACTCACTTAGTTATAGCGCCGCGTAAACGCTGCGCGCGTTACGTATGCACAAAACTAACAAACCGCAGCGTCTAGCAATCGCAAGCAATCTTATTAACAAAAGAGAATACGAACAACAAGGACGTAACGCACATTAGTAATACATAAAGGATGATATTATGAATTTTCTAGATTATTTACGCTTTTCTAAGCAAGGAAATCGTTATGTACCACTACTAGCCCTATAGATGCTGTGTGTCAAATTACAGAAGGTAATATATAAATATATTACTTCGTGGAAGTGCCAAGATTTTTAACGTGTGACGTTACTTTCATATTACGACATACAAGTGTGCAGAGTGACTGCCGCTTGTAGTTAGGGTTGAGAGGAGCGTAAATAATTTTCGCTTGAGTTATGTTCTAAGTGATAAGTGTTATTTGGTCTGTGATACGGATGGTTTCTGAAACGTCGATTGATGAACGTCCCAATACTCACTTAGAAGATTACGGAAAAACGACTAAAATCCTTAGCCATGACTCTGTCCCACTTGTTCAGTAAGGGAAGCAGCAGCTCATGTACTGAGGATGTTCTCTGCTGTGTTGCCAGTTAATCACGTATCTGGAAGTTGCCATATAGAGTCTAACGCCATACTTAGTTATTTGTATAGTATTTTTTTTGCTGTCGTCAGTCTTTCGACTGGTTTGATACAGTCCTCCATCCCTTTCTATCCTGTGCTAACCTCTTCATTTCTACATAGTATAAAACACGTTTAAAAATGTTTTCCTCATGGGATCTGTTATTTAGTTGTTAAACCACTTCTCAAAAACCTTAAAACCATTTTCAAAAAGCTATTACTCCATTTAGCTCTAAAATTTTAAACATTTTTTCGAAAGGTTCTTATTTTTGACAACTATTTGTGTAACGAATAAGGAATAAACAATTTGCTGTTATAGAAAATATGAGACACGGGGAATGTGTTGATTTGTGTTGATTATGTGAAGGACCATGTTTTCAAGCTTCAGTCGAAATATTGCGGTGTAATTAATATATTCTTGGTTTAGCCAGTATATTTCCTAAACCGAAAACAAGTAGGCCTATCTGTATCACATGATTCAAATAACAATTAGCTGTATTTGATGTACACACAATTATGTAAAGGTACTCTGCTGTTTTTAACCCATGAAAAAGATTTGTCATTGCTGTTCGAAACTGTAAATAGAATCACTACAAATGAAGCAAGCGCAGTAACTAAAAATTTTCCTAGTCAGATGCACCAGTCACTTTTACAGCATGTAGTAATTTAGCAATATCGTATGGCATTAAAAATTGAAGGTTTCTGTGTAACGTAAATAAAACATAACTCTGCAAGTAATCAAGAATGGTGATGGCTAGTTTTGTATATAATATTCACTGTTTTCTCCATGTTTGAAGCAGGTAATACTAAATATCAGAATTAAGACATAACTTCAAAACCAAAATAAATTAATAAACGGTTATTGATAGTTATAATAATTACTCTGTCTAAGAATCTGTGTTGTATGGTAGGCAAGGAAATAGAAATAAAACAAAAACGGGAAGAAATTTTACTCTACATCTACTTCTATATTACTGATTACTTTACTGGTAGAAACTAGTAGATTTTCTTTTCTAAACTTTTGTAAATAATATGCAGGTTTGCATTAAGAATCAGTATCATATTTCTGAACGAATGTGGAAAATGGTATAAATATTGCGCTTATCTTGAAGAAAGTGAACAGAAGTGATTAGATACGGAGCTACTATTGGCCTGACTACATAATGCAAAACATTACTAACAACAGTTGGATTACAGGTTTCTAGAAATCAATCGATTATAAATATAGTCAGGTGTGTTTCGCTGATCATTTCAGTAACTGTTTTCAGAAATCAAAGATGTTACTTTATTTTTAACTGCTAGAAATTCAATACACAGATCGTACTTTTTTGTGAACGGATGCCTGATTTTTTTTTTTAAATAAAAAAATTGAACTTTGTATGAGGGAGAATACCAAAAATTAAATAGGGTTAGCCATCCTCTGGTTGAAGGAATGCACGATGTAACTGTCATGAAAAGCTGCATGGGAAATATGGATTATATTACAGAAACAATGCTACATTCAATCGAAAGGCTATGTGGAAACAAATAGAACCGATATGTGAAAGGAGTGTATTGAAACGCCGACCTATGAGACCTGCACGTACAGGCTATCTTGATAACGGTTCTTAGGCACGAATGCTGAGATGTTGATCTGCGTCCGCCTCAAAAACAGAAAAACGCACAATATTACTCAGTTACACAAAACAGTATTAATAAACACCGAGCGTGGTGGCTGAACGGTTAACGTTCTGGCCTCGCATTCGGGAGCACGCGGGTTCGAATCCCCGTCGAGCATCCAGATTTGGGTTTTCCATAGTTTCCTCAAATCACTCCAGGTGAATGCCAGGAGGCTTCCTTCATAAAGGCCATGGCCAAATTTCTTCCCGTTCCTATTCCCCAGTTCCATCCCGCCTCTAATGACCTTAGTTGTCAACGAGGCGTAAAGCAATAAGTAAAAAAAAAAAAAAAAGTATTAATAAACAGATGGAAACTCTAGATGTCGACGCGCAAGGCGTTACACTTTACTGCGGCGTTGAACAACTTCGTCAATTTAATCTTCTGGAGTCATAGGCTCTTAAAAAGAAGTTTTTAAGGGCGTCAGGTGGTGACATGTGGACATTATCCGTTTATTGAAAGAGCAGCAATTATACAATATCCTTAAAAAGGTCACAATTTATACTAATTCATTTAATGACGCTCCTATTGTAGAAATCTACAGAATTGTGAAGTTCCATAAACCAGATAATTGGATATTTAATTACTATTTTTATTTGTCGCTTTTCTCCCAAATAATGTATAAACCTAACAGAAACAATTGATCTGCTTGACTTAAACACGGGAAACCGAAAGAATTACTTATAATTTAAATAAATAGTTTTTTTTTTTGCTTTAATTGAATCTTAATGATCAGTAAAACAGCAGACATCGTAATTGAATGTGCTTTGTGAAAGTGCATGCCTTGTTATTCCACTTTACAGTTTACATATTACAGAAAACCAATCATCTGTCAGAGTCTTCTTACTGAAGTGTGAAACACAGCTCCATTATTCATTTAATTAAATAGTCTGGACACAATTTTTATTTTATTTTAAACCGTCGAAACAAATATATTTAGAGGACAGTTTGATAGATTGGTCGAACAGTACGCAGAAAGAAAGCAGTTTCACTGAAACGAAAATTAGTACCAAGCGTAATGGGTGAGCGGTAACGCTCTTGACTCGCGTTATGAAGTACGCAGGTTCGAGTCCCCGTCCAGGTGAAGGCCGGGATGGTTCATTCATATATTCCTTCAGTCCTTTCCCGTCTCGTCGTCGTCTACGAGGCGTAAAGCCTTAACCGAAAAGAAAACAGTTTGCGACTTGTGTCTGAGAATACTTGATAACATCAGTTATTACATTGTTCACTATGCGCGGGAATGGATCGAGTTACTAGAAAAATGTGGTCCTTATATTGGATGTGCGAAGACTATTTCTTACAATAATCCAAGAATATCAATGGCACAAACTACAGAGTTTAAGGATTGTTCTACATATTCTCCGATAGGCATGTATAAGTATTTTCAGAGCTGTTATGAAAGCCTAGTGAGATGTATTAACGCACAGATTTTATAAAAAAAATCTGTATGTTTGAAACCATTCAGCCCTAAAAAAAATAGCAGACAGTACTCAATGCAAGAATCTTATGCGTGGGAATGTGTTTTATGCAGTATCTTTTTTTGCTGTCACCAGTCTCTCGACTGGTTTGATGCAATCCTCCATCCCTTCCTATCTTGCGCTAGCCTTTTAATCTCAACATACCCCTTACAACGCACGTCCTCAATTATCTGCTTCATATATTCTAATCTCTGTCTTCCTCTGCTGTTCTTACCTTCGACTGTTCCCTCCAATGACAAATTAACCTATCCTGCATGTCTCAAAATATGACCTACCATCTTGTCTCTTCTTTCCGTACAACTCTTCCACAAACTTCTTTCCTCGCCCATCATTTCTAAAACTCGTTCGTTTCGTACTTAATCCGTCCAGTTAATTTTTAGCGTCCTTCTATAGCACCACATTTCAAATGCTTCAGTTTTCTATCTGTCATGAAGTATTTTAAGTTTTCGAAAGATTATGATAATAGATTCTTCGAATACTGTAAAGCTAAGAGTAACTTCAGTGTATTTGGAATCTAGACGGAAAGTAACGACAGATACAATACAATACCTGTCTGAGAACCGAGTAACTATGTAATTCTATCCGTGTAGTTTCTGAAGAAGGGATTGGGAGATTAAATAAAAGCGCCATTAATTCGTAGCTTTAAAACATCGGTCAAAGTGACGTGTAATATATTGAAATATAATTATTAAGTGTTATACAACGCTAGCTGTTATTTTTACGTCTCTATAAGACAGTTTTCAAACTATGTAAAGTTTCTTGCTAACTG
This sequence comes from Vandiemenella viatica, assembly GCA_031002005.1. Classification (NCBI taxonomy): domain Eukaryota; kingdom Metazoa; phylum Arthropoda; class Insecta; order Orthoptera; family Morabidae; genus Vandiemenella; species Vandiemenella viatica. Next base: position 156,362,772 of record CM061921.1, read on the forward strand.
TGTAACCTGCAAGCGTTTCTGTGTTGGGCTGTTTAATGTTTTTTTACGCCTCGGCTATCCTTTGACTCTATCCTCAGTCGGTTTACCTTCGTCTAAACCAAGAATAACACACAGCTGGCTTAGCACACTGTCTGAATAACTTAGACATCGAGCCCAGGAGTACGACGAAATACTGAGTAATACAACTACCTGGGAGTGTATAATCCGAAAAAAATGACTGTATTTGTCATCTTTAAGAAATCTAAAATTCTGCTTAACTTGAAGAAATATAGATATGCTGCCTTATTGAATTCCTGTTATCTCTTTATTGAATTTGGTTATAGTAACTTGCATAGTGTGACAAGTCGCAGTGAATGTTTTATTTATTTATTTTGTCAATTTTATCATTATACTAAAGCCGTCACACAACAGTCCCTCCTACGTTAAAAATTCCTTTACCTTTCTCTTTTTTTCATTGACTGTTTTACTGTCTTTATTTTGTTTTGTTTTGTTTTTCGGTTGTTGTCTTTGTTTTTAATTAGGGTTTTACGACCAACAACGACGAGGTCGTTAGAGCAAAGACTGGATTTTCAATATGAATGGGAATCAAATAGGTCTAAATGACGTAACACTCCAGCATCGACTAGGGCGATTTCGAAAAGTCATGGAAAACCGTACGTAGTCTGAGTGGCCGGATCGGGAATCTGTCAGTAACGCCTCTTTTTATTTTTATTTTACTTATTGCTTTACGCCTCGTCGACGGCTAAGGTCATTATTGGCGGGATGGGACTGGGAACAAGGAACGGGAAGGAATTCAGCCATAGGATTTTTGAAGGAAGCATCCCGGTATTCGCCTGGAATGATTTTGGGAAAATATGGAAAACCCAAATCTAGATGCCCGGATGGAGATTCGAACCCGCGTCCTCCCGAATGCGAGGCCTGAACCGTTCACCCACCACGCTCGGTGGTAACGCTTCGCCTCTGTCTACATCAATTCTATGTATTCATTCCAAAATTTCGTTTAATACTTTTACAAAATTTTATTATTTTTCTGTATATCGCAAAAATATTTCTTAAATTTCTGTTCCGTATTCTATCCCTCAGTATTTTATTCTCTTATTGGAACATTTGTAGAATGCGAGAGCGTTACCTAAAATGTGCACATCGCTTAATGTGTAACCTTATTGATTCGGTTGACGTTTCGTTATTAATTTTTTTATTGGTGGTCTTTGTATTTAACTTAAGTACACTTTAATGGCTTCACGTAGACCGTCGAAACATCTCAGAAGTAACAGAAGCTTTAAAATACCCTTATACCAATAAATTACAGATGTTTTGATTTTTTTTTTCTGTACCGTTTTCATCGTAAGTTAATTTTCTTTGATTAACGTACAGAACATTTATGGAGCTGAAAAAAAATTACAGGTGGTGTTTGAGATCAGATACGGAGAATAAAGAAGACGAACAAGATACGCAGTAGTGGCAGCCAATACGATAGCGGAAGAGATTATCATGTCCGCATTATGTTGCGACAATGGAGCTCAGGGGAGCGCGAACAATAGCAAATAAAACTGCAATAACTGCCTTTTAACCATAACCTGAGACTCTAAGAAGCATGTGAAACAAATCAAAGACGGCCGTTTAAATTCCATAGTAGTACCCTGATAAAATCAAATACTATCAGGAAATTTACGATACTGGTAATTTCCTGCAACAAATATCAACTACATTGTCGTGCCAATTGCGGTCATGGGATTTTTGAAGGAAGCATCCCGGCATTCACCTGGAGTGATTTGGGGAAACCATGGAAAACCCAAATCTGGATGCCCGGACGGCGATTCGAACCCGCGTCCTCCCGAATGAGAGGCCAGATCGTTAACCGTTCACCCACCACACTCGGTAGTAACGCCTCGCCTCTGTCTACATCAATTCTATGTATGTATTGGCGGTTATAAGCTTATTATTTGGCAAAATAATAGTGATTTGCCTGCTATCACGGGTCAATGACGGCATTCCACGTTTTGATAGGAAATATATATATATATAAATTTATGAAATTAGTTTTTCAGTATAGTTATGATATGGAAGTTGTGAATAGGAACACAAGTCTAAATCGATAGTATAAACCACAATATAGTATTACCCATAATATTTTAATCTTGCAACTAGATTAAAATTAAACAAGAAAGTTTTTTAAAATGTAATTTTAGTAAGTATCAGAAGCAATTTTAGATTAAACTTGTAATATTTTGCCTCCCCCCCCCCCAAGAAAAACTTTAGCAGCATTGAGACTGTTTCAAAAACAATATAAACTTTAAGCATTTAGTTTGACACGATAAAATTCTAAAACCAGATTTAAAAAAATAATTAACAACAATGGTTCTCAAATAATTCTTAAAACTCATTTTATTTATTTGATATTCTGATTTTTATAAAAATTGAATGTTGAAGTGTAGTTTAATACTTTGATTCAACCGTATGTTCATAATCATGTACCGTTTAAGGGTGATCGCATTTTTTTTTCAAACTGTTGTATTCAGCTGGTAACTTGGGTAAAAAATCAGTTAATAAACTGAAGTAAGGAAGAGTTGGTCAATAATTTCATTTCATAGTGTGAGGCTGTAAATAAAATGGAAGTCGAACTTGAATCTTCAGACTTGTATGGAGGTACGTGCAAGATTCCACACTCTAATAATACATGCGCCGCCTGTATTTAAAGTTACAATTGGAAGCCAAACAGAGCAGAATGTTTGCCGAACAAACGGCGAATTCGTTAGGTATGTGGCTGGAACATTTGAATGTTGAACTCCTTGGAGAATATATATCTTGTCGCCTTGACGAGGTTAGCCATGCTTGACGTTTGCTGTAGAGGATAATTCGAATTATCTGAGATCCCCCACCCCTTACCTGAGCATGATCAACGTTTTGGCAAAAACACTTTTATTATTCACGCTTCTATATTTGTAATATCATCAGTCGCAGAAACGTTGCTCCCCCTCACAAGAAACCCTCGAGCATTTTTTCCAGTTAGCCGAACGATATTTATGCGAGACATCCACTGTTTCCCAACTTTGTCAAACAAGATAAAACTGAGTCCCCTTGTTCTCACTCTAATGAAGTTTGTGATGTAGCATAAACGAGCTCTTCTTACAGAAGCATGCCTCCAGTGCCTGTTTTGTTGTTTCCAGAAAATGAGGTCAAACACACATTGATAGGCTCAGACTGCTGTTTTGTTAGGCTTAATAATTTAGTATCAATTAGTGCAGCGTTGAATTATACAGATGTTCAGGTTCCCCTTTTCAGTCAAGAAGACCTGACCTGTTTGTGGAAAACACAGCGTAAAATCTTTATGCGATGGATACAATGGTAGATCTGATGGCTGCATTCTCCCTTTCCATCCACACTTCGTTCATAAATTCTTTATCACCGATACGCAAGTACAGAAGGCTGCTTTGGTTGAGCTATATTCTAAGCGGTACTACTTTTTTTCATAATGAAACTCTTGCAATAATGAAGTCCGTCTGGTGCGAGAGTGGGGCTATGTTATGCATAGGCCCCTGACAGCGGAATAACTTAACCCGCAAGACAGAGAACCCTGTCTCACAACACACAATAGACTTGTTAACGCAATTACATGACCCCCTCCTCTCACTTGTATCTAAAGAAAGTGACGTCAAGATTAAATCCGTGACGGTCTCCAGATTAACTCATTTTTCATGCCCAAATTAGGATCTAGCAATGTTTGCATTTTGTATGAAATGCCTTTGCTTCCAGGCTGTGTTTTCACGTTTCGCATTCTCTATCGAATTTTTAAGTAACAATTTAAGTGCAATTTTTTTTTGCACCTGAAGAATATCTCTGTTATATACGATAATGTAAATTGCGAAGTTCACCTTAGTACATAATTTTTTTTATTAGAGTTTAAATGGGAGAACTTAAAGTTTAGAAATATGTTAAACTTTACATTCCGCGATTTACATTGGTTATAAACAAAATCTTACTTTTTTTCCCCCTTTCGAAATGACGAGATTCCTTAGCAATTCTAAGAGGAATCGAAAGAATAACGAAAAATCATTGTAAGGAACTGACTTTGTTCCTTTGCAAAACCAAAGATGTTTCAATAAACAGTTAGTTAAAATTCTTATTATTATCGCAACAAACAGGACATCTGATAATAGTTTTTAAAGTTTTATACCCTTTATATATTTTTCAATTCAGGGATGGTTGAGAAAAATGAAGATAGTGAAAAATCAATAAAGTTAAAGGCCACCAGATTGTTTTCAGCAGACACGTTGCTTATGATTTAGTTGCAAGACGTAATCTTTATAAACATCAAACTACGAATTTATTTTCTATTGTGTCGAGCGTGGTGAGTGAGATACAATGCTCTGGCCTTGCATTCGGGAGGCCGCGGATTTGAATCCCCGTCCGGCCATTCAGAGTTCGGCTTTCCATGGTTTCCAGAAAACACTCCAAGTGAAAGTCGGGATAGTTCCTTCAAAAGACCATGGCCTATTTCCATCGCATTCCTTGCTCCCAGTCCTTTCCGCACCTCAAATGACCTCGACGTCAACAAGGAGTAAGGCCATAAGCAAAAAACAAAAAAATGAAATGTATAGATGCACGCTGAATAAAAAAACTTTCTTATTTTTTGCTGGACAGAAATTATTAAAATACTTGATAATTTGTTCAGTACATTACAAAACATGACTTTGCTCCATCTCGTGTGTACGTTTACAGAGAATTTACTTAATCATCATATTGCAAATAATGATTTCTTGATAAGATAGAACATGGTGGTTTACTATTTCTCACTGTAACACTACTCAATGGAAATACTAGTCAACTGTAAAGAAGTAACTAAACCCAAGAATTTTATAAACAAGGAATTAGTATCTGGAAATTGGGATCGCCCACCACAAGGAAATTAAGAATGTTAAACATTAGGAAAATTTCCATTAAGTACATTTTTAACTGACTGCATCATGTTTCCAGACTTCAATACTTCCTGCAGGAGTATGACCGGATATATGAGGAAATAAATCCATGGAAATACCTATCTAGAATATTTTGAAACGAATTTCGTATTCGAATTTACCTCCAGCGGATTTTTCGCTTGGAATCGAGTATTTATATCTTCATCTGAACTCCGGGTAGGTGTTTGTGTGTTTAGCACTTGACCGGGTGGTAAGAAATTTGGAGTGGACACTCGGCCCACAAGGTACATGGCTTTGTCATTCACACTCCGGAATCTCCATATTGATGGCGCTCCCCAGCTTCCGACACGGGCCACCTCGCCTGTAACGATTCCCTCGAAATTTGAATGCATGAAGCCTAACTCAACACCAGCCCGCCGAATAAAGGCCAAGGAATGGTTAAATCATACTCGCCGCCACCCCGACACGCTTTGTTTTCTCGTTAATTCTCCCAAAATTGCGTTCGCGGCTCATACCTAGCCCATTGGTATTCACTGCCGACACCCGCAAAAACTTAAAAACTCGCCGTGGCGTTTCATCCCTTTGGAGAAAAGATCCCTTATAACATATTTCACATGCAGAGGGCTGTTTTGCTTGCCGAGAGCAATATTATTTCCATATTTTTCACATAATGCGCCCCTGTATATGGCTTTTATTTCATGTGACATCATGGTAATGCATTTTAACGTCTTATCATTCATTGCGGCGTCTTCACAACTGCGTGCAAAGAACAGGCCACAGCGAGTAAATATTTGTTAGCTATCCATGACGGCACGACGCATATCTTAAATGCGAATGTTGAGTGCATAAAATACTCGAAACAAAAACTTTTATTTCGTCTGAACAATGTCTGTAACAGCACTTACGGTCGAATAGTAGTGTGTGCTATTGCAGCCATTAAAAGGTAACGAGACCACAACAATTCGAATTTTGAAAGCGCGGTTCAAGGGGCTAGTCATAGAAAATATAGAATAGAAAAATTCAGCGACGCCAAAATTACTCATGGTATTACTTTTTATACTGCATTGCTGCACTATTGATTCCTCATTTTCCTATCAAGAAGGTATGTGTAAGATAAGCACGTAAATTCCAAGTTACTGTAGTTATGAATGTGATATATAGAAGGATTGTTATATACATAAAAATCTAAGTTGGCCGGTATCATAAGGTTTTATTTTCAAATATAAACATAGCTTAGGGGCAAGAGACCTGGATCGAGTCCATCCACGGGTAGGGGTGCTTTAAATTAAATTTTATACGTGTCCTACGTTGTTCCTAGTTGAATGAAAGAAACACACGAGGTAACAATTAAAAAAAACACGGTAGATCAAACTGTGAACTATTCTAGCGAAAAAAAACAAGTCGTCAGTGACACGGTTTTACTTGAAGTAATATCATGAAGCAACTTCTTGAAAAGTAACAAACTTGCTGATAGAATAAATTTCTGTCTTTTGAATCTCGTATCATCTCGAAACAAAACAAAACTAGTTTATCAACAGGAAGCACTCTATGAGTCAAAAATTAACATGCCGAGAACAGTGGGTAAAAGAAGCATTGAAATTATAGACTAGAAGTAAACATGACTGGAATAACTGGCAGGAACCAGGAGGCTGAGAGAAGAAAAACCACCTCAGTATATATCAGAAAGATTGACAGACAAGAAGGAAGGATCCTGCTTTTTCTGCCTTTTAAACACAAGGCCTTTTTTTTTATTGCCGAGTGGCTTTACGCCACGTTGCAACTAAAAATAAGAATCAAAATTTCAAGCTCAGAATTCGCTGGCAGGCGTACCGAAAGAAATGTAAAAGAGGCACTCAACAAGCGCACGCGGGCTAGACAGCTTAGACAAAAGCTTAATTTGATTTCTGTTGTATAATATATGTCGCGCATCGTTCCATACACTCTGAAAAGAAAGCACAAGAAGTGGAACGTCAATACAAGCATAGCAAACGATAACAACAGCTCCAAACGCCAGAAGTTGAGGCAGCCGTACAGTATTAACATTCCACAATACTCTCTGTGTATACATCTTTATATATCAACGTCGCTGAATTTTTCGAATTGACAGCTGATAACAATAGAAACTTATGTTTGTTCAGAATTAAATTGGCATGTAGCTCAAACGTACAAGCTAATTCGAGAATGTTCTCCGTTTTCTTTTCTTTTATCGACACTGGGATAAACACACAAAAAGACTAAACTCTTAAGCATTAAATGATTGAAAATACAGGGTCCGGCAATAAAACCTCCCACATTTCACGTAGCCGGTGTGCGGGTTGTAGTGAGGATACTGATGTGGAATGTGTTTTGTTTTAAAGAGGTGTACCTGCCATTTTCAGTGTGCGCCATGTCATGGCTTGGTGAGCATCGTGCGTTTGTTGTGGACGAATTTATTCGTAACAGTTGTTCTCAGATTTTCGGAGACGATTCGAACTTGGCCTACATGATCGTGTCCCGGATAGAAAAACTATTCAATTATAGGTGTCAAACTTTAGAAAGGCACGTTCAGCACTAAAAAAAAACCTACAGGCCGTCCTCGGACTGCAACAACGCCGGAAAATTTGGCGCGTGTGAGTGTGTCTATGCAACATTCACCAATCTTTGGGGACACTTAAAGCCTATAGTGTACAAACATCGTCCCACAAGACTGCAAGCACTTAAAGAGGCCATTACCCAAGAATTGGCAGCCATTCCAAGAGAAATGACGCGAAAATGTATGGAGAACTTTCTGGATAGTCTTTGTCAATGTGTCAACAATGGAGGGCAGATATAATTTTTAAAACCAAATAATTAAAAATGGCAAAGTATGTATTTTTCATAAATAAAAGTAATTATTCTCTATCATATTTAGTTTTTATGTGACAACACATTAAAATGAGGGAGGTTTTATTGCCGGGCCCTGTATAAGTCGTGGAATTCAGCAAAAAAAAAAAAAAAAAAAGCGGTAATTTTAATAGAACAGTTTCAGTTCAGTTATTGGAAGAGGTTCTTCCTCAAGAGGCAACAATGTAACTTGAACATCACTTCGAGACGCAAGTCCATTCATTGTCACTCGGAAACGCGCCGAGATCAGGAAAAGCAGCAAAGTTTTCCAAGGCTGCCATTGATATTCTTCCCACAAAGGTTAATTAGTGTAATTGAGTTAATAATGAGATTGATGGTGTTGGACCACTCATTTTCTAGAAATTTCCACGAAAGTAAATTTGAAAGCGCGTGTGAAAAGGAGGGAGCTGTTAGAGGTGTGGCAAGAAATTTGCATGTCGTACACGTGACGCGATTCGGTCCTCGCTTAATCTCATTATAACCCTAACTTTGTATTCTGATTGCCACATATTTATTAGTGAACGGCAAAGCGAAACTAAGTTTTGCTTCGACAAGAAACTTTCCATATCAAAGGACTATTCGATTCAGAGTACAACACGCCTCTCAGTAGATGAAATTACTTCCCAGCCTGTTCCAGGAAACGTTTACCGTTGAATTCTTCTAGACGAACAGATTAAACAAGTGACTAAATCCAGTTATGACGATGGTGATTCCTTGCAGACTTTCTTCGCCCTTAAATATCGTGTAACTCGATATACTTGGAGTTTACTAATATAATAAAAAAAAGAGTTTGGTTACTGATGAAAGAAACAAATGTGGAAGTTAGTACTACAGCGTAATGGGAAGAGTTGTTTCGTCCAACATTGTTTATTGTTTGGCAGTTATGAGGTGAATAGGAGTGCACCCTATCGTAAGATAACGCTGTTTTAATAAACCTATAGAAAAAAAATCCCAGAAATTATTTCCAGACTTAGAAGATAATTTTGGAATTAAGGTTTTAAAGTTGTCTGTTCCGCACTGCCGACTTTCTTAAAACAAAGTTTTCTTCACAAAGAACATGTATGCTTCTGAACAGCAAAATGTGTGAAACAAATAGAATGTGTATTACTTGCTTTATGTTAGTTTTTAAATAAACATTAAATTATGAACACTCCTTTGGAGAACTGAGCCAGCTCACTGCAAGCTTGAGTTACTGCTTGCGTTCTATTTTGCTTGTGATACGTATATTTTTAAGGCAGGAACGACAGAACAGCCAGACGACACTACAATATTATCATTAACCAAACTGACCGGCATGTCTCCAACTTAGGCCCCGCGCGATTAAATATGTGGCTTCAATACTTCATTGGTGGCACATCAGTCGTGACCAAATGCTGATTATCGTCTGCACTGTACTAGTAAACACAAATTTAGAATTCTTTTGCAGAGGTACAATACAGTGGTTAAATTTTCTTGTATGAAAAATCTTTATATCCGGGACTATACGTGATATATCGCTAATTTTGTTTATATCTGTGTCATACTATTCTGCAGGCGGTAACTGCACCCTCATTAGAATTTAGTACTTGTACTTCTGTCTCAATATCTCGTTCTTTAGCACTTTGATCGAGCGTGGTGGATGAGTGGTAACGCTCGGTCCTTGCATTCGGGAGGATGCGGCTTGAGATCCCCGTCCGGCCATCCATGGTTTTCCGAAATATCTTAAAAAGGCTATGGCCGTATTCCTTCCGTTTCATTACTTCCATCCATCTAATTACCCCAACATCGACAAGACGTGAATCATTAACCAAAGGAAAAAAACAAAACATATTTATGGGAACATTAGCAGGAAAATTAGCCTAACAGAAGTAAATAAAGCGATAATAGAAAGAAAAATTATCAAATTGAAGTTATTGTTTGGTTATAACAGAGGCGGAATGCGTGGCAAATCGAAATTAATCATTCCATGGCCGAATAACTGTTCGAGGTTTCCCGGTATAAAATACCATACGGATTTATATTTTTCTGTTATTTAACAGCCTTTTGGTATTTTTCTACAAAGTTGCCGATCGAATATTAGGAGTAATCCAGTTAGCATGAAATTTCATATTTACTTATATATTTTGTTTTATGGTTCTATTCGAAAAACTATTTAATTACTGCTTTTTTGATTTTGTAATAGATCAACGGAATTCAAAAATATAAATTAGATGTATGAATAAACGAAGTTAATTAATTGTGTACCTTTGCCATAATTTTTACGATGATTGCGTAACGGTAAAACACTGTTTACCACAAATTGCACGCTCTTTTAGTAGCCACATCATTTTTGGTTTAGAAATCCACGAAATTTTTATCAGAAATGAAAATATTATCGTATTTTCAGTGCGTCGACAGCAGGGTCGTGAGAGCCGTAATGTAATTATTGATAGTGAAGGAATTCGCGGGGAATCATTTCGTTAAAACAAGCATAATCGAAATCTGGATAGCTGGAATTGGGTACTGAACCAGACCCGAACGCTATAGCTCAGCCAACAGGGTCATCTATTTAGGTAAAATTTAACTTAAATATTTTATATCTTTTATATATTCATTATGTTATCGACCCTGAATAGAAAAAAACGCCTTACAACAAACAAAATGCTCTCAGATACCTTACGGTAGAAACAATCTGTTATCCTGTTAATGCTGCAAATAAAAACTTCCCGACAAGGAAAAGTAGATTCATTTTACAATTTGGGAGTGGTCAGCGCACTAGCTCTCCCCTCCCCGTCAAAGTTCCAATATCTACGTTTCTTACTTGCTGGCCGGTAGGGGAGAGTTGACATATCTCCACGGCTTAACACGGGAGCATATTTCAGCAAAACTGTCTACAGTCGAAAGCCTTGACAAATTCCTCATTTTAGAAGAAATAAAGCAGGTGCAGGCGCGACGTAATTTAGTGTGGCCCATTCTAGGTAATGCCTATGACTGCTGAATTTCACACATGAAAGTCCATTTTACGACGGCACATTGAATAAAGACGGGCCATTTCTGGTCCGTCAGTGTATCCATCTGCGTGGAAACGGCAATAATAAGGCCCCCTGATTTACGAGGCCTCCTGCGAAAACTGTCGATACGAACGCTAGCAGCGGCGTGCGGCGGACAGCCGTCATTTGTAACTTTCTCAAGTTGGGGAGCCAGCGACAAACAAATCACACGACTGACCGATCGGCCGGCACAAGGGGACAATATTAAATAAATGCCCCCTCTTTTACATACGCTCCTTACTCCCTCGCAAATCTTCACACACACGTAGCAAATCCGAGCTCACATTAGTATTTGCGACAGTTATACTTGAAATCGAAGTTTTGTCTTGAGATACAATCAAGTACGATTATTCTGACACCCCATCGCTTGTCATAAGACGTCGTGGGAAATCAATCATTTATATCTTGACCGAAAAAAAATTTAAATTTTTCAATAAAAATAAATTTCTTTATAAGTTATAACTGTGTCAAAGAGATTTTTTTTTTTTTTTTGCTCGTCGACTTTGAGGTAAATATAGGCAGAATGAGATAGGGGGCAAGGGTCTGGAAGGAATTCGGCTGTGGCTTTTCGAAGAAACCATCCTGGCATTCGCATGGAGTGACTGCGGGAAACCATAGAAAACCGAAGTCTGACCGGACGGGGAATCGAGCTCGCGTCTTCCCGGATGCCAGGCCAGAGCGTTACTTCTTACCTACCACGCTCGTTCCAAAGCGATTAAATTTAGAAAAAAAGTTCAATTTTTCGAGCAATACCTTGATGAGGTAAGATAGTTCGTGACACTGCCGCTAGGATTATTACGTATAATGTTGTCAAGTGATCGTGTTTTAAATCTAACACAGAGTTGTAGCATCTTTCAAAAGACAATAAATGCTGTAAGTTACGTTGTGTTCTAACACATGAATTCGCCAGGTGGATTTGAGAAAACCGAGGTTGTCTTTTAGAGTTCGTGTTTAATCCCGTACTTTTAATTGAACGCATTATTTAATTGAAAATTGTCGATTTCTTCCAGGAGGCCGGCTGGTGCTCTAACTTTATCAGTATTAGCTGAAGACTTAAAAAAAAAATCACCTGCGATTACAAAAATCGAGTTACCGTATTCATATTAGAATCTTGAAAAAGGCTTCAGTTTTATTTACCGATGGCTGACCATTATTCAGAAGGTTCAGTCAATGTTGTCGACAATGTGAGTATCGATATTTGAGAGGACGCTGACCTTCACAGAAAGAAGCTGCTTTTGGTTCAGGTGCGGAAGCTGCTTTATTGGAAACTCACCTAACACCTGCTGCAAAATATTCCTCCCTACCTGCAAATGTTTTATCGCCCAAAATCATTTCTTACAATCTCGGAGACCGAATATTCTCCGGCGACCACGCCAACAAATAATCGACAAGGGTGTCAACCCCGGAATAAAAGCAATTTCGTCGATACCCATCTTCCCATCTTTCTTCCCTTCTTATATTCGATGCTGGTTTATTCCTTCCTCCTCCACGTCTCCCGTATGGCACGGCCGTTTCTCTGAGACTTCGGTGTTCCTCCCCCATCTGCTGGCCGTTTTAACTGCATAATCCCGCATTCGTGTAACGTGCTCAGGAACCCTCCGGTAAAATATTTAACAAAAGTGTCGGCTTGGACGAAATTTGAGCAAATTTAGTGCAGTGTACGTGGCCGGTGACTTGATGAACGGCTAGGATTCAAATCGGCGAGTGGTCAGCCGTCTTGGCTGGCAGTTTTTGCGGCGTTGGCCATTAGAGCACCCATTTGGCGCCGCGGCTGCCGTGTCAGCAGTTCTGCGCGCGGCCGCTAGGGGGCCCTCCTGCCTGCTGCCTGCTAAACAAAAGAAACTCGCCACAGCCCCCAAGAAATCGCTACCATTTCACGCCCTCATTTTCATCTTCTGCCCCTAAGCTCTGCCTCTGCCTCATAAACTTCCCTGATCTTTACCCTTAGCTTGACGTACGCGTACAGTAGGCCTATGTTAAGTCATTTTTCGGATATTTCCTTCCATTGTTATTGTTTGGTACGTCGACAATAAAAGACAAATAAACTAAAATTTATTTGTGCACAATTTTTAGTGGCCTAAATAAAAACCATAACTTTTGTTCGATCATTTAATTTTTCAATTTAATGCTTCCGGAAGTAATTTATATAAATATCTATATATATTTCACGGCGTGTATCATTGTAAGAGAGTTTCCGACTGGGATGGAACTAAGAACTGCATTGCCGTCGTTAATCAGAAGATTATGGCATTTAGCATATTTTGCATCCGTAGTCAACCTTTTTTACCTACATCCCATTTTTGTATCTCTCTTAGTAGTAACATTTTCTAACTGCCCACAGGTTCCACAGTAATGGTTAGTTATAAAGTAGCGAAGTAACTTCAGTTTATAATATTTATAAAGCAGAGTTACAACAAGTTAAAACATACAACAATAATTACTTATGAAATACTTAATGTCAGACTTTCGCTAGCTTTTGGAGAATTAATCTTTATTAAACAACTTAATGTGTTTTATACTTTGCATACATTGAAGATTGAAGTCTGGTGAAATTACATTTGATTACGTAAATTATTAATGAGATCCCTTGTGGTTGATGCTGAGATAATAATAACCTGATATCTGTCTCAATTTTTGTAAGTAACAAACGAAGATCCCCTCTTTCAGAAATATTGATGTGGTTTCCTTCTCTGGTCATAGTATAATTAAAAGAACTGAAGCCTGATTACACGAGATATGTAACAGGGAAAGGTATCAATAAACTGCGTATCGTTTTCCACATATTTGGATATAAGATAGGAATCTTTTAAATTTTACACAGTTTTTCACATCCACCACTATGGAATATGTTCTTCAACATATCCTTTTTTTTAGTAGTTTTTGGAATATTTGCGGTAAAAGGATTTTTCATTCAGTCATAGGCTCTCAATTTAAAAAAAGTTTCATTTCGTTTTTCTGTTCCCAATTTCAGTTTGTTGAGGTGGCTACTGAATCTGTCAATATCCTCTAGACTTTCATTATGTTTTACAGATAATTCAAGAAACTGGTGAAATTGGTTTTGAATAGATTATAACGAAGTCTGGCATAACACTTTGGCAACCTATAAGAGTTTTGTTAGCTCGTGAAAGCTGCAAATTGGCATCATCAAATCTCTTGATCTTTTCAAAAAAGACAACTAAATTCAAAAAAAAATTGAAAGTGCTAAACCCCTACGCCCTCTAGTGGCTGACTGCCAATGATATGGTCTATTGACATGACGACACAGACTTGATGTAATGAACATATTTCTTCTGTAAGATGCTACAGATAACATTATATGACGTAATAATTCTGGAGACATGGGCGATCTATACAGCAGCAACTATATTCCATTGTCAGTTGATAAGACTGGATAAGTTTGGATGAGGCAAGGCACTTACAATAAAGACAGTAAACAGCTTAGTGCAACATAAGGAAAATTAAAATCGATTTCAATTTGCGACATATCTAAAGGAAGCGGTTTCTTAAAGAAGAGTATGGAAGGAAATAAATACTGTAACTAAGATACCTTAGAGATAAAAAATACTTTTTTTTGTAGCAAATTTATTTCGCTGCGTTAATTTAAAAATTTTCTAATATTCCGAAATACTTCTTTTTTAATTCATCAGAAACACAGGACATTGTACGAAAAATCTGTTTGTCGTCACTGCTGCAAGCAAAAATTTAATCAGTCATCTTGAAAACGACAAAGTATTTTAGTGTTACAAAAGTGTGATTTTCGGGGTACCAGCCGCAAATAATTTAGAAAGTTAGTTTTTGATAGAATAGTAACATAAATAACAAAAAGCTGAACCGTAACCATACTGTTAATTGCTTAATATAAACACGGAAGTTAACTTAGTGTTATCTGATTTATTGAAATAACGTGTAGGGTGACACCTAACCACGAGGTAACCGCAAGAAATTCCTTCCATTAGGGTCTAACTCCGCAAACGACGAGCACTTTAGCATCTGTATATGTGAAATGGTACAAATTGTTATCGTTTATTGGAAGCGGAGAGGGAAATGCCTGGAGGGTGCTACCCCTGTCTTCGCACGTCCTAACGTTCCATTACAAACCTTGCCTTAGTTTATACAGTTAAAAAAAATGATGATGCACATTTTTTAAAAAAAATTTTAGAGAGAGATTTTTCTTTCAATTCACCTTACTATACTTTTTTATTTCACCTGACGTTAAATATTTCTTAGGACTAGAGTAATTTGTATGACCAATGAACTTTTCCGGTATCTGTTAAGTTTCTCAATTCGGACATACATTTGGTATAATTATTTCCTCTAGGAATGAATAGAACGAACAAAATAGCTAAAACACTCCCTAAACGTAAGTGGCATTAATTCACGTAAATAACAATATAAATTAAGTTTATAACACTGCAGTTAATCGAAACTAAAGTTGCTCCGAAACCTCACCACTAATTGCAAATCACAAATCAAACATGACTGTATAAAGTCTGATCCAGTATTTCGTGAACGTATACTCAACTCCTCCCGCTGGTAATAAAACAACTGAAATTCAATCCTTGTTGATTATGGCCAACGTTGAAAATAAATGTTGTCGGGAAAACTTATTTAATGAGACGGAAGTGTTTGCCAAGGAGAAGTAATTATTTTCGTTACGGAAACAACAAGGGATAAATTTCTCCCTTTCTCGGAGCTGGTCACTATCTCATTATTTAGGTAAAACATTTCTCGTCTTCATATCTCTGGGATGCTAAACAAACACGAGCTTTAATTGGAGTATCATTGTTTCTGGGATAGGGATCTGCCCTATCGTGCAGCTATGCCCTTCTTTTCCCCTCCTATTGCGATCTCCGGAGAAAACGTGGTCCCTCAAGTTATTATTACATAGCAAGCAGATGAGGATTACAAAGTTCGACCAAATGAAAAATGAGACACAGTATTTTCTTACGAGAAGCAGTTGTAGAATGCAAACCTTTTCTTTCCTTAGCTCGCTGCGGCACCGGGGGTAAATATTAGTCTTCCGTTATAGTTATGCAGTAGCGAGTTGGCGTATTTATCATAACGAAACAGTTGATTCTGCTCATGGATCGGCGACTATTCGATAAGCCAGGCAGCAGACTACACAGCCAATTTCACATTTAAACATAGCACTTCTGGGAACACCACTGCTATCTTAGTCAACATTACACCCTCGTATGTAGCTGACGAGATATTTGATCTCCCGTTATAGGCAGAATCCAAAATTAGGAATCTACATTGGTATTCTTTCCAACAATATCCGCGTTGTGTCGTGATCTGAAACGGTTCACAATTATTCTTATTTCGCAATGGAAAAGTTTAATCATTTAGTAAATAACGTTTGCTAATCACGCATATGTGTTAGGACAATCAAGTGAAATTGTAGTGTTGATGAAGGTTTCTATTACCAAAAGTTTTTGTCGAATTAGGCTGAATCAGCGTTTGTATTGCAGTCTCGAAACACATGGTTTATATACTAATGATCCTAATGAATTTGTAGTTTAATCCAATTCAAATTCTAAAACCTTAAATGATGTTCACCATTGTTCCATTCATCGGCATAATTTAATATAAAGGTTTGTTCGTTGAATTAAATTACCGAAATGTAGTAATACAAAGCATTATTTCTACGCATGTGACTGTAGAAGTAGAGGTCTACTGACAACGAAAACGATGCATATTCAATAATTCTCACTAAATAAATTTACAGTTTACAAAATTACAGCGACTTTTAAGTATCTCACGGACAAACACCAAAGCTTTCCAAATCCGACAATGAATAGAAAAATTGAGAGAAACATTGAATTCAAATCTTCAGCTCATTGATCCAGACTGTCAAGTAAAACTACTACAGAAAACGAATCTGTAATATCAGGGAGCACAATGCAGAAAATGAAGAGAACGGTTTTTAGAAAGTCATTCGCATAATAACTACACCGTAATGTTGCCGAATCTAAACCTTTTACTTTGCACACCCAGTAACATTATTTGTAGCAAGAAAACTGTTGCACATTTTTACGTTACTATGTGATTCAATGGAAAGATTTTTATCATTTAAATTGAGCTACAAACTAGTACTGTAAAGACTCGCAAGGCGTAAGCTATAAATCGCCACATTAAACTTATCTGCTTTTCCAGGATGATATATTTGTGTTAGCAGTAGATTTAATCCTGTTAATTATTAGCTCAAACAAAAGAAGTTTACACGCTACGAACTGCAAGTTTGAGGAAGTTGACATGTCAGAACCAAGGAAAGGCTTACATATGAGCGGTACTACCAAAATTATTACAGTTGTTTTATTCCTAATTCAAACCGTGCATAATGTTATCAAACTGGGACTTCATTGTTAGTGGTTTGGGCAATATATGAACAAAGTTGTTGCTTGTTTCACATTAAGGAGACAATGTTATTTTACCCCCAGACCAAACATCATATCTCCGATTGAAACTCCTCATGAAGGAAGGAAAAATCAAGATAAAAACGTACTACAAGCGTGGAATGTTAAAAGTTGGAATAAGCCAGAAAGAGTTGAGAAATTAAAGTGTAAGATAGATAGATCGATACCATACAGATTTTTCTACAATTGGTGAGGTTTGAATGGAAGTGGATGCATGGTTTCTGACCTGGGGCATGTAAACAAAATAACCCAAATAGAACAAAGTGGGTTACTGGTGTAATAATGATTTAAATAAAGCAAATAAAACTAGGACAGAACCTACCGCATCACATCAGTTCCTGAAAAAGAATTAGATGAAACGAGAAAAATACAAGATATTGGAAGGCTAATTACTCTATTTTTTGAGGATGAAGAGAGGGAAATGTAATGGAAGGAATACCAGTGTAACAGAATGAAATGGGGGAGTAGCCACGCTGTTATAGGTTTGGGGAAAATATAAACAAATCATAATAAACACGCTATCTAAGAATCATAAAAAAGGATATAACCTTCGAAACGTCAAAACAATAGAAGATGTGAACTAGATTACCGATAAATCACTGTTAAACAAAAATTCAGGAATTAATTTATGGAGAGTCCTTGATAGGATAGTGAGCCATCAACAACCGACAGTTATGAAGTGTATGTTCAGAGTCTAGATATTAGGGAAACAAGCGGATCAAAAATGGAAAAACTTAACAATCCTCTCAAAACTGGGGTTATTAGAAACTATATGCACAGCTGGTGATAAACTTAAACTGAAGAATATTCAGCTGAAGAATTAAGGAGCACAGTTTATTAAAGGAAGCCAAGAAACATTATCTAGTACAAAAGAAACTATTCCGGAATTTTGAATTATAGAGAAAATACTTAAACAGAATTTTCGGGAAGCGAAAATGGCGGAAATGAAAGCTTTTAAGCTCAAAAAAAAGGAGATGACCGACAGAAATAATACTTTGAAAAGCAGTAATAGGATAACAATTAGGTTTTTACTATGGTCGAAAAAGGTGAAGATGTAAAAGATTTTGTGTCAAGAAAAGAATTTGATGGAGATTTGAAAGTTTCTAGCTGAAAGAACGCCGTAGAAGCGATTTCTTGAGAATTGCTAAAATCCTTAGGAGAAAGTCATACATGGTGATGTCAGAAAGGTACGGGGAAAGAGACATATCTAGAGATTTTAACATCGTCTTCATACTTCACAACAAGGTAAATGTCATAAATTTCTAACCGTTAGTTTGTTATATGCAAAAGAGTGGAGAGGAACGTGCAACAGAGGATAGATGAAGACCGATTTATGATTAATAAATAACTGTAGTAGAAGGAAAGAAATTCTTGTGTTAAAATTAATACTGACGGAAAGGTGAAAAAAATGAGAGAATATAGTCTCACTTTTGGACTTACAAGTATTTTTAATTTTTTTTAAATGTTACAATATTAAAAACTTAAAGAAATGAGGTCTAAAATATCTAGACAGAAGAATAATTTATAATCCATATAAAAACCACGTGAGTGTGATAAAAGAAGAGACTCATGAGGGAGTTGGAAAGCGGTAAGGAAATGCTATTGTTACATATGCAGGCACATGACACGGCATCTATATGATATTACAATAAAGAAAGTCAAGGAAAAAAATATTAAGCAGAAATCATTAAGATAGAAACTGACTGCGAGATAATAGATAAAGAAATATATTATTCAGTAAGAAAAATTACAGTGGATGGCTAAACTAATGACGATATCAAAGCAGATTAGAAAAAGTAGAAATATTGTAGTCACGTAGGACTCAGAATTTACTTTTTTAAATTGTATAGCGCTTTATGGAAATGAATTTTACTTGGCGGATTCTACTGTTTCCGGAAAAAAGAAAAAACTGAAATGTTTGGAAGAAGTCGAAAAATTACGTGGACTGATAAAATACGAACTGAACATATTTTGTAAACGACGGGTGATGAAAGGGGTTTCTGAAAGTACCTATCTCGAAAAAGGTGTACGATGTTAGGTGACATTAAAGACTTTTGTTGTGGCTTGGTTATTAGAGAGGACTGGGGACTTATAAAAATCGTATCTTCTCAAGATATCATTTGTTTCTGGCTAGTCTCCATCAAGGTAATTGAAGCAAGGAGATAAACCACTCATAATTTGTATACAAGAATTATCCTGATATTATACCTGGTTATTTCGGGGAAATAATGGAGAGCCGAAATCCGCAAGACCACTCCGGTATAAATTGACACGTTGCGCAGTGGTATAAGTTCTTGTTTCCAGAAGTAAATATCACGGATTTTCACATAAACAAATTATACAGTCAACTATAAGTTAATCTTAACGATCACACCGCCAGAATTATTTTTGATAAAATATAATATTTTCTCAGTCAAGCTGACGATACGAAACGGCATGACGATTACTTTCGAGAAAAAACGAACTTTAACTCACTCGGAAGATTTAGCGATGAAATTCCAAACATGCAAGAAATGTCAGTAAATTCGAACGGCATACTAGCTAATGTGAGACGTATCCATCTGATTCGAAATGGCAGAGTTCTTGGCGAATAGAAGTGCGCTTATTCTAATTTAATAGGCGTAAAAATTATCCAACCGTTGAGAGCAGCGGTTTAATCGTGCGCCGTGTTCTGGTAAGTGTTGTTGCAGCAAGTTGGCCGGCCAATGGGCTATAGGCGACTGCTGGTAATTAGGAGGACCGTGGGCTAATGTGTAAGCCGCAAGACGTGGTCACGCCCAAGATGTGACTTGGCCGCCCAGCCCACGGGCACTGGTACTCCACGCTCTTAATTAAATGCCAAGACGGGCCCAAGCTGAGATTGCGGAAGGAATTAATTGCGCCCGAAATCAAAGAGGTCCAGTGGTGGGGGCCGTGTTACATGTATCGCTAGCTGGCGACACCCGGATATTAGCCCCGTCACAACAAACACCCACCATAATTAGATGGACCCTCCTTCCTGCCTCACAAACGGAAGCCGTTCCACTTCTAAGAAATGTTTCTCACCTTCAACAGCGCTTTATATACCAAATTCTCGTTCTGAGAGTTTGCTGTACAAGTTTATTATATCGGACTTATTCCCACAATAAAATACGATATTTCGAATATCATGTTTTTCAAGATGAAATTCTACTGAACGGAATTAAAATATGCAATGATGGTTACACACAAAGAACAATATGACCTAACACGGAAAAAAACAAAAAGAAAGTATCATGTGAATTCTGACATTGTTGACTGGAATTTTTTAAAAAGGAAGGTACAGTTAAAGGTGGAATCAGAACCACGAAAAGTATCTATTAACCTGTGCTTATAATACAACGCTTCTTTGACCATCTTGCTTCACAAACCACGAAATAAGCAAGGAAGTGATCAAAAAGAGGCAATTTTTGATATCTGGAAGAACGTATAAGTAAGGGTCTGGAACATAAATAACAACAGAAATCCGATCACTTTCACGTTTATCTTAGGTGCCACGTGCTGTGAAATTATAGAGTTACCCATGTAGAGAAAATGATTTTAAAGTTTAAATAATATGTAGCTTTTTTTTGCTTGGACTTTACGCCTTGCCGACAGGGAAACTATGGAAAACCAAAATCTGGATGCCCGGGCGGGGATTCGAACCCGCGTCCTCCCGAATGCGAGAGCAGAAAGTTAACCGTTCACCCACCACGCTCGGTAATAATATGTAGCACTTGTGCGTTAGGTATTAAGATTTTTGGTTGTTTCTACATTCCATTCATCTTCAGGATCCAATGGGAAATGAGTATCTTTGACGAGCTTGTATTACATTACACTAGAAACATAATAAGATGCTTCTTCACTGCAGACTGATCTGTCTGAAGTAATGACACTGGTGAAGAAGTGTAAAATCAGAACGAGGCAGCTGGGTATAATACACCCTGATAAAAATATGTTGGTCATACTGTGAGACAGCGTAAAGAAATTATTGCATTTGATACTGAGGAAATAAAAAAAAGCAAAGGCCAAGGCGTTTACGCGACTAACTTTGGTTTGCAGAAACTCGAGAAAATTAACGAAATGAAAGGCGGCCGCGTGTAGAAACAATAGACAGCATAGTTGGCCTGTGAAATTTTATTTGATTGAATTTCTGCTGGAGGGATACGAGACGTAGGGAAGTTCTATTATTACCACAACTGACAGGAATCGGTTAGAGAAAGTGACATTGAATGCTGTGACCATATTTATATTTATTTTTCACTAATCTGTTTTCACCACATTAAATTACAAATGCGAGAGAATTTTTTCAAAAATCATACTCCACCTATTGGTGGATTTCTTCTACAGCAAAAACTTCAAGACTCTACTAGATAGCAAGCAAAATTTTAACATTTTAATAATGGTCCTGCAAAACTGTGTAAAAAAACTATTACTTTTTCTTCTGAGCTCACGTGCCGAGCATTTCATTGAAGCTACAAGAACATTAACAAAATCGAATATTCATCCTTGAAAATTCAACATTTTCGATAATTTTAATAACTATCCAATAGTTACGCAAGTTAGAAGGAACTGTATCAACATTATTTAGAATGTCAGAAATATAATTACCATTCTATCTATGGGACATACATACGTTAAAACCACTAACTCTGTGGCTGACCACACATCAGTACTGTAAAAAATGGATTTAATTTTTTTCCTTGTGGTTTTGTGCCCCCACAACATCGAGGTCATTAGGGGCGGTAACAGAGTGGGGGCAAGGAACGGGAACGGATTCAGCCACGGTCTTTTGAAGGAACCATGCCGGCATTCGCCTGTAGCGATTGCGGGAAACCATGGAAAACCGAAATGTGATGGTCGAACGGGGACTAGAACGCGTGTGCCCTGAATATCTGTATTTCATCTTCGTTCACGACGATTTGATAAATAAATTGCAAACAAAATTACAACATATGTTAACATAGCTCTCCTGCATTACCGATTGCTTAATGGATGTATCCAATGATTGGAAACGCGAACTTGCCGATAAGGCAGTATCAGCGTCCACCTCTGATGGAGGTATTAATCATGTCAGATTGCGACCCTGTCGAAGGGGTCGGTGTCCCGCCTTCTAATTCCCACAACACTCCAAACCCCGTAACGACTAAATTATCAAGCACAAGACGCGGTTCAGCTAAAACTACTTCTGCTGGGAAACTTCTCATTTTCTTCTCGCCTCCCTTGTCAGCCGATAAGAAAATCCTGATGAATGAAGACAACGGTTGTTTTTCAGGGCGCGTTCCTGGACTGCTCGGTAGGGAATAGGGTGAAATGCCCAGGATAAGACCCACACATTTCTCACTGGTGGGCAGGGCAGGTGCCAGTAGCGGTCACTCCACGCTATCAGATGGGCTTTTCCAAACCATCTGGATCGTGTATCATCCCACAATCTTGGAATGTTACTCTCAATATAACAACTTTTAAAAATTGATGGTGAACTTCAGTAAAAATCGTTAAAATATGTATTTGAAAGTCAAGATCTTAATCTTTTAAAGTATAAAAAGTATTCCACAACCTCTGTTTGAAATAAATTTGTAACAATTAAAACAAAAAATATGGAAATCTATAGTGACATGCGGGCATTATTAACGTAAAATATTTTAAAATTGAAAGAAGTGAACATAGTTTTCCCTTAAAAGATATAGGTTGCATGATTTGTTTTCAATTATAATACAGAGATAGATTTTTAGAAATATTCATTCCAAGTTTAGTAAATTTTACGCATGAAATGATTTTGTACCCTTAGCATTTTAAACTAGGAAGACATTTCGTTAATTGTTATTATTTTTACTTTTTTGCTATTTTACAAAAAAATTCATGGATGTAACGTATTTTCTCCATATCGACAGAAAAAATTCTCAATACAGGTCCAGTTTTTATTTTTATTTTTAAGAGTCCTAAAATATACACTAAACAAACTTTTTTTCTGTACAAAATCACCAAATAGTTAGCTCCGATGAACTTTTCTTAAATTCATATTTAGTTTATCTTCTTTTCGACTTCCCCAACAGTCAAGAAAGGAAACGCCTTCTGGAAAAGCAAATCGGAGATGAGTCTGTGGCGCAGAATGTATTTAGCACATGAATACCAATCGGCGCCGTTGATTTTCCATATCGAGCTTCCATACTTCTGTAAACAATGCTGAACGTAATTGCTTTTACACTCGCATGCACTCAGCAGTGCAGCAATCAACTGCTACTGTTTAAATACAACTCCAAGATTTTTCAACCCAATTTTTATTTGGAAGAGGCAGTCCCCGCTCTCCCTTGTTTTATCAAGGCATGGCGTTCCTTAATTTCAGAGACATACACTGGAACAAAGAGGGGAAAAAACGATTGGAAAAAACAGAAGGGGCAGACAACGTTAAAAAGAAGGCAAAAAGTTCGGAATAGTAAGTGAGCATGATTACTGAAGCGATTACTCCAACGTTATATGGACATCAACTTCAATGCGTAATTCATGCTTCAGCATTTTGGTTTATAACTTTCGAGCCGGCTTCCTACAAACACACGAATTTATATTGGAAGGAAGAACTGTATCTAGTTTTTCTAAGTTATTACCGTTTCTCGTTTAAAATTATATGTGCGTAATTTTATAGAAAATTGTAACTGTTATATAAATATTGTTCTCGGGTGACTAGCCGAGTTATAAGAGTGTTATAATTACACAATATTTCAGTGCTCTCAAACGTTGGCGCCATCTTCTGGTGAACGATTGAGAGCGCCGAAATATTGTGTAATTAATTATAACACTCCTATAACTCGGCTAGTCACCCGAGAACAATATTTATATTCTCAACGCCGAGAAAGATTACGTAATTATGTATTTTGATTATTGTTTTTCGTCTATTTCGTACATGCAATTGATATTAGATATAAATTCATCACAGTCATACAGAACTTACTGAATAATTGATGAAACATAAAATAAAATAACGTAGCTCGTTCGCGTTACAAAAATTATTCAGCAAGTAACAAGAAAATATCCACAAAAAAGCAGACACTAATAAACGGTTAAAGAACGGATTCCAATAAACGAACGCGTGAGGGGGGAAAATCCGATAGTCGAAACGTTTGTAGTTAAGAACAAAGAAAGATTCTTCCGTAATTATTTTCGAAGTAAAAATATACGCGAAGAAGAAAGGCAATGTCAATGTGTTTGTGGGCGATTTTTAAATCTTTGCTCTCTAGCAAACCTTATTTCGGAACAAAAGGAGTTCCTCCGTAGCAAGCAGCAATACGTCGTGCAAATAACAACGAGACATAATTACTTTCATTCCAAACAGAAGCCACAAAGAGTTCGGATTGCAGACAAAGTGGTGACGTGGAACGACGACATCAGAAAAAGAAAATTTCTAGCAAAAACGCGCTTCAAAAGCTTTATCCAGTTTTGAGTCTCTTCCCATCCTTGCAGTCAATCCTCGCGCATGCCTTTGTTTGTTTTCCCGTGTGTTTTAGCTTTGCTCTAAGCTCTTCTCTCGTGTGCAGCTACATCCCTACAGGCACTACGCGCTTGTTTAACTAGCCTTTTAATTAGAAACGCTTAAAAATTTAACGCATGAAATACATCCGCTTTCTCAACAGAGAAAGAGGGCCCTTGTGTGATGCTGGTAAAACATTTCGGACTGCAGCCTGCGTGTACAGTCAAGATGCAGCCACTTGGAGATATACAAAACACAAGCTGTCATTTCCGGTTGTTCCGCATCACAACGCGCACCAGTCTTATTTTTCCCTCCAGAGAAATTAAATAATTCCCAGCTCCGATAGGAGAGAGTTTAAAATGCGCAAAAATGAATTAATACTCTAACATTAGAGATGATACGTCAGCAGGTAAAAAGGACGGCAAAAATACAGTTTTTTTTTGCGGGCAAGAGTTAAATCAGAGCAATTACCGCTTCTGTGGAGGAATTCTTAATTCATAAAGGAAAACAGTTCGGTATTTTCTTACAAAAGCATTGTGGAATTAGTTTGCTATGTAGTACAAGGCTGAGTTAAATATTACGGATGAGCAATGCGCATCTATGTATATTACAATACGTAAACATAAAATAAAATAAAAAAAAAAACTGCGAAACATTGAGAAACAAAGTTTTCACTGAACACTTTGGCTACACAAATTCTGTAACAACACTGATTTGTTGATGTGTAAATTATGTTTCTTATGAACCGATGTTACAGATAAAAATGAAAAGAATTTAAGAGTATATATTAACTTAATTTCTATATCCAAAAAATGCTTAGTTATTGCTGAATTATATTGTTGAAAGATATCAGAAACTAAATGAAACTCCTAACTTTTTAAGATTCAACTGAAAATGGTTTTTGTCAAGTCTCAGAGGACAAGCCGGAAGTCAATAAAAAATAAAAATAATAATAATCACAGCTTTATTATTTTTTTCAAAACTGATACTTGTTACTTATATAATTTCTTCACTTCTTTCATTCTGGAAACTGCTTGAACACTGTATTCTATCAGTTTTATGGAGTAACATAAGAAAATAAATAGAGGATTTAATTTCGTAAGTAATGCGAATAAGAAAACTGATACCTATTGATACTTTTATTCAAATGCGTCTCTAAAGGTAGCAAACAGTGGTAATGGACAGTAATTTTAATGCATTTTTGGCGAAAATTAGAATGTAATGCAATCGGAAGAACTGACTTTTACCCGTCAGTCAAAAAATTTAAAATACAGCGTATTTATTTTATTTCGAGCATTAAAGATATACTGTCACATGAAAAATACTTATTCAGCATAGCTATAAAATAATCCCTAAATTTTCAAGAATAATGTTTGAAGGTCTGCGTAAATGAAATATGAAACACGTTTTAAATAATATATTGGCATCAAAAAATTTCAGTAATTACGGCTATATTTGTTGCTATGTCAATCAGTAAAATGTTAATCACATCTTACCTGTCATGGACCGACTTGATGATAGATTGCACCTTCTTTCAAACTTTCTACTGAATCACAAAAGAACTCTTTGGTTCCCCTTAATGCGGCTTTATTAACTACTTTACCGCATACCAACTTTTCTCAAAGTTATTTCCCTTCCCTCATTCTTTTCCGGCAACTTTTAGATTGACTGCTCTTGGTATTTAAGTTGGGGGGCATGCATATTAATTCTCTGTAATTATTGCTTTCAAACTAATGTGCAATGCATGCATTTTTCCAATTTTCGAGGTGTCTAGAGGTCTGAAGAAAAATGAAAATGATTTGACGCTTTGACACGTCATATTTTTTTTCTTTTTAGCAAGAGACATTTTAATATTGTTAAAATTATTACTATTATTGTTAAAGTATTTGTAAAAGAAAACTGTAAACTAAAATCATTGAAAACAGAAAATCTTGGAGATCAAGATCCGGAAAGCGACCGGACAGTGTCATAGAAAAGTTTTGTAAGTATTATTTCGGGTTAAGGGGAAATATTTTCATTAATCTGGTAACAGATTTTACATGCAATAAAATATTTTTATCTGTAGATAATGTCAAAAAGTAATAAAAAAAACGGCTTTAATCATGTAAATAATGTGAAATAAATGGGATATTTTTATTTACTCATTCTTTTCCCGAAAATGCTTCATTCTTTCCTGAAGGATGCATTGTGTAAGTCAACAGCATGCAGTTATAAACCCTAACATTCCCCTTTATCTGTTCAATTAAATAATAATTTTTCTCTCTTTTTATTGTTTTATCCTAGCTGAAAGGGGTAGGGACTGTTGCTTTCACAAATCACGAGAGCTTGCATGCAGGTCCGAAACTAGGCAACCAGCATACGAACGGAAAAATTACCTTTAATTTGATGACAACAATTAGCACTCTTTTCACATTCGGAATAGCTCTGAGTATCTGAGTACTTTTTTTTTCAAAAAAAAAAAAAATGTATTTCGATTTTACATAACATTATTATATGAGGGGGCTAATATGTCATGACCATGCCTCTGTCCTTACATTTTACACATCCAATATGATACAATTCATCCATAATACCGAGCGTGGTGGGTGAGCGGTTAACACTATGGTCTCGCATTCGGAAGGACACCGGTTCGAATTCCCGTTCGGGAATCCAGTTTTGGGTTTCCCAAAATCACTTCAAGAGAATGTCGGGATACTTCCTTCATAAGACCACGGCCAAATTCCTTCCGGTTCCTTGTCCCCAGTCGCCTCTAATTACCTCTTTGTCGACTAATCGTAAAGACATAAGTAAAAAAAAGTATGAACTGGGAGTTTATCGTTATTTCTCCTAATGCAGAGAATTATTGTACCGTATTTGTTTCATACATGCTTTAAGATATGAGAAACAGCATAAAAAGTCATAAAAAGCTTCCAGATACGTGCGACATTCAAATTAAATTTACAAATTATATTAGAAGAGGCAAATGTATCTGTACTAATGTTTAGTGTAAGGCAAAGTAGAAAATGTCTACGGTCCTCACCAACTCTTTAACAGACATAACTGAAATCATATTCAATAACAGGTATGTTTCATTGTTTAAATAAAGAATCTTCTTTATGATTTTGATAACAGCTTTCTGTTACTGTTTCATGCAGCAATCTTACGGTATTCGAGCATGCTATTTTTCCGAAGTTACTTTGAATTTACTTTTTTTTGCGTATGGCTTTACATCTCGTCAACGTCGAGGTTATTAGACGTTGAATAATATTAGGGACAAGGAACGGGGAGTAATTCGGCCATGGCGTTTAGAAGGAACCATCCCGGCATGCACCTGTAGTGATTTCGATAATCCTTGGATGACCGTACAGGGATTCGAACCCGCATCCACCAGAGTGTCAGACCCGATCGTTACCGCTCACCCACCAGGCTCACCATACCTTAGCGTGGTGGGTGAGCGGTAACGGGCTGATCTCGCCTTCGGGAGAGCGCCCGTTCGAATCTCCGTCCATTCAACCCGATTTCGGTTTCCATTGTTCCCCCCAGGCGATTGCCGGGATGGTTCCTTCATGGCAAAACTCCTTCCCTTTCCTTACCCCTTCTTCTTTTCCGTTTGTAAGAACCTCGACGTCGACGAGGCGTAAAGCAAAACCACATTTTAGCTATCTTGATCGTAGAGTTGGGCGCCAGTTTTCTTTTTTTTTTATCTGCTTAACGTCTCTCTAACAGCGAGGTCTTTAGGGACGGGAAAGGATGGGGGGCAAGGAATGGGAAGGAATTCGGCCATGGGCTTTTGAAGGAAGCATCCCGGCATTTGCCTGGAGTGATTTGGGAAACCATGGAAAACCCAAATCTGGATTCGAACCGCCGTCCTCCCGAATGCGAGGCCAGAACGCTAGCCGTTACACCACCACGATCGGTCTCCAGTTTCTGTGTATCTTAATTATTAAATATATTTCCCTGCGTTTCTTCGAAAACATAGGATCATTAATGCTAGCTTAAACATAATAATTATGCAATACTTAGGTTTTTCAGCACACTTAAGAAGCGAATTTTGTGTAATGTGGAATTATTAGATCCTTACATGAGCGTAGCGACTTCGTGAAGTAATTCAGTGTTCCAGGAACTGAATAATCTAGGACTTCAGCCTGAAATGTATCATACAGGGTGTTCTTCAAATTCCTTCTTGTTATTATTCCAAATCTATACTTCGTATTACATAGCAGTTTGTATACTTGGTCCGGGTACCAGTCATGCTGTCTGACCGATTTTTCAGTCATCTGTTACCTCAGACGAACGCTGGTACAGTCTTTAAACACTAAGTATTCTACAAACAATACAAAAAACGTATTTGCACAAATCTTACACGATTCACACAAATGAGATGGTTCTTAATGACCCCGAAGTCGACACCACAGAAATTTCATTAAAAATAAGTCTGATTTGGATGTTCTGGCCCCGATAGCGATGAATTAAAAAATAAGTCGTGAGAAAATAGGAATTATTCTTTATAACAGATTAAGGCAGTTGATGCGTGGAATATAACGTTATGTTTTCTGGTAAGTTTATTCCTGTCTCGGTAAGGTGAACCATAGCTTTGAGTGCAGCTGAGAGGTGTTTGCCTCGGAACATCTGCAGGTGAGCGACGTCATTACACATTTCAATCAACACTCGGCGAAAAGGCATCGTCACCTTTCTCGCGGTGTTTATATTATAGGAGATAATAGTCGGGATGTGGGGTGTGTGTTTATTCTGCAGATGGATGCTCCAGAGTACAAACAGCGGGTGACTGTCCGGCGGCTTTCACGTTTTCGGCCATTGTATTCAACTTTTAGAGAGTAATTTCCTTGGGTGGTATCGATCTGGCTTGCTATCCCATCTCAAGTGTAGGACCAACCAGGCCGTGGTAGCCTGCTATTTCAGCCAGAATAAACACGTGCCTGTTTTCTTTGTTCCGCCAAACTAAACAACCAACCAGGAATCTAAACAGCGACCAAGTCCCAAATTCAATTTGGTCCCCTGCCACATAGAACAAGGAGAACAACATACAAGCTCTTGCATAAACAAAGAAAATTGGATACATTTTTTGGCTACACGGTAACAAAGCGACTGCGGAGTCAGCTGTCCACGGTGGTCCGCGAGGGGTAAACACGTGCGTGTTAAACTGTCCCTTCTGATCAATAGCCACACCTCAACTGCTTTCCCCCTTCTCGTATCCTCGCCTCGACTCCAGCCTAGGTCAATATCTGCGCTGTTGTCTGCTACTAAGACTAAACAAAGTCATTTCTCGCATCTCCATCACAGGAGATTACGGGCAGTTCCCATCGTATTTTGTTGAATAACTGTGCATTCAGGAAATAAAAGGTTTGAATCCACATCCGACCATCCAGACTGAGGTTTTACATGGTTTCTCGAAATCACTCCAAGCCAAGAAGGACATTGCCGAATTCCGTCCGGTTCCTTGCCCATAGAAGTCTTCCGCCCTTAATTACTTTGACGAGAAAATAAGGAATAACGTGATAACTTAACGATCGAAGTTCTTTTCTTTTAATTTATAATTAAAATTTACTATACACATAGGAACATACGTGTAAGGAAATTACAAATTGAGCACTAATTTGTTTTACATTCCATGGTAACAGCCCGTCCTACGGCATAGGTGGAAGAAACAAAGTGACACGGAAAGAAAGACGAGGCAGACCACCAACAGAGACGATATTTCAATGTTTTCTGCATCTTAATGTCTTAACAGCACTGAAGAAAATTGAAGATCTTTACACAGAAAAAAACATTAAGTGACACAGATAAGAATAACTGCGTATGAAGTCCTATTGAAGGTCTGTCTAGGCTAGGAAACAGCAAAAATTGATATATTTTCTCAGACGGAGAATCTACTTTTCTTTTTTTTCTTTTTCTTTTTTGCTTCCGGCTTTACTGCTCGTCGTGAGACCTGGTATAGGATAAGACGCAAGACACATGAAGGAATTCGACCACGGCCTTTTGAAGGAACCAGCTCAGTATCCGCTTGCCCAGCGATTTCAGAAAACCACGAAAAACCGAAATTTGGATGGCCGGACGGGGGTTTGAACCTGCGTCCTCCCGAATGCGAGGCCCGAGTGTTTCCGCTCACCCACGAGGTTAAATGCTTCTGATGTACCTGTTTAAAGACTTTTTTCTGTTACATAATTTAAGCCCTGAGCTCCTGGAAACAATTTATTTCGGTATACACATGAAACCAGTCATGTAACTGTGCACTGAAAGAGAACACATGGTTTTATTTCGAGTCTGATTCGTCATTTGCAGAAAATTTTCTAGAGTTTTATCTATCCATTTCATACAAAAAGGAAGATGTGTTTTAGTTACTCTATGGAACAATTAGAAGCGTAGGTAGAATTAACTGCGAAATGACAACAACGTTTTTTTTAATTTTTTATTTTATTTTTTTATTTTTTTTTATTTAGAGGATAGAATTTTTGAACTTTATGATTATTCGAAGATGATGTCATTAGTAGTAGTTATCAAATTAACTGCCTTTTATTTAAGAAATGTACTACTGTATAATCTTTGAGATAGAAAGAAAGAACTGACGTTTGTAGAGTGTGTAACTAAGCAACGATATGAATTATGTGCCAGCTCGCCTCGTCGGACATATACTTAATTATGGCGTGTAGCCGTGGGGCGTCGTGTTGTGCTGGCGGACCTCCCCTCACATTCGCAGAGCTTTTAGCGCCGAAGTGTGACATGAGGCGTCCTGGTCATCCGCCAGCCGAACGGAATTTTCAATCGTGCGCGGCAGTCCGTAGGATGGGGGACGCGAGTGCTCGGTCTCCAAATGTACTTCCCGCCTGTACACCATTCCAATCGCCTCTTCTCTTCCTCCGGGAGAGAATAAAAGATTGGGAAATTCTGCAAAGCAAAACAATGGACCCCGTAGCCACCGAGAAGCAAACGCGTCGTTGGATCGTTGTAAAACGGTAGCTGCCTTATTATCACACGTCGATAACTGACACTCCATTCGTCGGCCATCTTTCGGCGTAGGACAAGTCAAACGAGACAGACGTGTCCCTCAACGTTAAAGCAACTTTATGTTCGGTATACCTGGGTCGAGTCAGGCCTAGGCCATGGGTGGGCAAA
Organism: Vandiemenella viatica; assembly: GCA_031002005.1. Taxonomy (NCBI): domain Eukaryota; kingdom Metazoa; phylum Arthropoda; class Insecta; order Orthoptera; family Morabidae; genus Vandiemenella; species Vandiemenella viatica. The sequence continues at coordinate 156,394,543 of CM061921.1, forward strand.
ACTATCGTGCTCTCAGTTCAGTGGCAGTTTAGGCGAAATCTTCGTATCTACGACAATTTGTGGTGCAACGGCTTTTAATATAATTATATATATAAAGATGAATGTATGTATGTATGTATGTATGTATGTATGTTTGTTTGTTTGTTTATTTGTTGGTTTGTTTGTTCTTCATACAAATCCACAGTTTCCATCCGATCTCGATGAAACTTTGCACACTTATCCTTTGAAACAAGGAGAAAAATACTGTCTACATTTGGTTGAAAAATTATCTGTATAAATAATACATGTTGTCTTATAATTTCGAAAAATTACTGAACGGAGATAGACAGACGCGTTCGATATGGAGGTCTCTATACTGTTTTTCCGTGTAGTGGTAAGGTAGCTCAGTGGTTAAAGCCCTTGGTTACTAATGTTTGGGTCGTGGTCTTCGGTTCAAATCACCGTGGAGGCTAAGATTTTTAAAAATTGTTTTTGATCGCAAGAGTCACGCCTGGGCCGTCGGTTATTCGGATTGAATGTTAAACTGTAGATACCACAAAGTTAGGGGTACAATGCGAGGCAAATCGTAGGTAGCCTTGCAATGCTGTAGGTGTACACTTTTTACGTTATAATGATCCCTCAGGGGTTGTTCGCAGTCAGTGTGTGTGTGTGATCTGCAGTAATAATACCATCAATGCGGAATTAAGTCTCTGTCTTTTTGTTACGTTTTGATGACTAAATAACTATACCGATATTGACGGAATTTGACAAGAAAAATCTGTAGGTAGGGCACAGGAAATTTTTTTTTCTCTATGATTAACAGTTGTAGTCACGAAATTTTGAGATCTTATCGAATGGTGACAGAGTAACGGATGTGTGTGTTAGTCTATAATGTTGCGTCGGTTGCTCAAGCTGTGCTTCTCGCGCATTATGTTAGTGTATAATTTGTTAATAAATTTCGTTTAGAGAAAAAACGTATTATTTAGTATAGATGTCGATTTTCTCTGTCCTATTACTTTTTGTCTGCTTAAATGTTTCTGGCACCAGTTTATTTTGCCTTCTTTTTTGACATGCCTTGCGGGCGTAAACTGGCCTAAGTTGTAGCTCTAGCAGAGCGCGAGCAGCTAAAGTTATTAGAACCCAAGAATCCGATGCTCATGCTGAAGAAAGAAGAAAAGACCAAGCTGAAATAAAGTTGCCCCACATCCCCTCACCTACGTTTGTTTTTCTGTTTTTAAATATGTTGGAAATTGATTATCTTCAAGAGACAGTGTCCACGGTAGAATGATACAGTGATGGCTTTCCTGTCATATTATGCCAACTCGGTGTTTTTTTGGGACCAATCCTCTGTTACCAACAAACTCCTATATTCAATTCTGACAAAGAAATTCTTAATCCAAGCGTACGAATTCGCGGGTATCAGCTAATATAATGATAAATCTTTCATCTGTTTAGTAGTTCTAAAAGCGACATATTCGTGATGGAAACTGGAGAAAAGAGCGTAAGCTCATAGGTTTGTTGACGATTATTAACGCTTCTTTTTTAATTTAAAATTTTTGCAGTAATGTCTCTGCACATTTAACGAACCCAACAGACACATTTGCTTCAGATCAGTCTTCTTGGTCAGTGACGGTGAGTGCAGGCAAGATATTTTTATATGTGGGGCAAACGTTTCTTAGACCCTTATTATACCCCACTGCAGCCACGGACATTTGATATCAAAACATAAGTAATTTATAGTTCTGCAAAAAAAAAAAAAAAAAAATTCAAAAATATTTCATCCGTGAAAATGTTATTGTAAATGTTTTCGCGTAATTTAACACCAGAGAACTCAGTTTTCTGAAACAGATAGAGCTTTACCATTCATCCCAGTAATGAGGACAAATGTAGCTCAACATTTATAAAGGACGTCAGCTGCAGTTGTTGCAACTTTTATACGAAAAATTCCAATATTAGTTTTAATAAAACGTTATTCATTTTTAGTTCGCAGACAAATCAAGAAAGAGATGCGTCAATCAGCGCTCCTTGTTGCAGAAATCTCAACGAAGCTTATTTGGCAAAAGTAGTAAAAAGTTTAATGAAAAACTGTCCGTTAGTGATAATGCCTTAATCAGGTGGCGTGATTGCCGTAGGGCCCCTCGAGTTTGCACAGGAATATGACAAATAAGGGCGCACGGGGAAGGTCACCTAATTCACATCAAATTATCTTTAAAAGCACTTTTTAATTCCGGCGTCGCCCACCTGGCATTTGTCACCCTCTAATTAAAGGAAAAGAAAAGTGCTGAAAACAAAGGATGAAAAATTGGCTTCATTTCTAATTATAACAGCGTGCAAATATCTTAATTCTCAAAAAAGTTCACCGAAGACATCTATCATTAATGAATCTCTCGAAACTTAATATGAGTTCGGGAAATAAGTCGAAGAAAAAGTGATGTTTGCGCGCCCCTCTAGGCTAGGGTTGGACAACTTTATTGTTCGACTAACAAACGTCATACAGAAAAATACAAGGATTATCTCTTCACGTTTTTTTTTTATATTGGAACCATCTGGCTCGGCGAACTCTTTCAATTAAGGAGGGGAAAGGAGAGTGGCTGCATGGGGGGAGGTCTGATTGGAAAGAAGAGTCATCCCGACACACGTATTTAGCATAACCGTGCTCAGCACACCGACTGTTTTTCTCATCAACTCCAGAAACATTTATTGTCGAATCAGCTTTTTGTATTTAAACTTGTTAACTTTTTATAGTCCGTGAGCAGTAAATGCAAAACCATGTGGATCCCCGCCGTCAAGCTGGAAGAAGGCTTATCTCCGTCGGAAGGGGATCAGGCTAACTCTCCTCATTAGCCTTGTTATTCTGGGGATGACGAAATCTCAGCCCCTTTTGTGGGATTTATTATTATTTATCTTTCTTATAAACACAGATTCGCGTTCATGACTCGCTTTCAAGAAAACCAATTATTTCGTGAGAGCATCATGAAATTGGAATATTTCTCTGCAACGAATGTGAAGTGGAAATTTTTGAATACTGAAGTTATCAGTAATTAACGCAGTGAATCGTACACTAAGACACCTAGAGTAATTAATTACGTGGTATTATCATTGAAACTTTATAACCCCAAAACATTGGTGGTTGACAGTTCATTATTCAACACAAGATTCTTGAAGCAAATTGATTGGAGAACTTAAAGCAAATGAAATGTCTGAGTGCAAAGATTGAGCTTCACATACTATTATTTTCAATACTGGCACTATACATCAACCTAATTTTTAGCGCTGCAGCCACAGTAGTATATGACGGGGGGAGGGGGGGGGGTTATACTACAAGAAGTAATGAACCAGTTGGGTGGAAGAGTAACTATAAATTTTCGTCAGTCGTACACATCTTCCGAACGTTGAACCCAAAAGCCAGTACTGTCAATGAAAAAAGGTTTTTGATGACGTTCATTCATGCTTGTGTAGAGATCATCGAATAAGGTGGGGAATAGATTATTTGATAACATGAATTATAATGGGTAACGAGCATTAATCGTTCACTATTCCGCTTTTGAAAGAATTTCTGCCATGAACACACTACATTTAACGTTATCAGGGTACAAATGACGAATATTTTATTTGGGAAAGTAATTATTACAAACGGTGACGAAAATATTTCCATGGGCACGCGGGTATCGAAGTATCAGCAGTCACTTGGATTCCATGTCATCCTGGTTAGCATCGAAAAATGAAAGGGCAATAAAACCAAATAGAAACTGTTACGTTTGTAGCAAACAAGCATTCATTAACTACCCATGCGACTGTATTGTCTAGGAAAATGGAAAAAGTCCTTTCTTTTCACTAGCACAAAAAGTTCCGCAATAATCCACCTCGAGAACTTAATATAACGGAATATTTTTTTTTTCGAAGTATCAAGCCTTCATGCACATTTTACTTAGATTTCTCGTCCACACCAGGAAGATTTCTTTGATTTAAAGGAAGAAGAGATAGTGTAGACTACATAGCGTGCTTTGTTAACTATGGTTACTTGTTCGTTTGCTTTAAACCGAGGCGAAATTGAGAAACGGATAATAAAACTGGCAAGGACAGTACTAAAGAACTGTCTTGATATTACCCTGAACCAATTTCAATAATCCACTGAGCCTGATGGGAGAGCGGTGTCACATTCGGCAGGATGTGGTTTGAAATCCACATTTCGGGTTTCCGAGTTAACTGATACTTGAAAAGAATATGGCGGAATTCCTTGACGCTCTTTATTCCCCATGCTCTTTCAGCTCTTATCTCGACTTCGAAAGAAAAAAAATTCAACAAAATTTTTATCACATTTACACGGAACGCCACTTTGACACAGAAGGAACACTTTCCCGTAGTTATCTTCTAGCAATTAAATGGAAACCGGACATTTTTGACGAAGGATTGAGGGCCATGTTCCCGTTCGGATTAACGTATTTTGGTTGCAACAGTAAATTATAAATCTCTTGTCTGTCGCGTAGTGGCTCTTGGAACATACAGCTCACATCTTCTGATAGGAAGTCATGGCCACCACTTTTCAGCTTGGCTGGTATCATTCCGGAAACAGTTTAAAAGGCAGATTTGTTCCACTAAATCACTCAATTTTCGGTAATACTAGCCCAATCTGAAAAAAAGATTTAGTTTGAATAGCTGGTAGAAGACGGTTGTAGACGGTTGTTATAAAACATTTATAAACTGTTAGTATGAGATAAAGTGTGAATATAGTAAATAATGGAAGTGGATTTTTGGTTACGACATAATGCCTCGTCGTTATCGAAGTCATTAGAGGCGACAGAACATTAGTGACAAGGAACGGGAGTGAATTCGGCCATCGTCTTTGACGGAACCATCCTGACATTCGCGTGGAGAGATTTCGGGAAATAATGGTTAAACGAAATCAGAATGGCCGGTTGGTGATATGAGCCCGTGTCTCCCGGAAAGTGATGTCCGAGAGTTACTGCTAACCTGCCAGGGAACGAGTCTGGACAGTGAACGTTTACGTTGGGAACCAGTATTCGGGAGGAACTGGGTTCGAATCCCGGTCCTGTCATATAGGAAGTGGTTTCACATGTTTATCCGAAATCACTCCAAGGGAATAATGGAATGGTTCGTGAATAAATCACACAACCAATTTCTTTTCGATAGCTCTAACGATACCTCTGTCGACAAACTGCTAAGCCCTAATTATAAAATAAAAGATTACGCCAGTGTTTCATTATTTAAGTTTCCTGAATTGTAGCAGACGAGAGAAAAGATCACAATTTTTGAACTGCTTTCTGTCCTGGAAGTGCAAATAAATAAATTGATTTTTCAGAGTGTTAGAGAGTGGTGTTCAATAACCCTAAGTGTAATTAAAATTATTTACGTTACTGTTTTCGTAAAAATACCTATTTCCAATTATTAATATTATTTTTTTTGCCACCTAAATGGTTCATTGTATTTCACACTAAATTCCAAAATATGATGTGTTAGAATGAGTTAAAAAATCTTTAACACATGGAAATGGTTTCCTTCAGAGAGCCAAATGATTTCGCCAGTGAGCTCAATTTCAGCCAGCCATACTGGCCATTACTCTTCTTAATTGTTGCAAAAAATAAATAAATAAAACGATTTAAAAGCTAGAATTTATGCGAAATATATTTTTGAAACACAATTTGGATGATTGCTGTGTTTGTGTAATGTATTAACAATGTGACCTTACAATCTGTTGCATTATAACACTTCCGAAAGCTTAATCCAAAGGAATCGTTTTTAACAAGAAAATAACATTATTAGTTTGATTCTTCCCTACAGCAAAGACATTTATTTTAAAATAAAACTTAGCATTTGGCTACTTTGTCGTGACAGCAATCTCTTTACGGAATAGTTATCTCAACTATTTATTTAATTAATTTCAAAGTGATTTTTCTCATACAGCTTGCGGTGATTTGCAATAGGAGACACAGACTCAATGGACTCGACTCCCATTAATGTCTCAGCTGGAGCAATAATTAACATAAAACTGATAGTTGTAGAGATGTTGGTGAAATCTGGTTTTGTGATACACTGTGCAGGACGCAAAGCTTTGAAACCGAACGCATTAATTGAATAAGCGGAGAAGTCGCAAGTTAGAGAGAAGACAAACCAGGCTCTGCAATATTGAGGAGCCGTGGTCACATTGCGATCGCCTCTATAATTCAGCAGCTGGAGGCTGTTTCCTTAGACCTATTGGCTGTCACCAAGTTTTTTTTTGATCCTATACGTTTGAAAGAAAAGGAAATTATCAGCTGGGGCAGCCATCATATACGCAGATCTTTGGTGAAGATCACATATTTTCCGTGTGAATTTTAAGAACTTTTGTACATTCCTTGCAAGCAAACTTGGAGATTTATATACCTTTTCCAATTCAGTTGTATATTTTTCTTAACGCGGTCAACTCCGAGCATTTATTCTACCAACCAATGTGTTTAATTTCTAACAAATATTGAAGATAATTTGAAATGTTTAGCAATATCATTCTGATTCATCTTATTAATATCGTATTACAGTCAATATTACAGTAAATTCGGAATATGAAGCAACACTGTTAGGAAAGTCGGGGTGCATTCACTACCCGGCGTAATGGATGTATTTCAAATATTTACGCGTTATGTAATAATATTATTAAAATTACTTCACAAGAAAGTGAATCATCGTGTTTTCCAATTAAGTTCCTAATATATATGTCCAGAGCAAGGGTATGTATAATGGCTTGCAAAAATTATTAAAACTATTTAATCTGGTCAAGAAATTTGTGTTTCCACATTAACAGGAATCGGAATGGAAGATTTATTTGTATATTGATAAATACCTACACGACAGTGTAGATTAGCGAACGAGTACCAAAAAAAAAAAGTTTTAGAAAACAAATAACATTCTAAGATAATATCATCACTTCTGATATTGCTTAACTACTCTGAAGAACATGTACTTGCAGCCATCTGTGTTATTACTATTGTTATTAATTAATTTTTTAGACTATATGCCGCCTTGTCAATCATTACACACACAGTTTTGTATTTTAGGAACTTTTCCTTTAAAGTATTTTTGGTAACTTGTTCAAGATATCCCTCAGTAATATATATCAGTCTCTTAGTCACTTTCTAAAAGAAGAAACTTTTCCCTCTCTATCACTCGCTTTCACCAGGAATTAAGTGTTGGCGTATGGTTATGGTGATATACTCCCTCCTCGTCCAAGTCTCATCACCTTATACTCTCTCAGCATTCTCTTTATCCGCCTTCTGTCTTCCAGTCTCCCAACCCAGCTCCTGTACCACGCCCTGAGAGGTACCTTAAAAAACTAAGGTTGGATATCGACTACACTATAGACATCATTGGTCAAAGGAACTAAGATCGCAAAAATATAGTGTTGTGAAAGGTAACTATGGAAAATATTAGGTGATTCTCCGTTGTGTACTTTGAACTATGTGAGTCACTGTGATTACAGAAAAATGCTGGAGCGCTTAGGTTTCGGACCATATCCAAGTTAAAAAGAAAATCCTAATGCTCAATTTACCTACAGTAACTATTATTATAAATTAACCACTGTTTATAGTCACTATAAGGCAAAACAAAACGCAAACATTCCTTAAATTAATCAATGTATCTGCGAATACCAAAATTATTAAATTAATTGTAATTGGTTTACTGAAATTTGTGATATGTTTTCCGCTATTTCATAGAAGTTCTCCTTTCCACTCAACACGAGTATAGTGCACCATTGTAGATTCTGGAATTGTTACCTTAAACACATTAACACATGTAAATAAACAACTACATTAATAATTTGAATGATGCGTATGGTATATATAAAGGCAACCGTATAAGGGGAAATGCATTTTTTTTTTTTTTGTAACTGCTTTACGTCTCTTTTTAACATCGAGGTCTTTAGAGACAGGAAAGGATGGGGGGCAAGGATGGGGGCAAGGAATGGGAAGGAATTCGGCCATGGCCTTTTGAAGGAAGCATCCTGGCATTTGCCTGGAGTGATTTGGGGAAACCATGGAAAACCCAAATCTGGATGCCCGGACGGGGATTCGAACCGCCGTCCTCCCGAATGCGAGGAGAGAACGCTAACCGTTACACCGCCCCGCTCGGTGGGGAAATACAGTTCACGGGTTTGTGGAAGACTCTTTTAGAAGATTTCAAATTTTTACAGCAACACACGGTCAGACTGATTGAAATAAATCGTTGACAGCTGAAATCTGAAACATGTTATGGAATTTTAGAGTTGTTTTCGGAGTGTAATATGGTTATTACTCATGTCGTGAGGTTGGCTGCAATTCTTTAGTCACTTACATTACTTCTAATTCACTCGCAAAGTTTGGGAGGTGAACTTTATTTCCCTGATATCATAGGCAGGCTCCAAACATCAACAAGGACTTAGCCAAGAATAGTAGATGCACCAGACTGGAGAGAACATACTAAATTTGTTAGATCTAAATTCTTCTCCCTTAACTTCAAATTTAGGCTCTATAATACTGTAACCATCAGTACTGTATGCGTCAGTAAGCTTGGATATGGTTAAAAAAAAAAGGATAATTCAGAAAACTGGAACTAAAGGAACCTATGATCTTGAGAAAAATCATGGGCCATGTTAAAATAAGAAGGAAAATACAGACTCAGACATAAAAAGGACCTATATCAACAAGATTTTTTTTTTTTTTTTTTTTTTTTTTTTTTAACTGCTTTACGTCTCTCAACAGCGAGGTCTTTAGAAATGGTTCAACAACTGGAGAGCATTACAACTGCCGTAAGAAAAAGGAGATTAATGTTGCATGGTCACATAGTTTGGATGTACAATCATAGACTCACCTCAAAAATCTTCAACACCGTCTCTAGAGCGAAAGCGACTAACGCAAAATGGACAGAAAAGATTTCGAGCAACTAGGAAATGACCACAATGAAATTTACAACAGGGCCAAGTACAGAACGTTGATTAAAGTATCAGAGTCTCTCTACACAATAACAGCCAAAACACTGCGCCCCGGATCTGGGGTGAAACGGACCCAAGAAAGAAAAGACAACCACAGTGAATGGATGGAAGAATATTGGGTCAAAAAGACAGCTCGCCAGAGTTAAGAACCATAGAGGCCTAAACAGAAAAGAAAAAGAAGAATAATTTTCATGACATAATACTGAGAATTACAGAGAATGCAAGATACAGTTATTTACGAAATTCATTGCCATTTGTCACAAGTTTCCTGTAACTGGAGGCAAATGATTCCATGGTAACTGTTAACAAACCTCTAGCTGAATCACAATATGAAATTCGACAGGAATATATTGCTTTTTATTTTATTTTAGATTTTAATCTTTTTATGCAAACAAGGTAATGGGGCTGCAGAAACTCATGCATAAGTGTGACAATACCAAGAGAGATAACATTTGTTTGAAATGAACCTATGAAAAAGCTTAACAACAACACCCAACAAGGCAGTGCATTGCTGCTATAGACTGCAATCCGAAAATATTGCTTGAATCTGATGCATTTCTGATCTTGATTGTGATCGGATATATTCCCAGTAGCTTGAACTTTGTAAATCAGAACAACTAATATGACACAACATATTTGCTGATGATCTATGCCAAACTAGCACTTACAACAAAGATTCTGTCTTTGAGCATTCACGTATTTTCTAGTACGCTCATGTCGATGGATTTCACTCGTAGGGTACTTACGTATAACACACATAATTCTTTTTCACGATTCTCAACACCCTAACGAACTACTCCTTGTTATGAGATGAGTACATGCCTGATCGTGGTCATCGTAGTCGATGGGAGTGGTGGCGGCAGAGGGACGCTGAGACGTGGACAGGTTGATAGCTCCGTCGCCGTCTGTCTCATGGTCCATCATGCCATCCTCCTGCACAACACAAAACAAATCTACTTCATACACACTGACTCATCAGACAACTCTTTAAAAAAGCTCAATATTCCTATAAAGACTTCTCAGTATATATATTCTCTCATGTGATTTGTCATAGATAATTTTAACTTGTTTACATCAAACTCACAGGTACACAATTTAAGGGAACCTGGACGTGAAAATGACTAAAAAAAATCGATTTTTTTTGCCTCTATCCAATAGAAATTTTTTTCCTGTTTCCAAAAATGTATGATTTATCAACTTTTAAATTGTTAGTTTGGTGCTAAATGCTCTTTAAAGAAATGTCTGCACACCAGCCTAGCCTTCTTTCAGCTCACTGTTGCTGTCATTTTCTCAAAACTACATTTTTAGAACAATAGGTACATATATCGTCACAATGGTTTGAGCTATGTTTACCAAATTTCTACCAAGTGAAGAATGGGAGTCTGTTTGTGTTATGCCTAATACAATGCAGATTTTGTTTTTGTTTTTGTCATCATGCATATAATTTCAGTGGTAATTAGGAAACAAAATAATTTGGTGGTTTGATAAGTTTTTTTTTTTTTTATTTCCCCTGACGTATTCAGAACTACAAAAGGAGAGGCATAATGAGTACCTAGAAATGTTGACTGTAGTCTGACACAGTTTGAACGCTAATAGACTGATGATGCACTAGTAAATGGTACCAGAATGGGAATGTGTGTTATAAAACAATCTACTAGATAAGATGTTGTAATTTTTAAACTATAACAGATAATTAAATAAATTTCTATATGTAAGTTTAGTTAATGTGATTCAGTGTTGGTGCAAAATCGCAGCTTCCTCCGCATTACAGATCGTGAGTAATCTGTCTTTAAACGAGGCGTAAAAACGAAGTCTGTTCACGTCCAGGTCCCCTTAAATACAAGGAAAAAAAAAAAACTTGTACAAAACACAAACATCATTTGTACAAAGAGGAGTTAGACTTTCTAAAAACATAAAGCGGTTTATAGATAGTAAAGATGTATTTAAAGAAAAATTGAGGGATTTTCGTATTGGCAACTCCTTCTACTATATCTAAGAATTTTTACAAAATTATTAAATCTAATGGAAGACTGAAGTTCCATGGGTGAAGGAGGGCCATCAGGATCTGAAAAGATGTGGGATCAGCATAGAACACATCCAAGACAGGGAATTATTCAGAGGGAAATTGCAGAGGTAAAGGATCTGACTGAAGAAAAACCAACCAGGAAAAGGAGGGAATTTTCAGAGGAAGGAAAAGCAAGAGTGAGCGAGAGAATGAAAGAGTTCTGGCGATGGAGAAAGGAAGCTCAGAAAATGAAATGAAGTTGCGTAGTCGAAGTCCATAGATGGCTGAAACGGAAAGGAAAAAAAAAAGGATTAAATCTAATACACCTTTTCCAAAATAATTTTTATTTTATTTATTTGTAACATATAATACATTTTACCATGATTAGTATTCATATTGTTTGTTTATACGTATTAACCATGACATGTTTCATATCCTAGAAGTCCTTCCTCAGTAAGGATTTATGGAACAAGAGTAATAAAGAAATAAGTTACTTAACAAGAAAATAATTTAAGACGAACGCATTTTTGAAAGTTGTTTAGAAATGACTAATATGATTTCTTTTCTCTCAGAGCGTAATTATTAAGCACTTGAGTGTAAACTTTTATACAGGTACTTTATCAACGCATGTTTATATTCTCAGTTCGTTCCATTGCAGTGTTCATACATTCATCGATTGATGAATGGAATAGGTAGTACAGTCACATATCACTGTGCTAAAATATTAGAAAATCTCTAGAAATTATTGATATTATTGACATTTATCTTAAAACAAATAATAATTGTGTACGCAGATAAAACAAAGAAGTTTTAAATAAAATCCTGAATTTGTGAATGTTCATGTATAACTATGCCATAGGTCTACTTCCCAAACAATTCAATGTTGGGTGGAAATTTTTGATCTAGTTGTGTACAGCAGATAGTTAATTGCTTGGATCTCGTTTCGCCTTTTTAAAGAGCGATAAGACTAACATGAAAATACCTAAAGCCAAACAATTTTGAGAATACAGCAACATACCGAGCATGGTGGGTAAGAACGGTTAACGCTCTGGCCTCGCATTCGGAAGGACGGCGGTTCGAATCCCCGTCCGAGTATCCAGATTTGGGTTTTCCATGGTTTACCCAAATCACTCCAGGCGAATGCCGGGATAATTCCCTCAAAAGGCCATGGCCGAATTCCTTTTCGTTCCCTGTCCCCAGTACCATCCCGCCTCTAATGACCTCGGCGTTGATGAGGCGTAAAGCCATAAGTAAAAAAAAAATCCGCGAAAGGTATATTTTAGGCCCAAAAAAAGGAAACCAACGTTTACAATAATGCTAATCTACCTCTTTAATGAGTGAAAATCTGAGTGAATTATTTCTACTCTACTGTAACGAACGATAAGATAGTGAATAATAATAAGATATTATGATTAGTATCCGAAAAATTAACCGAACTAAAAACAGAAAAATCGGTGAGTAAGCTAAAAGAATTCCGAAGTTTTGTATGTATTAATTCCTTTCTTATGTTCTGAAGAAAAGGCTGAACAATAATTGGATGCCAAAATTTTTGGATAATTTTTCTACAATTAACCGGTATTTGCAAATGATTACATTCAATCTCGCAATATGTTCTTCCAGAATTTTCAAAAGAAATTTAAATTGGCAGAATCCTGAAAGCCATAAAATGAAATAATAAGGAAATGCGGTGCGCGTTTTAAAATTCTCATAACACGTTCATATTAAAATACCGACAAGAAGCCATTTATTTCTAATGTCAAACAGAATAACCTACGTATAAAGATTCTGTTGTTCTAAACTGGAACAAGTGAAAGAATACTGTTTTTTGGGAAAGCTCCTGTGTTGACGTTTGCTTCACAAGATTTTAATTAAGAAGAAACCAATAAATTACGGAAATAGTATAGAGTACCTGTTTGTATACTAAATAAAATAAATTTAAGATTAAGGGAAAATGTCAAATTAAAATTCTATTAGTTGTATTGTAAAACTGTATCGAATGGAAATTTTTGTTTAAAATCTATTGCAGTTGCTAATCTTGTTTGAAATCAAAATAAATTTTAACAGATGCGAATAAAAACTTTGAAATGCTTAAAATGACTGCAAATTTTTCACCTTTAACAGAATATTTTATCTATTAATACGTTATGTAAGTTCCACATCAGCCCCTGTATTAATAAAAAGTTGCAAATAACTATTTTGATTTTTTGTTAAATGTCTGCCAAAGGAAGAATGTTGGGTGAGAAGTCCGTGGTCTTAGCAGAATTTCAGAGTTAACAGTCAAGTTTCCTTTTGATCGAACTACACAGTAATTTTTTAAGTTTTAGTACTATGTGATGTATTAGTAAGAAACTGTCTTTGACCTATATTTTTAGTCGAAAATGCCAACAAAAAAAAAACTTACTGTTGGCCCAAGCATATTGCATCAAACGGTGTATTTCTATCGCTGCCCGTTTAGTTTTTATTGATTTTTCAAATATACCTGTCATTTTTGAAACACCCTGTATTTATGTTTGTCGATGAACATTTTGATTAATTGAGGTACCGATAAATAAAAAATTGGGACTGGCGATACTCTAAGCCAGGTATGGGCAACCTTTGCTTAGCTGAGGGCGTAATTTCGGGACTTAATCAGACCGCGGGCCGTAGGTAAGAAATAAGTAGGTAGTAGTGAATAAAAAGGCGATAAAAATTCACACATTTTTTTATTTATTAGAATTATAATATCATAATCAAACATACAAAAAACAAATTAACAAAAACAGATAGAAAAATGAAATGAAAATTAATGAGAGACTTGAGTTTGAAGTTTTTTCGAAATTTCTGAATCTCTAGCGGGCCGGATTGAAGCTGGCGGAGGGCCGGATCCGGCCCGGAGGTCGGGGGTTGCCCATATATGCTCTAAGCAGTGCTACAACAAGCCTCCTAAATATTAGTTTCACTGTTGAATTATGACCTGTACTGTTTGTTATAAGTAACTATCTAAGTTTCATTACATAATTTCGTAAAATGGCCAAGAAAAGCCTGCAAGTACAGGATCCGTTAAAACAAGCGATAGATACTTGCGAGTTGCCTATATATTCTTCAGACTGGTGAGCCAAAAATGTATTCCATACTTATTAGACAGTACAGTCAACTGTTATACAAAACACAGCAAAATCACGTGGAAGAAGAAGGCGGAGTTTTGCTTTTAATTGTTGAACCTGGAGAAAAATAAAATTTGGACGGTCGAGCGGGTGGTAGTGGGGACAAGTGTAATTGGCAGGCGTGGCATAGGAATCCGAAAGAAAGTTAATCAGCAAGATATGCCGACAGACGGAGCGACAGCATAGCACGCGCTCCGACGCCACAAATCAGCGATCGGGCCGGCTCGCCCCTAAAAAACATAAAAGTAGTGACAAAGAGTGAGATAGGAACCTGAGGGCCGGTCCCCTCCGTTCATTTATCCTGGTCGTCAAGGAGAAGGCGAGGGAATAAAGCAGGATAATAGGGCGGCTTTATCTGCAGGGCGCGAATGTCCGCAACGAGGAAAGACTGACCGCAGCTAACCCATTCCCTAAAGTGCGGACCTTGCTTGTCGTCTTGGTTACTTTGTGCGCGGGTCAGCAGTCTGCTACCTACAATCACTGTCCATTGAGCTTTTCGCCGGGAAGACGTCACCCTACTGCCTCGTCCCCCACTCTTCTAAACAAAGCCCCGACAGGCGGAAGGAAGGGAAGTGAGACTCAAATTAAGTATCTGCCCTAAAACCCAATCGCCAGCGCTATTTGTCTCGAGATCACGCGCCTGCATCCTCACAAACACAGGCGTCCCTCGTTTCCAAGTCGAATTCCCACCTGTCAACTGAAATATGTATACCCTAAGACAAATCAAAACTCCTCGATTATAGCACGCTGCGTCTGTTATACCTTCTCTTCCCACGTTTCTGTCACGGTCTTGGATCCCCTTCAGCTATCTCATATCTTGCCAAGTCTATGCGAGCGTGCGGCATCCCGCCAAATATTTAATATTAGAAATATGAAATGCGCAAAACTATCTACAACATAACAAATTGTGAATAATCAATCAAGAAAAAAAAACAAAATGAAACAGCTGCAGATCGGTGTGACAAAGAACTATTGTCGGCCTTTGAACGTAAATAGCAGTTTTCATTTTTTTTGTTAAGGCTTTACGCCTCGTCGAAGTCATTAGAGTAGAGGAAGGACGGGGAACAAGGAACGGGAAGGAAGTTGGCCAAGACCTTTTAAAGGAAGCATCGTAGAATATAGAAATATGGATAGCCGACGGGGATTCGAATTGCGTCCTCCAGAAAGCAAGACCGGACCGTTACCGTTCACCCACCACAATAATTTTTGAATAAATTGAATAAGTGAACAGAATACTTAAAGGATTGTTGATGAAATCTGAAGATACCTCACTTTCTGTTCTAAATTCCTTAACTCATTTAAATCGGAAAAATAACCCATTTTTTGTTTAAAAACGCAAAGCAATAATATTTTTCGATATTGAAGTTATTACATTGATCACAAAACTAGGTTAAGAAAAACAAACAGCGAGAAAATTATTTAAAATTACTAGATACTATTGAACTGATGAAATATATTAAACAATTATAAGTATTTATCGAGTATAACGTGCTAAAAATTCATAATTTTAAAAGATGTATCACTGCTACATTTGTAATTAAGGAAACTATACTCGTTCTCAGTATTAGTGATCTTAATATGAAGCATATTTTTGTTTGTTATTAATAATATTTGCGCGTTGCAGTGTTAGAAAAGCTATTTTCTGATATCCTGAACCTTTAGGAAAAGAATTGATATTCACCTAAATCAGAGTTAGTTAATGATAGGATTCCGTTAGGTCGACAATTTCAATTTTAGAAACTGTCTCATAGTCGCTGAAAAAAGATGTTAGCACGAAAAACAAACGTTGCTACATTACGCTAAGTCACAACACGGATAGCGAAAATATAAATTCATTTCAGTGTCGTTCTACGAAGTTAGGTAGGGAATATTAGTGCCATTTACAACATAAAAGAACAGTTTATTAATGCATGCTTCCGTTGACTCCAAGGACCTGACGCTTTTCTGTATGAAGCTGGATGTGTAAAACTGTAGATTTTTATTTGCTTAACGAAAGAACGCCGGCAGTTTTTGGAGCACAGTATTTGCGGCGGAGAGGTGGAGAGATGGCAGTGTTTGCGGTACATCAACTGTCGCCCTTCCGGTTGTTTGTTTGTTCGCAGCTTATACGCACCGCCCAGGCATGCGCGTCAAAATACTCGACGAACGTCGCGCTTCAGATCACGTTTAGCACAGCCAAGTTCTTACTTACTAGACGTGATAGACTAATAGCTGTAGGCCCACATATTATTTTTACACATTAATTCGTAAGAACTAAGCATACATCATATACTCTCTATCAGCTGTTATTTCCTTTCGAATGTTCCAGAAAAAAATATGTATAACGTCAGATTATATTAATAACTCTGTTTTGAGTATTCATAGTTCGTAATATCAATACCGTCTTAATAAATACATCAGAGGAGCTGAACGATAAACCTGATCATCTATTATTCTGTTGTATGACATTTCAACGGACTGGTTCATGTCTACTTGATTAGAAAAAACTGGTGACGGTGAGTTTTCGTTTTCCATCTTGTCGACTATTTTCTGGAGGAAGATGTTGCTTTTGTCTGCTCAGAAAATATCGGACCTTAATTTTTATCGCGCGCAAAAATGAAGCTCGGAGCTGCTCTAGGGCTGGAAATGGTAGGAGAAGTTTGCGCAAGAGTAGAATTTTTACCTTTTTACTAGTAGTCGCCTCTAAGTGTGCAACTGTAGTGAACGCGCATCGCATTAACATTCACAGCTAGCCAGGTCATTGTAATCAGAGCTCCGGTGTAAACCGCAAAGTTCTTACAATTCGTGTAAGCCTCTCCAGGTGTCTCCTTGCCCTATGTGATTGTTCCGTTCAACAGGGTGCAAATACCGCTTCAAGGGTAACGTTGGGACGAGGTGACTATGTTGTACACCATTACCTCATCCGTGACATGATTCCAACAATGGCAACTCGTTTAAGAGGATTAGGGGTTCAGATTTGTATTTGGGTGATTTTATTTTTTATATCCTCATATTGGCTGCAATACTATAACAACTGGGTTCATAAGCATTAACACAGCTTAGCGATTATTTAGTCTAATTTTTGGGTGAAAATCAAATTATTTGACACCTGCCTGCCTGGTTCTTTGATGTAAATAAACTAATGTACTACGAACATTCAAAGCTAATCCAAGTCTTCAATGCTAACATTGGAAGGAATTTATTCCGATTTTTACTCATGACGTCGAGCGAAAAGTTTGAACACATGTAAGTATGATCAACTATAGCGTTCGCGTTTTTTGTAGGCATTTGAGGCCAGTAATTAGTTTATCTGGGCTGAACATGGAAATGTACAAAAACACACTACTCTCAACCCAAGCCGTTGCTGTTAGATCTAGAAACTGCCCCCATCACATTTTTTAATTTTTGTTTATTCTGGGAAAACGTGGAAAACCAAAATCTGGCTGTCCGGACGGAGTTTTGAACAAGTGTCCTTCCGAACGCGACGCCAGAGTGTTACCACTCACCCACCACGATCGATCCAGTGTTTCTACCATGGATCAGAGGCTAAATTTCTTCTGCAATTAAAGAAGAATTAAAGGGGACACGCGTAAAAGGAAATAAACACAAACAACCCCCTGACTAAATCAGAATTTTGCCATTAGAGGTTAGGTATGTAGATGTGATGGGGAGCGAGACATGGTCGTGGTTTGTCCACACGTCACCTATTAGAATGGTGACAGCGATCAGAGAAAGTGGCTTCATTTACCGTGGGCTCCCCCGGCCCTGGCGTGTTCTAACGACCACACACACCAACAATGCTAACAAGTCAGCAAAGATCTGTCTGCTGCTGGGATTTGGTGCCATAAATCGACTGCTCAAATAATGACGTCAAAGTAAGTGTTCATTAAGAGAGGGAAGTTGTAATAAATAACGTATGGCCTAACAGACCAGCAAGACGTATTTCAGGACTGAATTTCGTTAGAAAATGAAGGCAACATTATTTTTGGCAGAATGATGAACCAGGACTATCCAGATGCATAGAAATAGTTGTATGGACAGAATAAAGATGAAACGAATTTCACTACTTTGGATGAAATGGCATGTTATGCTGCTATTTCCGAAGTGCTCTCCTCCTTTAAAACTGTCAATTTGTATCAAACCGTCCTGGACGTTACAGATACTCCGATTGTTTACAGGGAAATTTAATTAACTACATATTAAACGTTAACAAATGAGATTCCAAAGAAGATGAAGAAAAAAAACTTTTGTTAAAGAAGTGCAAAGTAGACTACTTACCAAATACATGAAAAGGTATTAACGTTTAAATTACAAAGTAAAATTGAATTATACACCGTAATCTTTACATAAAAAATCAACCTTCAGCGCGTTCCGAAATGTCACAAGAATTTTATTGATTGGTTGGCTGGACGGTTAACTGTTGAATGTATTTCTGTGCAACGAAGTCTTGGGAGCTCTAATTTACCATCTTCGTAACATCACATTAATAAATATATATGTTCTAATGCACTCTCCCGGTGTTTTAACAGAAGTATATTGAACGTCACATTTGGATGCTATAGAACCAGTCACAAAACAAAGCTTCCAGCCTCATTTTGACAGAAACTTACTTATTCTTCTACAACAGGTGCAAAAATTGATTTCCAGAAATTCTGGAAGCGATGCATTTAATTTGTAGCTCAAATGTTATTGTAACAAAAGTAAAACTATAACTCCCTAATTTTTGAATGTACCGTTGCTTACTGATTAACTAGAAGAAACAATGAAAGATATTTCTACATCCGTACACAGTGTACATGTACAATCTCAAGATGAAGGCGAGTGATGCTGAAATCTAGACAAATTGATTGCCGTTGGAGCAGCATACGTGTATTGGCGATTCAGATGTTCTGGAGATATATGTGTCGGACATGGGAAAGCAACGGCTGTTTATGAAGAATGTTTCCGAAGACGGATGGGCAGCTATACCGACTCCTCTGAGTGCCTAACAACAATTGCGATGCTACAATGGCACAGAATTTCAATTTATCATGCGAGCTCTAATGCGTGAGTGACTCCACGAACATCGCTGAAAAATGGGAACTGCATTCTGCAGGGGCTTTTACTCATCTAATAAGAGTATAAGGACACAGTGGAGCATGCGAATATCCGGTGTTACCTCATGCACGTATTAACAGGATTCCCCAGAAGACATTCCGCCGACTCCCTCAGGGATTTTGTAACAACAAGTCCCAGCTCGTTCATCATTCTGGAGAAAATTTCTGCGGAGAAACACGCGTCAACGAACTACGTTTTTCAGGAACAAAGAGTGTTTGTATTCTCATGTGTGCAACACTTAACGACAGACTTACGATTAAGCGTTGGTGAAACTGCTGTAACTGCTGCTCACGTTTTATTCACTTTATAGTACCACACAGTGATCAGAACAACAATGTTACGCATACTGTGTTGAAAATCAACTTAAAGTCCGAATGTTGTTTTAAATAATTATAATAATATTAGTAAGAAATCAGCATACCAGTGCAATGGGAGGAAGTAATTTTTAAAAGGAAAACTTTGATTCAAAATAATAATGTTAAAGTAATATGATTACGTAAACATTACTTCTTGCTTGCCGCAAGTAAACAAATAATGCTGAAATCTAAAGGAAAAACTTTACTTTTTATGTTATTGTTTTTAATTTTTTTTATATATATCTGCTTTATGTCTCTCAACAGCGAGGTCTTTAGAGACGGGAAAGGATGGGGGTAAGGAATGAGAAGGAATTCGGCCATGGCCTTTTTAAGGAAGCGTCCCGGCATTTGCCTGGAGTAATTTGGGAAACCATGGAAAACCCAAATCTGGATGCCCGGACGGGGATTCGAACCGCCGTCCTCCCGAATGCGAGACCGGAACGCTATCCGTTACACCACCACGCTCGGTGATTGTTTTTAAATAATGTTGAACTATTTTAATTGATTTACACCGCCTTTACTACAAGTATCGTCGCTACGTTATCAGCTGTTTAAGGTATTGCCGAGTGATATTTGAAATTCACACTTAGGTGGTAGTTATGAATATAAAAATCCATGATACCTGAAGGTAAAAAGTCTAAACAATATCTTAATAATTATTTTGTTAAAGTAGTGCCTCCTACGAGTTTAAAAAATTTTGGTTTTGGAACTGTATCCCACTATCAGGTAACTTATCACTTTTATATGGTCTGACAACAGCAGTAAAATACTACCTACAAATAAGAAAACTGATTGAGTTTCTCCAGTTTTATTAGGAGCGGATATAGTCTGTAACTGCGTGACTGGAGACCAGGAAACTTTAACGGTGCCTCAGATTTACGTTCTGTATAACACTATCTAATATCTTTTTGGAAATTCCGGCTGCAGCTCAACGCTAGCCCACATTTTAGGAAAGAAAACCTCATTTCAATCTAATTACAATGGGAATCTTAAGCAGGCGCACCTCGGAACATTCTGGAAGCCTTAATCTACAAAATAGAGGGATGGGGCTGCGTGGTTGTTACACGGGAGTTTTTCCCTCCCTCCCACATCTTAAAACTAAATGGGATTTCTTTCGAGAATAATTGCCTCCTTCAAATGGTAAATCCTCGCTCGATCACGGCTGAGTAATCTATGAATTTAACAACAGTTAGTGGTGGCTTGACAAGAGCATTTGCGTCATCATAAAGTAGGAAGCAGCTCATCAGCATACAGGATAAAAGAGGCTGAGCGACTTCACTGAATCTCCAATTATCACGACTCGTCACACAGCGGCGGAGCGACTCTCGATCGAAAAATCGCCAGCTCACACTTTATTGCCGAACCAAAGAAGAACAGAAAAGAAGAGGCGAAGGAAATGTAAATTTCCAGTGACGTGGAAGGCGGCAGGCAGCCTATTGGCTGCTGGTTGACAGAGGGGCGCCTGCAACAATAAAGACATCGCGACAGCCAACAGCCAGTGCGGAAATTATTTCTTCCAACGGGAATCACTTTTTGTTTATAATACCCTTTCCCACCGAGCTTATTCGATGAAACTTTTTGGGATTATTCTATTCTGATTTAGCGATCGTTTAAAATATTTTTTCATATGATACTAACAATGATGATCTTAAATAGAATAACTTCCGTTTAAGTTATTAGTCTAAACTGATATTTTAATTATTACTGTAAACCTTCTCCATATGCAGATACTTGACAATTTCATTTCTGATGTTTGTACGGTTAACTCGCCGTGTTTATACACAGGAGTCTCATTTTTAATGAACTCAGTTGGTCAGGTTGAATTTTATAAGGCAGTCTTTGTTATTTTTATACGATTTATACTGCTTGAAAATTTGTATAAATTTTTGAGAAAAATCAAGTCAGAGTGGTTATAATCGCTTCTAAGGTGTTGAAATAAAAGATTTCATACACGCTTCCCATTTTGATATGATAATGAGAATATCATAAATCTGAGCGTGCACCGGGTAGTAGAACAAAATTTTTATTTAGTTAGGTAAAAATATCTCAAAGCAAACATTCTATGGTCGTACGGTCTGCAACAGAAAAACATACAACAGACCTTAATAAGGAAACATCTGAAATGCGAGTTGTTCAAAATCATGGGAAGCATGCAGACTATGAGATGATATAAGTATAATATGGTAATGGGTTTCCGAAATGACGGCAGGATTGGGATATCTAGATTCTTTCTAAAAACCATTAAAACTGTAAGATACTGTATTATGAAGCTGGCATGTTTGAGAGTTATTTGAAAAATATAAGAAAACAGTCAAGTGCGGTGGCTGCTGAGAAATGGGTTGAAATTCATTGATCAATCATAATAAATGAGATCTGATTGTTTACGAAATCTTTTTTTCTTTTCTGATGTCTATATTGGGAAGTTCGAATTTCTGAAAGAAGTACATAAGAAATGAACATAAAGTGAGATTAAGACAAGGGAAATACGTGATATGATCATACAAGTAAAGTCTGCTCACCAATTTCAAACTTAGAAAGAAATAAAAAAAAGTTGATACTCTCGTAGGCAGCTTAAAACTCGTTTAAGATACTCATACATATTGTTTCTATCAAAATGACTTGGAATGAATAGGATTGTTCAGAAGAAGAAACGGTAAGAAGGTTTAGGGACTGCAGCTAGCATTAACAAAAATGCAGAGGCGATGTAGTTTTATATTCCGATATAGAATAATGTTCCCAATCAGTTAGTCACAATATCGGCGATTCAGCATATTCTCAGATACATAGAAGGGTGTTTTTAAAATTTTATATCACAAGTAACCAAAGTAAGAAACTATGTACAGTTTCGATTAATGTCTTTTCCTCTTTTATACGAGTTATTTCCAATTTAAAATGGAGCCATACATTTAGATACCAGAAACACTGTCATGCATCAGCTGATGTCGTATGCGAAAACCTCGACGGAAACTGCAAAACAGGTATAATTCGTTTTTAATTATTTCACATTGCATGGAATTTAAATTATTTCGAATGCAAACTTCAAAATAAACGTATCAGTGATACGTGAAGAAGGGGAAAAAAAACATCGGTAATTTTATTATTTTTAAGCCTTTGACCATCAGTGTAAGGATTCAGTAAAATATTTCCTATTTTTCTTTAAAAAAAAATACGTGACGATAAAATCTGAGTTAACACAGTGTCCATTTTTCTAAAACAACAAATGCGATACAAGAGGTGGCCCAGTCAGAGTGATTTGTGGTTTTAACAACATGGCGCATAGCTAGCCCCGGCAACGCAATGGCTAGCGCGTTGCAGGAGTGCTACCAAGGATATGGGTGATATATTTCAGAGTTTTCTTAACGTGTTTTACTCTTATTGTGGTGTTCAAGGTTGTATATGCTTTGAACATAAACACTGCTTTCGATGAATGGTAGCATAGGCCGAATACTATTTTAAATAAATATATCTAATTCAAGTTTCGCTTGCGATACATCGGGGTAGGCATAAATAAAGTAGAAAAGTTCTAAACAGAAATGTGTATCAGTAAATACAGTGGAAATAAGTCGCTGGATTTCAGAAGAAACCAAACAGGTTGTGATGACTGAAATTTTTTAAAAAAAATTCAAAACAGCATTTTCGTTAGATCTGTTTTTGACTGGTGCATATATTAATCAGGTAGTATATTACATGAAGTTATTTTCAGTTAAGATATACTGCTGTGGGACTTTAAAAGTTTTCAACTATTTAAATTATTTAAATCTACTCATAAATGCTAGACAAAATGTAATTAGAATATGAAGAGTTGCTTATTTACTTCAGTCATAGTTCAAAAGACGTGAAAAGGAGGCAGATAGATTTGTCTGAGGAAATTACTATATAACACAATCAGTAAGTGATATGATAAAGGAGCTGGGTTGGGATCCTTTGGAATACAGGAGGAGGGTGAAGAGAGTACTGGGAGCGTACGAGGTAAATGTTGGAAATGAGGCTTAGTGGAAGAATTAGTGCATGGAAGGGAAAAGATGACCATTACCCCAAGCTGGTACTCGATTTCAATCATCAGGAAGTAGGGAAATTTTATTTTTTAGATAAGAGGGTCAGTGACTGGAATGAATAATTTACCGAAAAAGCTGAAAGAAAATCACAAGGGAGATAGTTTACAAATGCTCTCCCATTTGACACTTTTCTTTAAAAAGCAAAGATGTATTATCGTCGTTTCGAGGAAATGTCAACTACTGCATACGTTATAGGGATATAGACATCTTTCTTTTATTATGTCTCGTTTTTGAGCAATGGAACGCTATTATTCGGTATTTCCTGTTCCAGGTTCTACCAGATATAACTTTAGAGTGCTTCTCATAAAGTTAAGCCTTGGAGATTCGTATGAATATTTTACTCTGACAATGAAACAATAATTCCTCAAAATTTTGTTCAATTAGTGTGACTTATGTTCAATTGCGAATATAGGTAAAATAACTTTCCGCGGCATTAAAATAATTTTTAAAACAAAGAGCAGGGATTGAAACAGTAGTTTTAAAGAAAGATGAATTTTCCTCTTGATCGTATAAACTCGCTGATGTTCTTCTTTACCACAGAAATATAAAACTTTGTATACAGCTGATTACAGGCGCTATTTTAGAAACGTAACTTCCATCTTCAGGGTTAAACGTTTGTTACAGTCGAACACACAGCTATTTGTGTTAACAGTTACGGCAAATGCGATAAATTTGTATATTTCGCTACAAGAAATAAATGTTTTTCAAGAAACAAAACAATGTGAAATGAGTATACATGGTATAGTTGGCGTAATCCGTTTTTGTGAATTGGAGGCTATCGATATAGAACTGGGTGATCAGCCATATGTGGTACTAAATCATTACAGTGTAACGAAGGTATCTTTTAAGTGGCTTACAGAGTTAATATGCCTGGTTCTTTGAGAACATCTTTTTTCACAGAGCTATTTGTGATAACAATTGTGGCAAATGATGTAAATTTGTATATTTTGCTACAAGAGGATTATGTCATTCTAGAAACAAAACGGTGTTAAACGAGTGTACATGGAATGGTTGACGTAGTCCGTTTCCAGCATCGATCGTAGCCGCAGAATGAGGACGCAAAACTTGCTGGTACTCAGGACAGCACGAGCACGGTTACGACACCCTCGGGTTTGCTTCCCCTTCCAAAGTAAGACCCCAGAGGGCTGACGCGAAATCTAGACCAGCCCATGTTCGACATTCGCTCCTATTAATGGCTACCGTAAGGTTGTTTGAGGAGCGCATAATCACGCGTGTTTAAAGGGCTATACAGAAGATGAATACAATTTAATGAATTGTCCTAATCATCAAATAACACAAAATATAAGAGTTTTGTTAAAGTATTATAAAATTATATTACTGATTACAACATGTTTTTCTTCTTTAACAGCAAGGAATTGAAAATAATACTGTTTGATGTATGAGTCATTATTAAAAAATAATTTCGCGGTAAGATAGTGTGAATTTAAAACAGTTATGTAAAAAATCTTTAAACCCTATAAGCATTAACCAATATAAAGAAAAGACATGTTCATGCGATCAGGAGTAGCTCTTCAGTGCCACAGAATGAAATTTCACGCTTAAATACATATAATGTTTCGCAGTCATTTTAGCTGGCCTGTTCACGGAATGACATCAAGTGTTGTGACAGATAAGAACTGAAGTCTCAACCACACAAGAATTTAATGGAAGGAAAGGGTGATGGTCACGTGTCACACATAATGATTACGTAGCGCCAAAATCAGTGTCTCACAGATCAAGTAGATATCACGAGCTGTCTGAATAATCTGAAATAATGGCACAGGCCGTGATTAAAGTATTAAGGAAAATTGGAAACTCTTTCTGATTGGAAGTTCGATCAATGTCATAAATACTTGTAGTTTTTGTTAATTTGCTACTCAGTGACAATACATCCAAAAGCGTGATCGCTTACTTGTGAAATAACTGGAAGGTTGTAAAATCTCGCTCATTGAAACCATCCACTTAGAGACCAATCCAGAATCGGTAGGCTGGCAGGTGACCAGGGGGGTTCAGTAGTGTTTTTAACTCAAGTCACTATCCCAATAACACTGCTTCTTGAATATGGCATGTTTCAAGAACGGGAATGAATCTAGATCAGTGTTTCCCAACCTTTTTTGGGTCATGTCCCACTTTCAACATTTTTTGCCCCCCATACATAATTTTTAATAAAAAAAATATTTTTTATTAAAGAAACTGATATAGGATGGTTTTTGAAAGAAAACACTTTAATATTATCTTAAAACACAGTAAGTAAAATTAAAAAACATATAATGAAATACTAAAATTCAAATTCAAAAGATTTATAATAAACATTTATTATGGCAATTTAGTGTGATACTTTTAAGAATTTGCTTTTTTGCTATATTTTGTAACCATATCTGGCATTGTGTTTAAATAACCCAAAGAGAAAGCGGTAAAGTTGTATCAAGTCAATTTCTAAATTGCCCCCCTAAAAACACCAAATTGCCCCCCTGTGGGGCGTGGGCCCCACGTTGGGAAACACTGATCTAGGTGCTCGTAATAAGTCATCGGTTAAATTTTTTCGTGATCGTGCTTTGATGGTAACGCCAATGAAAACATGAAAAATGAAAGTCGAGTATTCAAGGACGATCTAGTGTCAGAAGCAGACATAAGGATATCAGTTTATCATCTCAATAAGGAGACGGTATCAAATGATAGTGAAGTTTGCAAGATACTGTCCGTTACAACAGTAGAGTACAATGTAATTTAGATCCACATTTCTGCTTAGCTTCAGACAGTTGCCAGTATTTTGGAAAAATACATCCAATTTAGCCTGGTGTGTCACAGCGTGAATGCAAAATCTCGTGATGTTAAATCACAGATAGACCAATCATGTGATTTCAGTATCAAAAGGTATTTCAAGAATTTTTTAAATTTTTACTGGGGTTTTTCAGTTTGTTGACAACAGGATCATTAGTGCTGGGAGAGTAGTGTGGGCAAGTAGCGGGAAGGAAGTCAGCATGGCCTTTGTGAAGGAACCATCCTGAAACTAGCTTAGAGTGATTTAGGGAAACCATGGGAAACCAAAAACTGGGTGGCCGCAGAGGAAGTCGAAACCAGTCCTCCAGAATGCTTGGACCAAACTTCGCCTCTCACCAACCAACGTTGGTTGTTCTAGAAGTTAGAGAAAAAGGCACCGTTGTTAAATGATAAAAATTGAACTTTATGGTCAACATCGTTAAACGATTTGTGGGAAGGAATCCATAAGTCTAACAGCAAACGTCAGAATCAAATGATACGGCGTGGTTGAATCGGGGATCCTACCACCAGAAGTAGTGAAGACATAATGGAGACGTTTGTTGCAAATGAACAAGTTCAAAAAAGAACCTGAGAGAATTCATCAACAGAAGATGGAGTACCAGGTAAAACGTCCAACTGGTTGCTCTTGGATGAAGACAGTTTGTGAAATATGTTGCATAGTAACAATTTCCAATTTTTTTCTTATATCTTAACTTATTTTTATTGTTTTCTTAACGGCAAAGTAAATAACATCTTTTAGTAGAAATCATAATGTCAGGAAATCATAATGAACCTTCGAGACATCTGCAGTAGGCAAGGGCTAAAAAGAATGGACGTATATGGAAGGAGCAACGGGTCCAAGTTCATAGGTAATATAAGGACGGCGCAGCTGTAGATAAATGATTCAACATCTTTCTTTTCTTCCCCCTACCCCATTCTTCTCTTCATACGGTGGTGGGGAGTTTGTGGTGTAGTAAATAATACAGTCACGCAAGACTAGTCCAAGAATCCGAAATAAGCAACCGACATGGAGAAAGCAAAATTGTTGACGGGCAATTAGGCAGGCCAGTGTGTGATATCGGAAGTCTGTGTGGGGGTGGTGTCGGTGGGCGGGTGCGGGGGGCGTGCCAAGCACCTGGCCACGCCCACACCTGCCCCCGCGGGGGCGGGGCGGGCGGGGGCGGGTCGCCTTGCGCAGTGCGCGGCCCCCGCAGCTGCCCCCGCCAGATGCCGCCAGCGCTGCGCTGTGCTCCGGCGTATCAATGAAATAAACTTTTGTTCGGGCTTTAATGACTTCGATGTCGATGAGTCGAAAAGCCCAAACACCACCAGAGCCGCTATAGCTCGGCTGAGAAGGCGATGCAAGTTGGTCCAGTCCTAACCAAGTTCCGTGGTTTTTAACTGCGCTGGAACAATCAAACCTATGATCTACTGGAATAAAAGATTAAGCCACAATGGAGGGTGCTGAAAGTTTCCCGTGCACGATACAGAATACTAGGTTAAGTCTCCGGTTACGCTGCTCGAAATTCTAACGCAAAATGACATTGTACGATAAAATAACGTTCATATGCACAAGATTGAGATTATGTGTATAGAGTGACTGCATAGTCTACAGCGTTCATTCAATATGGCCTTGATGGTGGCTCAGGATCTTCCATGCGAGGAATCTGACTGATTTAAGGTTTACTGTCTTGCTTCAAGAAAAATCAGAAAATTATTTTAAGTTGCTGCTGTTTTCGTGCCATTTAAATATTTTTTAATGGTTTAAATTTTACAAAACACAACACGCCAAAATTTTGCTGTTTCAAGTTTAGCAATTAGAAATGATACTCGATATTCAAATGATCATGTACTGACGTCAGCAGTGGTGATACATGGATTACGATACCAGAAAGGCTATAGACGTCTTAAATTACAGACACACATTCAAGGAGCAAAAATTAGAAAAATAATAGGGAAATAACAAAGTATACTGTTTGTTTGATCTATACCTGTTCTAAGAGACAAACCAGCAAGGTATTTTAGGTACAATGGGGAAATTCTGAACATTCAATATCCTAGTATTAGGCTCTTCGAGTCCATACGATATACCTTCTCCACACCAGAAGAGTTTTTTCATTGTTCAGTTCAATACTTATATATTTACTCACCCTCTCAGACATGCTTACTAAGTACGAGACTATAAAAATCGGTTAAACAGTGGGGATTACTCTTCAGCTGTATCAAGATGTACCAATTGTTGGGCGTAGAAAATCGATGTTTGTGATATATTCAGCGCTAAACTCGCGCTATGCAGTGGGTTGGAACAACCAGAACCAGAGATTTCTAACCTGGCCCGGTGATACAATTCTTTTTTTATCCATCTTTAATAACTCACTCAGTCTTTAACATACTTCAGGCAATCATTTAGTTGAATAACCGACCCTTGTTTAACTTAAGTGAAATAGATTTCACAACCACAATTTCGTCTAAGTGAAATATAGTATATACGGATACCTTCGATGGTGTGGAAAACACCATAACTTCATGGGGCTCGATACCCTAAATACTCCATCTGTGTGTGTGTTTAGCAAGAGAGTAAAGTACTCCACAATCAGATACTTTCAAATTGATAGAAAATTGTTATAAAATACTAATTGTAATAAAATTTGCGGAATTATTTCTCTCACAGAAATATTGAAAGATACTTAACACCATTATTGTCTCCATTTTATACGATAAGAAATTGTAACTGTGCCAATTCTCGACTCCAATATATCTGGAAAATTTTTGTTTTTATAACCAGATTTACTAATTCTTCCAAAAATTTCTATGCGAAAATATTAATTATTTGTTGAAACAAAATTTTATACGTTCGTGCTTTATACAAATTTCTGTGGTGATTAGTGTAGACTGTAAGTTGTGCATAAGTTATATATACTCTTGTAATGCATGTTGAGTTCTGTCATTTACATGGGATGTGGTAATAATATTAGTTAGAAAGATATTTCTTATAAATACAAGTCTCATTATATTTTCTTTCTGTTATCAGTCTCTTAAGTGTTTTGAAGCAAACCTACATTTCTTCCTTTCACGCACTAACCTCTTCATCTCAACATATGCTATTTTCTGAATTATCAGCTTCATATATTCTAACCTTTGTCTTCATCTACGGTTTTTCCTTCAATTGCTTGACTGACAAATTCACCAATCCCGCATGTCTCAAAAAGTGAACCATCTTTCTGCGAGTCTCTTCCACAAACTTCTTTCCTCGCCCATTTCCAAAAAAAACGTTCATTTAGTACTTTATATGCCCACTTAATTTTCAGCATCCTACTATAGTGCCGTATTTCAAATACTTCAACTTTCTTTCTCTTTGGTATTCCTTATGATTGCTATTAAAGTGATGTGCTTCACACATACAGCTCTAGAAAGTTGTTTCTCATTCCTGGATTAAATTTGAAGTTAGAAAACTTCAAATGTATATATATATATATATATATATATTTTCAAGAATTTTCGCTAGTACTATTTTACTTCCTAAATAGCTTAATTCATCTGAAACTATAGTTATCTTTAATCTACTGTTATTGCTATAATTTCTGCTGCATTTAATGACATTTGTTATACCTTTGCTTATATTTAGTCCAAATTCTTCCCACAGTATTTTGTTCATGCTACAGAGTAATTTCTCAAAGCCTCACTCTAATTTGCTAACAGGACAATCGATTGAGCACTTTGTAACAGATTGTTTCTCCTTAAACAACACTCGGGCCTAGTACTCTGGAGGATCCAGATTTATGTTTTCGATGGCTATCTTAAATCACTGCAGGCAAATACCTGCAAAAGACCACGACTGAATTCCTTCCCGTTCCATGCACCAACCTGAACGTCGAAGTGCCGTAAAGGCGAAGCACTTGGCCACGATCAAATTTTTCTTTTGCTTTCTTTATTGCTTTCTCTACATAAAAATTCAATATTAATGAGCATAGATTACTACAAATAATTTTTATGCCTCCATGTTTTAGATCTGAAATCTTTAAGATTTTGAACATCTTGTGCATCTAATATTATCAAAAGTTATTTCTATGTCGAGAAACGTCATAAAAGTATCTTTGTTCTTCCAGTATTAGTCCGAAAACCGCTATTGCTTTTCTCGTACCCAGCTTTTCCTAAGCACAATCTGATCTTCACCTTATACCTCTTCTATTATTGTTTCTATTCTTTTTTATATTAGCCGAGTCGGTAAGTATAAAGCATGTGACGTTAAACTTATAGATCACATTTGTAATCTTATGTTTTATGAGAAGATAGTGCTTTTTTTTTTAATGAGTTGTATCTTTCTGATATCAGTTCGAATAATCTTTGCATTCCTCACTCTCCTAGAGATTTCAGACTGTCTGCAGGTATCTCATCAATTCCTTCTGCCTTGCACGATTTGTTAAATTCTGGCCTTCAAGCAGGATCTCCTGTGTCATAAATGTCGATAACGTCTTCTCTTTCCAGAACACGGTTGTTCACATCATTCCCATTTTATAGTTTCTCTATTTATTCCCTCAATTGGGCAGCACCATCTTTTGCGCCTTAAAGAGGTTTCCCATCAGCAGCTTTAACGTTTATACACTTTTCTTTACTATTCAAAAATTCTGTTTGATTCTCATATAGGCCACATCTGCTTTATCTAGTACCATTTAATTTTCTACTTCTATAAAATTTCCTTCCAGCTACTTTTCTCTAGCTTTTTTGCATTTCCTGTTTATTTGATTTTTAAAATATTTGTATTGCTCTTTCATGTTTCACCCTGAGCATTTTTTTGCCTTGTCCTCTGATCCATTGATTCCAAAATTTCTTCAGTGATAAAAGGGTTTCATCCAGCATATTTCCTAATACCTAATGCTTTTTTTTTGCCAGCTTAAATTATTTCTCTCTTCGGTGGTTTCTTTTCTCCTTCTGCATAATTCCTTTCAGAGTTATTTCTTAGACCTAAGTCTACAATCTCTTCAAAATTCTGAGTTTCGCATTCGAATCACACATGATTATTGGATTTTTGTAACTTTAACATATATTAATTCTTCAATTAAATACTTTATATTCCCTATCATCCTCTTGTAACGTTTGCATATACACTTGTCCTAACGTGGTTAGCACAGGCCTAGTTTCTGTTCTCATCAAACTAATCCTGTGACAAAACTGATCATATTAATTCACAGATTTTTCTATTCTCTCGTTCATTACATATCGCACATCAGTAACTCCACTAAACTTGTGTGCTGATTATTTCGTATTCCCTAGAACAGAAATCCTCAGCATATTCCCGATTAATCTCACAAATCCTAATAACATCTAACATAAGTCGTTTCAGCTCCTTTTTTACGTTCTATAATCTTCCTGATCTAATCAGTCTTTTAACATTCCATGCTCATACTCGTAGAATGTTTCTATTCATACTGGTGGTTCTTCCGTGAGCAGACCCCGTCCGGAGACCTGATTGGGGGACTATTTTACCTCAGGAATATTTTTCCCAAGAAGAAACCATCGTCATATATATATTGGAAAGGATTACATGGACTCGGGACGCACTTTAGATCTTTAAGGCGCTGGAGTCCCGTTGCCTTTTCCATCATCGTGCCGTTGATCATTTCTGATTAATTCATCGGCCATTACGGGCCATTACCAACCCCAAGGGCGAAAGGGTGCCTTGGACCACACATCCGCCGTCCTGCCTCGTCTTATTAATGTTAGCAGGTAAGCCATTCGATTTTTTTTTTTTGGCGATACATGACTTCTGTATTTATTTATATACTTACTTCAAAGTTCGCGTGCTTAAAAAGAAAAAGTCTTAGATTAAGGAATATTTCTGCATTCACTTGGATTTAATTTGAAAAACTACAGACTATTGAAAGCTTCATGGCTTAGAGGGGATTTAAAAGCTTCCTCCATTCTGATTTAGCAGTTTCCTCACGTGAATGGGTTATGATTCGTAGCAGAAGGTGAATGAGATGGTAGTAATAATAATAATAATTCCGTGAGGTCGTAATAAACTGATGACAAAGTTTCTATTGGCTGCGCATTCCACCCCTGTCGTAACCACCTTAACCTAACCCAGTAGTCCTACTCGGTGCAGGAACGAGAGAACACAACACATTTGATGGCAATTCACATGAATGGTAAGAGCTTGCGTCCACTACACTATACACTGGAGGAAATGTATCAGCTTATCCTGATAAGTTCACATAGGTTACAGTAGCTGATTGAAATGTTGGAATAAAGCAAACATCTTCGACTCTGTTGCCATCTTGTTCTGATACAACTGCTTTCCAAATATTAAGTTGAAAATGTGATAAACTTCGTTTACAATGGATTCCACGCCGTTTTGTGACAGAACGGATAGTCTTTGTGTTACTATGCCATGCTTACATGACACTATAAACTTGGAAGAAAAGGCATCTTTTCAAGAAGAGTTGTTTTTAAGCCACGAATCGACCTTCATGAATGGAAAACTTCGAGAAGAATTGAAAATTTGTGTCCGGATAGATGTTGAATATCTCTATCAGTGTGAAGGTAGATATGTTATTCGGGTAAGACACAATCAGAGACGATGCAGCAATAACTATCTCAAAGTTTTCACAGTGTTTGAATCGCTACAAGCACATACAAATTTTAAAAGTAATAATCGGGTGCAAAGTAACCAATTGATCCCACATTAACGAGAACGTTTCGTGGTTACAAAATTCTAAAAATCAGAGAGAGCACTATCGTATTAGACGGGTCATTAAGAGTAATATTCTTAATAATCTTTCTGCTGCCTTTCCAATTTTTGAAGAGAAGCTGTGTACAGCAGCACAGAAATATTTTTGATTTGTGCTGAATTAATGGGTACGCATTTCAGAAATTCACTTCTGCTATCATGTCTTGTAACTTGACCTTCCAACAGACGTAGAACTACAAACACACGGCGCATGTGGTTTTCACCGAGGACTGAAATTACTGAGGTTACCGACATCGAAAAACGGAAGAAACCAATCAAATCTGAAAGCTAGTGTAATCGCATTTCTAGATAGTATTACAAGACAGAAGAATATCAAAATTTTTGGTCACCAGTGTACTGTGAGCCTGCCTTCTATGAAGAAATCTTTCTTGGGCTCCGAAAAGGCTTAGACGAAACGTTTTCGCTATTGACTGTGACCCAAAGAGGAGACGCAAAAGCCTCGAAACATGTTACTCAAATTCCTTTTTAAAGTTGATTGGTTTCTAGACAGAGTATGGGCAAGAAGGGCCTTTCAAAAGTATCTAAAAAATCTAATAGGACAAACAAAGAAATTTTACTACTAGTATCTTCAGTATTTATTTCTTATAGTTATAATTAAAAAATACAAAATGAATTCTTTCCTATGTAATAGTTACATAAAAAGCTTCTTTTCGTCTTGTCCCATTCAAACAGTAGCGTGGGTAACCCAATCTGCTCCGTCTTTACGCCATCCTTTTCCCAAATGATATCTGAATCTTCCCCCATCACCGAGTGCTTTTCATTTTCATCTTTGGCATTTGGTAAGAGCAGGCACTAAATAAATTCGTAGTACTACATCTTTGAGTTATCATTAGATAATCCTATTTTTACTTTTTTTAAAAAAATTTCATCATCTTCGAATATCTTTTCTTAGGAACATTTCAATTGTTTCGACATTAATCAAATAAATTACCAAAAGTCTTTCAGTAAATAGTTGAGACTAATTGGAAAAGGGTACATGGAGTTGACCAGGCCAGTAAAAATTGTAGAAAGTTCTAATTTATTTTGTTTATAATGGAAAAATGGTTATGTATGGTGTTGTAGTATATTTTGGTGTTTACACTAGGACAGATTATTACTAGCCATTGGAATCAGGTGGATTTTACATACTGACGCAGAAGGAAGTAATAATTATTTCGAAAACTGGAACTGTAAATGCATTTGCTTGGCTGTTGGATATAAACTATTGTAACACATCTAATCGATGCGGGATATTTGGAGATATTGTATACATTACTACGAAAATTTAATGTGGTCGGTTGATAGTTATTTGTTTTTCTCTTAGTTAAACCAATATCCTGTTACTAGGAAGCAACAATATGTTCACTACACCAATCTATAAGAAATCTGCACAATAGACTTTTAACCAGAAATTATTTTGTTTCCTAAAATTCCGGACAGAATTTGGCTACGTAAAGTGTCAGACAATATTTCCCCACATTAAATCACGCACTAGTTTGCCAACATCTTTCTATGTAGTGGTAATTAACGTTTTCTCACTGGAGATATAAGTATCAGAAAATAAGTCGGAACCTCTTTTTAAAACAATAAAAGATATTGAAGTACAAACATACAAGCATTTATAACTACAATCGAAGTGCACTCTGCTGTAATATCACACGAAACTTAAATTCGCATTCATCTCCTCTAAAAGCAAATGCAAGTCTTTATATTAATAGCATTGGTAGTCACAAATATGATGGTTAGAATTATTAATGTCACTTTTATGCTTCAAGAATAACAATGTGGTCAGGATGGAGAACCGAAAAATTGTTCTGCTGTTGTCTGTTAATGCTGATGTTCAAGGAAGAACGAGCTAAAAATGCTGTGAAAAAATCTGTATGCCTTTGTTTTGTCATCTTTAGTTAAAATAAGCATAATCAAACTCCTTACGTGGAGATAACACTGACGAAATAAAGCTTAAGACACGTCAGGAAATAATGAGAATCAGATATCTGATACGTCCATTCATCAAAAATATTTGATTGAATATAATCTGAAGAGCTGTTAAGAAGAAGTTAATTTTCTGGCCAGTATTCTTGAAATATTAGTTCTTAACTGTTATCACTATATTTTGACAATCATTCAAGTTTTTGACATGTTCTGCGAGGTATAACTACAATATGAAGCGATCACTTATATACTTTTCGAAAGCGAAGCGGTCTGCGAGTTTGGGGGAATGCAACCTATCTCATTAATTCACCCCACGAAACATGCCGGTTATCGGTCCGTTTAAATGAAAGGGATATAAATATTAAGGAAAAGTTTGCATCTAAGTTGCAGTCCCTCCACACCCTATGTTCACAACTGGAGTACGCTGCTTTCCCCAGACAAAGAATCATGCGACAAGAAATAAAGATATATTGGTTATTCTTTTGCAATGGGTTTTCGGCTTAGTATCGTTTTGCTTAAATGTTTTAAAAATTCGTAAGTATACAAAATTAATAACAGTAATCAGCTGACCAAGAGATGCTAACGTATAAATCAACGGGGAATCTGTGGGGCCGGAACCAAACATAACGTAATCTAGATTTGTAGTTCCGTGAAAATTTTAATAGCAGCGTATTCCGTTCTAGAAATTAAATCGTGCAAAGTAAACGGTAATTCCGTTCTTACGTATGTTATATTTAGAAACGAAATGTTATTATAGATTACATAGCTAGTTGTCAGAAAGAGACAACATTAAATCCGAGTTATTTATTTATCATGTGATATTTAACAAGGTAAATCCGAGTTAGGAGACCTGTGATGCATAATATGAGATCCCTTGCATGACCCAGTGGTTGCGCGCCCTGTCCACGCACGAGCTGTTTGTCACCGTTATTACTGGTATCAAGCTGCTGGATGTGCCCCTCACTTCTCAAGGAGGCTCCAATTTACTCACACACTGCGAATAGCTGATGCTGGCTAATGCGAAAGCTCCCCTAACGCCACGCACGTTGGCACCAGAAGACCGTATTCCTCCCCCGTTTCCTACCTCAGCCAAGATACAGGTGCGTAAAAATTTAGTTTCATACCTTAAATTTGATTTAGTTTAACAAGATTGGAAAAGGATACTGAAGTGAAACCTACTGCACTAGAAAACGAAATTAATCGCGTCAAGTGGAACAGAAATTCCTCTGATTTACGAACTTTTCGGTAATTTCCCTTAGATATGATGAAATCTATTGCCGTTAATTTCATGCATACATTTAAAAAAAAAAAAAAAAAAAAAAAAAAGCGTTTATCGTGTATATCGCAAGGTTCTAAATCGTATTTTTGTAAGTCACAATGTTAATTGTGTAAACCATGGCAATCTTGCTCTTTGAAACTCGCTTTCTTTTATTTTAATAGTGGGAAAACATATTATACAAAGCATTATTTACCTCTACATCGTAATTAAGACCTCGTAGAAGTGTATTTAAACTTATGTCGCGAAACGGATGCATCGAAACATTGTAAAAAACTAAAAAGAAATGTGAAGGGAGTGATTATGAAGTTTAACAGAGAGATCAGGTCTTTTATATTTCACCATAATGGCGAAACTTTTGTATTTATTTTCACAGATAGGTCACAGTAAAGAAAATGAAAAAAACTTTGTAGAGGGATAAATAAAATTGTATTATTAACTATAAAATGAACTTTTACAACTCCGCCTGCAGCAGCAAATCTCATATGCTAAAAGCCAATATATGGAAAGATTTTGACGGTACCAAGATGGACAACCCTTATAAACGCGATTTGGCAATATCTCTCAAGTAGCTAAATTCAGATATCTAGGAGAAATTATTCAACCAGCAGGATTAAATCGTGAAGCAAACAAGGAGAGAATAACTAAAGTACAAAAAGCCTACAGAATCACCTGGAACAGATACAACAAAAAGTCAATATTCCGAAATGCCAAGTTAAGACACTATAACACTGTAATCAAACCGGTTGCATTATACGCATCAGAAACTTTGATTACTGGAGGCAGATCATTGATTATAGATATTGAAAAGCAAGAAAGGAAAATTTTAAGAAAAATCTTTGGCCCTGTTTGTACCGGAGGAATTCGGATGAAAAGGAAATCAAACGAACTATATCAGCATTCAGAAAAAAATTCAGACACATTCAGGAAAAGACGAATTAAATTCGACGGCCATATTTTCAGAATGAGTAATAACAGACTAACAAAAAGAATTCTAAACCTAGCCTTTTCAATGAAAATTAAAAACAACTGGCTAATTGAAATAGGAATAACAGACGACATCATACAGGACAGATGCCGATTTAGTAGCATGGTCAACAATCACCAGTTTGCCAACAGCCAGTACAGAAGAAGGAACACGTGGACGGAAGAACGAAGGAAAGAGCACAGCGAAAGGATGAACAGAGGAAAAACACATCTGCTAAATAAGTTCACTCGCGCTCCTGAGTTGGGCACCACGATGGGAGAAGAAGAAAATGAACTTTTACAAGTACTTAAACGTCATAGCGAATTTCATTTCTGTATCTTTTTATTTAATCAATCAGCTAAAAGTCAAATCCCTCGATACATGTTTGCAATATCGTGTCTCAGAACACACACAAAAAAATCTCGGGACACACCAAATTTTATAACTGAAACAAAGCTGTTGCCAGTTTTATAGCCATATTAGTGTGGAATGGGACTATTTGAAGAATACTATGAAATACAAGAAACCGAAGTAGCATTTTAATTTTTTTGCCATTTTCAACGAAACCTGTGGTCGAAATTTCTCGCAAACTGAGGAACGGAAAGACATACCATAGTATTCTTGTCGCGCATTTGTATTAAGAGAATATGTTTGTTTTCAAACCTATCTGCGGTTTTTAGAAATCAATATACGTGGATGCTTGACTTTGGCTAAATTCTTTGCTTTAACAAAAGTCTTATTATTAAGAGGTGTAAACGCAAAAATATTGCAGCCATCGTAATAACACTAACAAGACAACCCAGCGACTAGAATCGAATCAAAGTGGAAATTAGAATTATCAGTAAAAAAAAACCAGAAAAAAAATCTAGCAAAGACTTAAGTCACAACTGCTAAATTAGAAATGTAGATTTTATTTACATTATTAGTAAGATGTTGCAGCAAAACTCGCTTAACGATTTACACAAAATCTCTTCATACAATAAGAAACTGCGCGGGAGGGGCAAAGAAAGTTAGGAAGGAAGGCCAAGTTAAATTTGTACGCGATAATAGAATAAAATAGTTGCGGTGGAGGAGCATGGATTGCGCGATATTCCCAGCCGGCGCGTTCTCCTTAATTGAAGCGACTTCTCTTGGGACACACACCACTGCGTATCGAATTCGTTATAGTTACAATTGAACCGTAAAACGGTACTACACTTCCGTGTTTACAGCCTCAAGCTAGAACTCGAGATGAATAAATTCTGCCGGAGAGACAATTATTCTGAAGAGAATCCGGGATTGAGCTGAATCTTCTGACCCACAAACCATTACAGATAACACATAACATTACCGCGTAGTTATAATTTGTTTCTCCCATTAAATATCATTCTTACGCTAGTATTCTGCAGTTGAAAATCCGTGAGAAATGTATTTATCTAAGATGTTCTAAAACTATAAACTTCAAATATCAGTCCATCAAATTGTGTAATATTTTAAAATTTGATTTTATTGAGAATATATTCTGTTTCTAAAAGATGTTTTGTGTGTGTGTGTGTGTAGAGCCATCTTTCTCCCTTCACACTTAATCAAAATAGATAAACTGAACATCATTTTAAAGATTAAGTTCTCCTCTTTGGAGACATTGTTAATTAAGAAAGAAATTTTTCGTAAATCAATCCGTCAATAGCAAAATTATGAACAATCAAGGTCAGGAATATGCGACAGTTCAGTCATGCTGGGGTCCGCTGGATAGCAACATCACATATCACACAGGTATGTGTGCGTTTTTTAAAGCAAGGAGATTTTTTTCTGTTGGGAAAACACTTCATCATTTATATTTATTTCGTAAGACGTTGTTTAGCTTCGTACCTATTTTAGTTGACAAACAAGCAATTTCTACAAATGAACCAGTTTTTCTTTCACCCTACTTAAATCTACCAACCTCGCTATTCATCATACATTTTCGCACGGGTCACCTAGTTTCAACAATTTTTCAAAACCAGTTAATTCTTATGAGATATAAGTCTTTCTCGGCGTATCTTCGATATAAATTCTTCTCGGGTTTGCCGCCGAATTACATTTTCTACTGTCAAGCTTTCGGCGACTTTCACTGCCGCCATCATCAGGTCTGTTGTATCTGGTTTTTTTTGTTGTTCCTTCAGATACAACAGACCTGATGATGGCGGCAGTGAAAGTCGCCGAAAGCTTGACAGTAGAAAATGTAATTCGGCGGCAAACCCGAGAAGAATTTATATCAGTTAATTCTTGTACAGTAAATAAATGAATGGAAGAACCTCAGCAGAATTTTCAATTTCTTCCATCAGCTTCCAGAGGTGCTGAAAACGAACATATTGTGGAATATAGGCTTTAGTATTTTGCAGAAACGATTAGTTTTCGAAGAGCTGAGTTATACAGTTATTTACCAGAAGTAATAGGATTTTTAAAGCCAACTCTACTCAAGCGCTGAGTTCTTGAAAGGGAATATAGAGCTTTATCTCCACCAATACACTATCTGCAGACCTCAAAAGCTATTTAAGGTGAGGTTACCTATCAACTGATAAGCCAGGAAATTTACAGCTTGCGCTTCAACAAGCAATTCCCCATTGTTTTACTTAGAGACGTTGAGCTGAGAAGAAGCGGGAGATGATTGGCGACAGGAAACGGAAAGCAGTTAGGGCCTTATTACACTAGGCGACTTGGTGGCGCAACCAGCCGCGGCACTGGTGTCTCTGTTGGCGACGCAACCAGGATTCTGGTGGCGCCGCCAGCCAGCCACTCGCACAACCGAGCACTCACTTTGCTGTTATCATCGCATTGTAT
This sequence comes from Vandiemenella viatica, assembly GCA_031002005.1. Classification (NCBI taxonomy): domain Eukaryota; kingdom Metazoa; phylum Arthropoda; class Insecta; order Orthoptera; family Morabidae; genus Vandiemenella; species Vandiemenella viatica. Next base: position 156,434,577 of record CM061921.1, read on the forward strand.
GCGAATTGTGTAGTTGAATATGTCCAGTGAACTACAGAATGTCACTGTGGAAATGAGTGGAAGTGAAAGTGTAGAGAAGACAAAGGGGTAAAGCAAGAAGAATTTCTCATTTTCGTATCTTTCCCGGTAATATCAACGTTTACTAAGTACAATGATTAAAAGAAAGACGATTTAGACATCCTTAAGTAATTAAAAAACTTGTTGTCGTCTGAATACAGTTTAATTGCGATGGAGCTAACACTCCGGTAGCAATTTGCACATTTACAGCACTCTCTTCACCCTCCTCCTTTCCTCCAATGAGTCCCAATCCAGCTCCTGTATCATATCAGTTACTGACTGGGTCCTGCGATAATTTCCACAAACAAATCTAGCTGCTCTTCTTTGCACACCTTCCAACTCCTGTATTTGATCTCCAAAATGTGGTCCCAAACTACGCCACCATATTCAACAAATGATCTGACCAAAGTTTTGTAACCCAACTCCCTAACTTCTCTGTTACATCCTCTCATCACCCTCTTCAGCAAATGAAGGATTTTGTAACCTTTTTCTACCACCTGCCCAATTGAGTTTATCAAACGTTATGCAAAGAATTTACACTTCATCAAGCAAATCTGACCCCACTCTGTAATCATAATTAACCTTTAGATCTATTTATCTTTGTATCTTATAAGCCGACTCTTCTTGGCATTTATCTTCATTCCATGCTGACCTAAGATATTCTATCCAGATCATCCTGCAACTGTTCAGTCTTCACCTGTTTTTATCCTATTGTATACCATTGTATCATTTGCAAAATACCTAGATTCTGACCGTAACACAGTCATTCATTAGAATAATGAACAGCAACTCCCATATTTACTTCCACTTCTCTTGATAATGTATTTCCTACTCTAAACCTTTGCTTTCTGACTTTTAAGAATTCCTGTGCCCAGCAAGTAACTTTTTCATTCAATTCAACACATTTCAGTTTATTTAAAACCATTTTATGGCTCACTCTGTCAAATGCCTTAGAAAGATCTAGTGCCACACTATCAACTTGGCCTCCCATTTCAAATTCATTTGAAATATCTTGCATATAGCCCACTATCTGAGATTCAAATGAGTATCCTTGCCTAAAGCTATGTTGTCGATCTGAAAACTAGTTTCGTTCTTCACAGACATTTCTGATATAGTTGCATATCAATCTCTCAATCATTCTGCCCATCACTGATGACAAACTAATTGGCCAGGAATTTTCACCATATTTTTAACCCTTCCTTTATGAACTGGTACTACTATCGGTCTTTTCCAATCCTTTGGTAAGCAGCAAGTCTCCAAACTCATTTTAAACAAAATTTTAAGGTAAGGTACAATATCCTATCCCACAATCTTTAATAAATCTGTAGTAATATTACCTACACCAGTTACACCAGTTTTAACTTTCTGAGTTACTTCGCAATTTCCTGAAAATTTATTTCAAATTTTGTAGGTTCGTAATTCATTCCCTCCCATCACAGGATGACTGTCCCCAGTTGTCTCACCAAACCTGACACTCAGTATCTCCGCAATTTTAAAATTGTAAAGTAGGAAGGGGCATATGAACAGTAGACTGAACGCGTGGTGGCGAGTCTGGCGGCGCCGCCAGGTGGCCTAGTGTAATAAGCTACGTAAGATACAATGCCCCGCCACGACTCTCGGCCACCAGTGGTTGCCCGCCTGGTCGCCGGGCAGGGCAGCCAGCCGGCCGCCAGTTTCTGGCGGCGCCACTGGCTGCCCTAGTGTAATAAGCTCCATAAGACCCTGTGCCCAGCGACGAGCAGAGCCACCAGTGGCCCGGCTGGTGGCGCCGCCAAGTCGCCTAGTGTAATAAGGCCCTTAGACCACAGCCTTTTGAAAGATCCATCCCGCATTCACGTGGAGTGATTTCGGGAAATCACAGAAAACCGAAATCTAGATGACCAGACGGGGATCTGAACCTGTGTCTTCTAGAATGCAAGGCCTAAGTGTCACCACGCTCCGTCCTCAAATGACGTGAGGACTCAAATTAATATTTACAATTTACATGGCAGTTCTCCGCATTGGAAAACTTTAGTAGTTATCAAAGGCGGAGTGTTGGGTACTATAGAAGGAGAGGGGAAACCCCAAAGAAACTTAAACGTATGATTAGCAGCAAATAAACGATCTGAATCACGATTCTACATCTCTATGGTTTGTCATACACGGTGCCCTACTGAATAAGTTAAGGGTTGAAATTTTTTTACAACAGGAAATTAAACGACTTGATTAGAGATTATGTTCGCATAATTGATGTATCTTCGACATTGAGCAAAATTGTCTTATATATTTTGAAGAGACAACAATTATGCATTAGTATCAGATGTTACTTCTATAGCATCTCGTAATATCTGTGACAGAGGGAGTCTCTTATCTATTGTTGGCTCCTTGTCAATGATTTGATGCAAAATATTCTTTAACCTAGTTCAGAATATTGCTTTTTAGTTTTATTGTCATAATGCTAATTATTTTGGCATACGCGAACAGAAATTATTGTGAATTACCACTCCAATCGATTTGCAGGGCAAAGGTAAAATACTTCCATTATTAATATATGCTTCACTTATTTTCACCATTCATGTTTGTGTGTTTTAGTGCTAAAGTTCACGAAATTCGTGTAAAAATAAATTATTAGGGCATATGCAAGTTATGTAAAATCTTAAAACAGATAGCGAACATTTTGAAAAGACAATCCAAAATACGCTTCCAAAGACAATGATCCAACGGTGTTTAAAGAAACAACATTTATATATCAGGAAGGAAATATTTACGGAGTGATTTGTTGACCGAATATACAGACGAAAACATTTGTAGAATAAACGAAAATTTTGTTTTATTACTGTTTCTGAAATTCAAGATTCTGAGTAACACTCCTAGGAATTGATATTTCATTACAATTACGACAAGGAGAAAAACTATTAACTATCAATATATAACTTTTATCTAATGGCAATAAAGTCAACGAAAGATGAGCAGGTACAAATGGTTACAATGGTATTGACAAAATCAATCGATTGGCCATTACAGCTGGAACTGTATTAATTTAAAATTGTTGATCCAGTGGACTGCCGGGGGCGTTAAAGCGCCCAAATACTGAACATGGGGAGGCGCAAGATCAAATTCGTGGTCGTCCTAGTTAATATTTTTAGGGGATTTCCGAAGACGTTTAAATGAATGTTATTATGGTCCTCAGAAATACTTGAAAATCACAAACTAGACTGGCTAAGCAGCCGGCAGTCGAAACGTTGTCTTTTTACGACACTATCCGGCTGAACTTCTGTGAAAATTTCATTTCAACATAGAAACATTTACACATAGACTGTACGGTATGCACATCGATGGTAAAATTTACTTTCAGCTTTAATGAACTTACGAACTGTTGATGCGAAGATAGAGAGCCTGGTGGGTAGGCGGTAGTGCTCGGGTATGGCATGGGGGGGAGGGGGGGAGGGGGGGCTCAAATCCCTGTCCGGTCACCCAGATTTCTCTTTTGCATGGGTTCCCGAAATTACTCTAGGTCCCTTCAGAAGGCTGTGGCCAAATTCCTTTCCGTTCCTTGTTCTCATATCATACCCATCCTCCAATGACCTCGGCGTAAAGCCACACATAATAAAATAAAAAAGTATGAAGCTAAGCTCCCGTACCAGGGGAAAATAATTATTTATGTGATAAAATGTGAATCCAAGTGCCATTGTGATTGGGAAGCAAATAATTTATATATAGCACTTAAACACCTGTGCGTTCGTAACAGCTACCGGTGCAACGCAAAGCTATACAAAAAGATGGTTGAGATTTTTTATGATAAATGGTTTCGTATGTGTATTTGAATTTACAACAAATCATTTTAAGGTTCTAATTTTTCTCCGACACAGTGAAATGATTATTTGAGAATAAATCCGAAAATAAATGAGTGAGATGGACAAACGCCTCTAATCTTTTTTTTTTCTGCTTAACGTCTCTCTAACAGCGGCCTCTAATTACAAAACTTCTTGGACACTGTAATAGCCAAAAGAAATTAAATCTAGAAACGACAAGTAAATAAGAATTTTTGTTTGCTTTAAGCTTTATGCCTCCTCCACTTCATTACAGCCGGTAGAGGAATAGGAACAATGAACGAGAAGGAATGCGGCAATGACATTTTGAAGGAACCATCCCGGAATTGGCCTGGAGGAATTTTAGGAAACTATGGAAAACCGAAATCTGAACCTTCACAATCTTTTATATTATCAACTCTTAATCGCTCACTGTGTAATAAATTTTCGGATACCTTAGTAATAGATAGCTAAAATTATTTGACTCACACAGTAAGGTTAAAAACGATTGCTAGCTTGTTGATATGTAGTAGCTGGGGAAATGATTTTGGGAACACTGGAGTGTCATGTAATGATTCCCTCTCGTAATAATTCCACCAGCTGTCAACGTTGCACAAAACACTTTCACAGGACACATAAAGGAGGTAAACAAAAAGTATGTCAATTGCAAAATTGTAATATGAACAATTTCTGATTAATCGATAGAATTAATGAATTTTTGTGGAAATATTCGACTACATTACTAGGCAACACGTTGGGTCAGTATCTGGTTACAATAAGCCAGTCGTGAAATTTTTATTAATTATTTGGAGGCCACGAACGAAACTTTTCTTCAGTTCAGTACCTGATGTTTATGGAGTTGAGATCACTGAATCACTCTAATGAAAGCTTCTCAGTGCTTTAATTAGTGCAATGTTACGAATACATTTTCCGCAAATAAATATTTTTTCTCGAAAGTGGTAAATTAAATGGAAAATAACTAACACCAAGTTAGAAAGTGTATTATACATAAAGATAAAATCATTGCTAGTATTTTAGTAAAATTAAATCCACTGATTCTTCCATTACTGAAAGCTGAAAACTTTTCAAGACGATCAGTAAAAGAGCCTGAAAAAAATAATGGAATCTAATTATTTTATACAAGACACTAAAGAAATAGTGTATTAATACGAGATGTAAGATGTCACTGAAAATCTTCAGTATAACACATCTTGCTCGTATTAGTAGAATAACGAATTAATATACGCTTACGAATTTTGATGAGTGAAATTACGAAGGGAAAATTGATATGCACGTCAGGCTACGGAAGCTATATTTGTTTTTTATGTGCATACCGTTTACTTGCATTAGCGAATATTGTTGGTACCTTTAAGGTCGAGAAGTTGGAGGATGTATTGTGCATAGGTTATATTGATTGTTTTTTTATTATTTGGTGTAACATATTGTTTAATAACTTTTCATCACTGTCATGCATAGATCTACTACCACCCTTAACTCTTTGTTACGCGTTTTTCGAGCTGTTATGTCGATCATAGAAATTGGAAAATAGATACAGCTTATGTTTTAACAAGTCCAAAAGCTAATCTGCAGAATACGAGGGGTAATATGAACTGCCCGGTGTTGTAATAAAAGAGATTTATTTAATAGAAAACTTAAAGGGACCCCGACGTAACGTTGTTTCATCTTAAATCAGAGGGATGGTTCAGTAGATGATTATAAGGGAATGAGGAACTGTTTTAACTGGCTAAGGAAAAGTTTTCGGGCATTGTAAAAAGAATGAGTTGTACGTCTCCCGGCGCCTGCTCCCACAATACGTGAGGAAACATCTCCAGGGCATTTCACATCCTCCACAAAATAATCAATGTGGCTTGGCCAAGCTGTTTGTTTGCCATATTTAGAGAAGGGAAATTTTAACTAAAATGCTTGGAGGGGTTTTCCATTCATGTGACTGTCATCTGTCTCATCAGCGTATTCAGCACGTGGAGTCTCGCTTTTAGTTCTAACTAATCTGTACGCCGACTGCAACCCAGCCTGGGGCGCTGACATTTGAAACCTCATTGTGACCACCGCCTCAACCACATCTCAGTGTTGTTTCCCACTCAACTTTGAACAGTTCAATCAGCAAAAACTTTGGTTCGGTATAGATATCGTGTTAAGTATAGCGATAGGACTAGAATGTTTTAATCAGGTGGTAAAATATTTGGGTGGTATATTACTTGTACATATACACCGGTATTAAAAGAATTTCAGTTGATGATAAAACTAATATCTACAATTACTTCTCAAATAATACCTACTGCTTAATCCAAAACACCCTATTGGCCTCCGTGTACAAAACAATTTATGCATATTTGCAAAATGACTGGTTCCAGACAAGTTGTTTCTACAGACTTGGCTTTTCCTGCACTTTTGCGAGTATAATATCGAAAGCAATAAGTAAAAAAGTAAATTACTTAAAGATCTGGCAAACAGTAAGCCCAAAATTCCATTTAGAACATTAATTTTAAGTGTTAGAGTAGGAGTTTGTATTAGATGACATCTAGAAAGCAGAAAATAAGATGTTTTGAATACGCGTGAGATATTGTCTCAGAATTGGAGGGATATATTCATGGTACAACACAGGTTTGATCCTCAAGTAAATGATCTTCCCGCTGGAAACTGATTCTGGTGACGTATGCATATCATCAGCACATAATCCCAACACTACAACGAAAGTAAATGATTGTTTGATCAAAGAAATTACTGACTAATATGGAGAACAGAAAACATAGTCAATTTATTAATAAACATAATAGACAGCTATAACACTTTGAATCAGACAGACTTGGGTGTAAACATAGATAACTAAATAATACAATCAACAATGTAACTGTTGTACCATATCCTTGTGAGGAAATTTCCCATAAATACAGAAATTATTTTAGTCACAAAAACGCCATATAAGAAATATTTGTGGATTAAGCTTACGCGCAATGTTCAAAAGTCTCTTTAAACACTTGTTTTGAACTAATTCATTTCACTCTGTACAGAGCTTAGGGCACCGTAGAATGATTTTCAGTGAGAGGCCAGCGTGGCTCACATTCTTCCTTTTGTAGCAGACATCGTAAAAACTGGCACCTCATTGCCAACGTATTCCCTTTAATGTGATAATTTCAGCCAAACAACACCGTATTCTGAAATCTGATGACTATGGTTTCTATCCACAATAAACTTTCTTAAGAAAAGTTACACCGAACGTAAATTTCACTTACTACTGATCTTAATTATGCCTGGAAACATTTTCGACCGCGTCGTGAGAAGAAAGGTTGAAACTCTTTACTCGTAATTATCGGAGAGATGTGATCCCTTGTGGCTGAAGGAACCAATCAGAAACCCCCCTTGTGTACATGCCATGAATATTTTAGTGCTCATTTGTTTTATAAGCAATTTATGTGCTACGCTACGCCTACTGAGAACCACCTTATTACTTGCTAATAAAATGACGAGGAACACGAAAATTCCTTGCCATAGTTTTCTTTCCTTCAGTGACTTTAACAAGGAGTAGGTGGGGTGAGGATGGAGGAGAAAAGAAAACCCCTGTGTTAGTATTAGAAAAGAAGTTATTAAAACATATCTGAGGAGAGTCAAACGGTTTTTCATGATTTTAAAAGTGATTCAAATTTCACAGACGTAGAATCCTTGCATCTCTATGCGATAAGAAGTTACTATCTTAGATATAGATATCAAATGCGAAATACGATAAATTAAGAGATTTTTGAAAACAATTTCTATTGTAATGTAATTGTCAAGACAGATATTAATGAATAAACGCAAATAGCAATGATTTGTTTAACAAACCGATTCAGGTACTTAGTTCCAATTCTGGTAACCAAGCAATAAGTTTTATTTTGTATTTTTTTTGCAAAATGGTAATACTGGTAAAAACTTCAATGCGATTGATGCTACCATTTCATGTGCATTGATGTTACAGTTTATCGTATATTTTAGTACTCTCTAATCAGGATGTTTCTAATTTTCTTCACCGTAAGGTAAATGGATATTAATAGAGATCTAGTGAGTGTTTCACGATTCTGCGAAAGATAGTTACATTTCATTAGTTAATAACCATTTTTTTCAAGAATAAATTGCACTGTTGAATGCATTTTATACTAACGACGTGTTTTAAAATGTGAAATAAATCATTATATGTAAGTTATGAGGACTCACTGCTTCAAAAATTAATTAGAGAGGATTAAAACAGCTTAAATATTGGAAAATACAACAGAAAATTTGCGTTATGCGTAAGTGTTTATTCTAATTTTAGAAGTGATTATATGGCAGAGCACTCACTTGATACAACTTATTATATGCGTGATAATTTTTAAGAACCTTCCTTTCTTTAGTCATTTTAGAGAAAAGTTTATTTTGGTTTACTAATATCTTATGAATTAAATCGACGAGACTCGAAAGCACTTTTTTTTTTTTTTTTAGGGTTTCACGCTTTCACGACAGAATGATAATTACAGGCTGGAAGGAATTTGGGAAATGTAACAAAAAGGAATTCAGCTATGGAATTTATAGGACATCTAGGAATTAGCCTCGAATAGTTTCGGGAAACCATGTAAAATAGAAATCTCGATTTTTTTATATATCCTCATAAAAACTTCATTACTTCTACGATACAAATGATACCATAACTAAAGCGTTTTATTTTCTTTTATTTGTATTAACCAGTAACAAATGAGACTATTAAGTTGAAGCCAAAAATAATTGATTAACTATTAGTACAAAAAGAAACTTAGCTGTTGAAGGGTTAATTAACGAGGTCATTAGACAATTTTTCGTGTCGTGAGGAACGAAGTTGAAGGTAATTAAGACCATGGCACATAAGGAATCATCCTGGGAAGCATTGCAGATAATTTTAAAAATGTTTGAAATCGGATGGATGCACCTGGCTACGAATTAGAGATATATCGAATGCAAGACGGAAGACTTGGTCGTTGTTCCAGTTCTGTTGGCGAAGATTTCTCAACAAAATCAAACCTGTATGTATTCATTTTTCCTGAGCTGAGTAGAGTCACGATCTTTGGACCAAAGCACAATGTTTTATGTGGAAACTATGTAATTTTTTCTGTTTGTTACTGTATTAGGTAAGCGTTCTATTGATGGATAGATCAGGAAGGCAGTATATTTCCCTCAAACGAAACGTTCTTCCATGTGGATATGCAGTGAGTCGTGTGTGAAAATAAGGGAAAGGGTGACAAATGTAAGTTTCTCAGATTTAATCACATCGACAGTATAACATTATACACTGGCGCCTTCCACTGCTTCTTACAACCTGGGGTCAAACGTAAAGCACAGGGTGCGCATTAGGATAATAGCAGCGCCATTACAATGTTGATACATTCAAGCAGCACTGACGCCGAAACACTAGTAGAAAGTATGATTCAAATTGTGGACTGTATATCAGCCTAATAACGGTTTAAATAGCTGCTAATAAGAGCTGCGAGCCTTGTTTGTTTTGGGAAAACGGTGGAAGTAATTAGGCATCCATTAGGTGACATAATAAATTAGCCGCTGCCGGAGCAGACAGACAACTCACACAAAACTCGGAAACAACACAGAACTGCGATGTGTGTCATAAATAAAAGAAACTTCAAAGACATCGACACAAACCCTTTCTCGAATTAAATATGCGTGTGTTTTATTTGGCACTGCAGGTTGGACACGAGAAAAAAGCAAAGATTCACTCTTCGCGCAGTTGTGAAATATTGCTTTCTTGATAAGGTATGTAAATAATTTTCTGCGACACAGTTACTTTAATAAATTATTATTTAATTTATTTTATTGATATGAGTGACGCGTTTCGAGAAATTATTCTCATTTTCGAACGCTATTTTATTTTATTACATTTTTGGTGTGACGAGTGCTCGTGTCATCTTCTGTTTGATGTTATCCGGTTTTACTTTGTATTTCATTTTACGAAGTATGATTCACAGAATTTCACACGTGCATCATACTTTGGAGAAACCTTCGTAAAATACAAAGTAAAACCGGATAACATCAAACAGAAGATGACACGAGCACTCGTCACACCAAAAATGTAATAAAATAAAATAGCGTTCGAAAATGACAATAATTTCTCGAAACGCGTCACACATATCAATAAAATAAATTAAATAATAATTTATTAAAGTAACTGTGTCGCAGAAATTTATTTGCATACATTATTATATTAAACAGTTACAGACTTTCACAAAGTCCATATATAATGGATAAAGTAAAAAAAATAATTGTTTTCTTGCTTGATTTGGTTTCAGTATAGCCACTTTTTCTCATATGATAGTATTAATTATACATTGGTAGTACTGAGCACCTTAATTTACATTCTTAGTTTAGTTACTCAGGAGAAAATCTTACTGGTCTTGTAAATGTCGCTAAAAAAGTGAAAGCTATTGTAATATCCATACAACCTTTTTGATACTTCGAACTGGTAAAAATTGCATCGTCTTGCTCAGATTGTAATAAATGTGTAAATCAAAGCATCATAAAACGCGATCGTTAAACGTGTGAAAGATCATAGGTGATTAACATTGTCAGATTCCAGCAGAATAGTCTTTTCCTTCGTATCTATACAAGAAATATGCATTCTTGCACGCTCTGACTTTATACACGAAAATCATGTTTAATTTCTTCTTTCAATGAAAAGAAAAGATTTTTATATATAAATAAAACAGTGAACGAGGACTTAATCGAAGATTTTGGGGAAACAGGTAAATATTAACAGTAAAAAAACATTCTCTGATTATTATTACACATATACTGTCCAAGCAAAGATGTTATTAGGCGTCAAACCATAAACTCCTGTTTCCAATTTGCTTTATCACTTTTCACCGTTATTAGGCAAACGTTAGCAGTAACTACGACGTAAGTTAGCCACATTTGAGGACTTTAATTAATCTGATGGTTTTAAACGGGTATGAGTAAGGAGCAGCACAAATAATAATATAAGTTCAGTTTCAGAGAACACACACACATTTGAGAATAGACCATACCGGATCACGCAAAGCCTCGATTTTCATCATGTTTGCACTGGGTAATTATAATCAGGGATTCTCAGTTCCTGCAGCTTAAGTGTTGCCGTCTGTCTACAATTCGTGTGACTCATGTCCTCAACAATAATTGTATTTTTTGTTTATGAATTGTGTAGTTTATGAGGTGGAGAATGGAGACGGTCTTAGCATTCGCCTAAGTGATCGCAGTCACGAAGGCTGTTGCGCGGGGGGTAGGACTCTAAACTCGTCCCGTTGTGCCTCCCCAGTCACAGTATACAGTATAAAGACATCGATATTCCGAAATTACTGTTAGCTGCCCAGCAGCCAAAGAAAATGTTATAAAAATATTGGAGTTGGTTCGCGACAACCATCATCACGCACAGGAGGAGGCATTACAGCAAGATTCACTACAGTCGAAAAAATACATTCTATCTAAATGTTAGGACAGCAAACTGTGCCTCATCTCTGTATTAATAGAAGGGTAAAACTGTAACATCTCCAATACCTCTGTTCATTGAATGAATGAGAAATATTAAAACAGTGGAAACAGTTAACCACGATAAGTAATCTGTAGAGATTGCTCCTTAAATTTCTTTGATGAAAAGTTTATATTTTACTCAATAACATTTAAAGGCCAGATAATGACATCATATGACTTACATCGGAGATTGAAGTGGTTAATTTACAACAATATTTTATTACAAAATATATATTTTGGAATTGTTATTAATTAGGGATCAGTACAAGCCACAGTGAAGCTGTTATTGGAAAATATGTAAACAATTAACGCTTAAGAATCTTAGCCATTCGTGCTGAAATTTTATTTTACATTTGACCGTTTACCACAACAGGTTCTGCAGAACAGGTGGGAACCTGTATGAGAGACAAGTACACTAGGCACTTCGGCAAGTACTTAACGCTGTAGCAATTAAGATTCGAATGAATACTGACGTCTTGTGATCAAAAAAGATTTTCAGATAGAAAGTCATATTTTCAAATGTAATAAGCACTTAAATGGTACTACATTCTTCTAACACAAATTAAAAGAATTGTTTTTTCCATGTAACATAGTGAGTTTCTGTGACTAAAGAAAAAGGAAACTATTGTTTATTCTTTAGTTATGAAATATGGCTCGATTATTTACAGTTATGTCCCAAAAAATATTGGTCATCAGACAGAGTTAAAAGATTCAACACCCCTTCTAATTTAAGCCTTTTTTTTTAAAACAGAAAGAAATTTTACAGCCACCAAAAACATTTTTGTTTGTGACACTTTCTTTGGCACGTGCAGTGAATATTAGTTCCGGTGGTCTACGAAAGGATTTATGTATTTTCTGTTGAAAAAGGAATATTTTCTGCAAAAAATGTGTTGTAAACAATGGATATCGTATAACAGACAGTAATAAGAAATATGAACAAGTTTTTGCAAGCACACAAAGAGTGTGTCCCTTGAGCTGGCACACCATAATTGTTGGCTCAGAACTTTAAACCTCGCCTTCCAGCAAGAAAATACTTGGCAATTTAAGGTGGGCTGTTTGTGTGTTGGTCTGGCGTGCTTACAGAATCCAAGTTTACGCCCGTATTAGTCACAAAGCAAAGGGTAGGAAATTTTATAAGTCAACTTGGTGTAAAAAAAGAACTGTCTTGTGGTTCCCCTCTTGCCGGAAACGTAAATCAGAAGTGTAGCATTTTTCTGCAGACGTTTGCACGAGGGGAGAAAAGGACAATAGCAAGAAACCGGGAATGACGCTACTATAATTTGTTTCCGGATTGTGTGATGCAACTTATATTTCATTAATAAAGAAAATTTCTATTTGATGCAGGGCGCTGATGTCAGACTTTTTTCTGTTCACCATTTACATAACAAAAACCTGAGATATCAGAGAGAAATAAATTCCGATCAACTTTTTTTATTTTTAAGGTTGCGTGAATGGGATAGTATGTGACAACTATAGTACTTCATTAACCTTCACTGATGATTTCTTAAGCAGCTCGAAAGTATGTTGGTCCAAATCGTTTAGTTATTAAAAAAAGGAAGAAACCTCCTTTTTAAGCGGAAGGAAAGTTACTTGCTGATAAACTTGTTATGCACGAAGTGCCAACAACGTATCAGCAGTTTTGTTCTCGGACACGTTTGTGCGTGTCAATATTAACAAGCGGAACCACGAAGAGCTTGCTTGCATTGTCGGTATTGTGGAAGTTACTCTCAGGGACATAAACTCGGTATCAAGTTTATTAGCTTATAAGATAAACGGGATCTGTCCGTCAGCCAAGGCAATCCACCTGCCTCTGTTGATTCTCAGGTGGCCAAAGCCTTAACAAATTTTCAAGTGTCATTCGATAACGTCTACTGTACTTTAGAATATATAACTTATTTCAATATTACATTATTATTTTTTTCTGTGGTATTAATTCATTTATTTTCTAATGAAAGCCTCAAATCTCCAAAGGGTATAACCAAAAATGCCATTTAAAGACTGCAATATCTTTCATAGTTTATACTTATTACAGAATATGGCAACTGTAATATGAGGTTTTTAATGCTAAAATGAAAAGTATGTGTCCCCAACCGCATATACATTAGAGACCAACACTTATTATTTGTACCTAGAGTAAAATAATATATTATTTTCTGAGATGCCTTGACCAGAGTCAGGGTACTCCTAACAGAATTTCCATTTAACGGGAGAACAAAAACCTGGCAATTTAGTTCAGGTAAAATCACCAACATTTTTGAAATTATGGGCAGCTTTATATCCTAGGTACCTTATCTCGCTGATCAACAGTATTAACTTCAATAAATTTCTAACCATATAGTAACTGGAGAACAGGCAACAGAACACGTTTAGACAATATTCACAACTCCTTTTTACATTGGAACCATCTTTTATAAAGGAAATTTACATTTCTCACAACAAGGATATTAAATTAAGTATTGCCATTTCCTACTGTACTGCTATATTCTATTCTATATTAGTGCAGCCACTTATTCTAGATATAATTCTGTGATACTATCAAGTTTCTGAACTGTCATTTGAATTTACACTGACGTAATACACATAGGATAAGCGGGAATTTTTTTAAAGCATGCCGAGATTACAACTATTCCATTAGTGTTACCCCAACGTGCTTAACTTAGCCTATGAGGTGAATGGCTTAGTTATTGAATTCTTAATCTCGATGTTTTCATACTAGTGTCGTTCCGTAAGTGATGGCTATCACATTTCTTTCTAATGTATGGAAGTAATGGAAATCAGGTACCTAGTTTGAAATTCTGAGAAATGTGGTTCTGAATGCCGATTCCAAATTGCGTTGCGATGTATGACTGCCACCAGGCTCAAGCAAAAAATTACATAAATTTAAACTATTGGTTAATCATAGCATTATGTAAAAAATAAATATGATTGCTGTGAGAAATAAGACTTTCCCGGCGTATTTTTGATATAAGTCTTCGCAGGTTCTCCGTCGGATAATATTATCGAAAGACAAGCTTTCGGCAGTTCTAGTTGTCACATACGTACAATGGACCAGACGATGGGGGCAGAGCAAGCCGCCGAAAACTAGTCTTTCGATAATATTATCCGGCGGAGAATCCGCGGAGACTTTATATCAAATATGATTGTTTACAGTGCCTGTTTTCGAAGTAGTCAACGGGGTTATCTTTGTCAGCAATGGGAATATTGGTTCACATTACCAAATGGAACACGTACGATGGTGCTCAACATCTTCACCCATCGATGACATAGAGTTATGAATCTTTTCGTTTCTTCTGGCTTTACGTCTCGTAGGTCATTAGAGGCTGGAGAGGATTGGGGACAAGAAACAGCAAGGAATTCTGCCATACATTTCTAAAGGAACCATCCTGACATTTGCCTGGAGTGATTTCGAAAACCAAGGATAACCGAAATCTAGGTGGCCGGACAAGGATATGAACCCGAGTCTTCCCGAATACCAGAACCGAGCGACCCGTTAGTAGCCTCTGCGACCAGTGTGAAGACTGTTAGCATTTTGTATACTCGCTTGTTGGTACCGTTCATTACTGTGTAAAGCAATGATCTTTATTTACATAACATTTATTTGCCTACGTACCCCGCAGTCCCATCTGGAGCTTGAATTGATAAGTATATGTCTCAAGTTTCCAAACGTCTATACTTGATCCAGTGTTGCTACATCTTCGGAGGAATTAATATGGTTGCCATGACTTATGGAACCGTGTAATATTACCGAAAAGAGCAGAAAGGTGTTAAAAGTTTTGTTGAACGAAATGACCAACAGTGTGTTAATAACTTATGTTGAGCGGATTGGATACTCACAGCAGGTCTTCCGTGTGTGGCTCGAAGCGTCGCTCCCTGCCAAGGTGCGGCGTGTGCAGAGAAGTGAGCCTTAGCCCAAGAGCCAGTCTCGAACGGGTTATCGCCTAGATGACCCTGTAACACACCACAACCGAAATTCAATTTATTTCTCTACGTTCTAAAATAAGGAGCTGTTCGCTTTCTATTCTCATTATTGTACACCGTTAACTGACAGCAACAGCAAGAAAGAAGTAAATGCTGCAGGGATCTTCTATGATCTGATTATTTCTACTGACTGTGAGAACAAAAAAATTTTTCTGTACAAATTAGTATGGAGTTAGTGTGACAGGTAGGTTCTTTGATTCAAACCATTTCTTAAAAATAAGAAGTAAGATATATACTTAAATACGGATAAGAATTTATATTATACTGTATAAAAACAAATGGTAATGGGATAAGTTTTAAGTTCTCACTTATCTGTATTATAGAGAAATTATTTTCTAATAATCTTAAACGAAAATACGGCTTATTTTCCTGATGACACAAATTTAACACTAAAAACCTAAAAGTACAAAACCTCATACACAAATAAATAATAACTTAGAGAAAAAAGTGGATGGTAACTACGTAAAACTGAAAAAGACCTCTAATTAAATTTAATATTAAAGAAATACAATAAAAACACTTTAGAAAACAGCTATTTTCTACGTTTAGTGAAAAGGCTGAGAGAAGTAAAGCTTGTGTGGTGCGTACCTACGTAAAAATTCAAGACTAGGAACTTTTTATAAAATTTTAAATCTGTAAAACTGCAGCTAAGAATCATATCTAGCACAACCGTCTAGGAAACAGGAAAGTTCTTATCTTGGGGTTTTTAAACGATGTTGTGAATTTTTTGCGAGTACTGCTGGTACTTACGACACAACGTCCTCTCAGAATTGTGGGTGAAACAAAGTCACGGCCACCGTACGCAAGTCTGTTCCTACAATGCCGGCACGAAATGTTTACTAAGCACCTGAGTATCAAGGCCCACACACACAGCCATAACATCAACAGAAGAGAGGAACTGCTCAGAGAAGGATGAATTTATGTTTGATTTCCTTATTCAATGTACAGATTAGTAAACTTAACTGATCGTGTCTCTTATTAAAGTAGAGTGAGACCATCTGCTGCTCTAAGAAGCTAAGACGAATGATTGGATAGTAATCTTTTCGCCTCAGAGACTAGAAGTTATAGTAAGATCGTACTCCTCTTTTTGGTAGCATAGCTATCATTTGCTATAATCTTAACATTATTGCTGTTATTGCTGAATAAAGATTTCTTTCCTACGCGAATATGTTGTAAAGTTTGTCGAGTCCATCCTGCTATAATTCTGGATGCATTGATTAATGCACATATATTTTATTCTATTCGTATTAAAGGAAAAGGTTACAAAACGTCAGCTCCTTTCTTCCTTAGTTAATTTACTGCTCGTATTTTGTTTTCGGTTATTGAAAGGACATAAATTATGTTTCAAAGTTTTAAAAGAATTTGCTTATTACAGAAGTTACGGACGTTTACCAGGAACAACTATAATTTTCGCTATCGCAACGGAACGTTATACATTCATGTTCTCTGTTATTAGTTTTAGATTGGCTGTTGAAAATTTTAGATACTGCTTTTAAACAGGTGATCATATGAAAATAACAGTATTCCTAGGTTTTTATGATTTTAAAACTGAGTGGGAATATTGTAAACTATTTTTACCCAAAAACTAACATAAAAAAAACACGAAAATCGCGATTATCAGTCTTTACAGCATACTTTATGAATGACGAGATTGGTTTTAATTTGGGTGCTTAGGTTTGAGGTTTTAATAAATTTTTCAAACAAAATATCTAGAAATTTTTAAAACACGGAGGCCAACCACTTTTTACTAACTGTACACTATCTTCTAAAACGTAAATGTGATTCTAATCTGTTACAAGAGTGGGTGCCAATTCTTGTAGCTTTCAAGATATTTAACACACTACTTCTACAGCAGTAATAATTAGAAGTTTTTCATTCAAATTTTGAATAAATAACTTTTTATATGCAGAAACTGAGGTTCTAGCATATCTGCTCTGCAGTTTTTGTGGGAATACTGAAAATTTCTACCAATAGATAATTCTCTTATACAAAATGAATAAGGAATACTGAAATTTTCAATTAACAGATGATTCTTTTCATAAAAATAAAAAAAAATGAATCTTCTAGATAGTACAACGAAATAATTATTCACCATCTTTGAATTTATTTAAAATATTCGTATAATAATTTTGGGCTATCGCATTGAAGTCTTCATAAAAGTTTGCTACTTTATCTAGAAATACGTATTTATTGCATTGACATTTTGACTTATGAATGTCTGACCCAAAAGAATTGGCATCTATCAATAAATTGGGGCTAGTTTACGGGCATGATGTATCAAACAATGTTTATAGTAAATAATTTATTTTCTTCTGAGTTGTGTGTAAGTTAGCGTGTGGGTATTTCATAAACATAATGGAATATGTTAATCTGGTGGTAGGCCAAATTTCTGCAGTGTTGAACAACAATTTTATAAATAATTCCGTCAAAAACAACAGCAGCGATTGTAGACACTATAAATGCAAAACGCTGCAATAAAATCAAAGTATTGAAAAATAATCAAAGAAAACAGCACATAGATTTTTTTCAAATGAACAACTTATACCCAACCATAATTTTCACCCCAAACTTATCAACTTGACTAATATACAACTAAGTGAAACAGAACCACAGTTACTGCAGAAAGGGTTAAAACACAACACAAAAACAACAAGTAAGGACAAATTTATAGAACATATCATCACTGAATCCGAATATATAATCACACGGGAGGAAAAAGCACTGAACACACAATTAAATGCAGGCCTAACGAGAGAACTAATAGCAAGTGAGATACGACAAATTGATACAAAACTGAAGTACACTCACAACAAAGATACAAACAACACACTGAAAAAAAAAAAAAACACGATGTAATAATTATTAAGGCAGATAAATGAAACACAGTTGTACTGATTCAAAACAGCAGAATATAACCTAAAAACGTGCCTCAAAAACATTAATCACATTCTAATAGATTGGCAAAAACTGCACTTTTCCCCTAGAAATCCTAAGGCTGCAAAGCTCAGAGGCCAACCAAAAATACATAAAAATGGCATACCAATAAGACCAATAATAAACTTCAGGAAGGCACAACATACCAACTAAGCAGATTCATACATGTATTCCTCAGTGAAAAATACAGATACCACAATGACAGAAAAAATACAACACAGTTAATACTATAAATAAACATGATACCAATACCTCACACAGCCACACTCTGATCATTTGATGTTGTAAATGTGTTCTCTGTCATTCCGGTCAATGAAAAAATTAATAGTATACAAAACAACCTATCCATACACAACGCAGTCCCAGACACACACATCAAAGAGATAACAGAAATACTACACCTTGTAACAGCACAAAAAACCAAAACAATTGTTTTTGACGGAATTATTTATAAAATTAATGGAATATGCATTCGGAATGAAATCTATCAGTCACGATTTTGTATAGTATATTCGCATTACAGTTAAAAGTCTGACCTTCCTCTTTTATGATTCTCAGCTACCCATTATTTGTTAAAATTGAGAAGTAAGATTTTGAGAAATAACTAAACTACTTAAAAAAAATGAGTTTATCAAAGCCATTTGTAGTTACCTTATTTCAGATCTATGTTGTGAATTTTCTTATACAGAATATTGAGTTAATGTAAAGTCTCAAAGATGAAGCTTCAGAAACGCATGCAATTAAAAACTATTTTTTTTCCCAACTAAAGGTAGTGGTATCGTAATAGTTCTAAATTGTTTTTCGCGCTTGTAGAAGGAACATTCTAGTGGATTGTATAATGTTGAGAACAAACTGGAATTTTCACGAAAATATTCTGAAAGGGAAAATAAAAATGGAATCTGAATCCAACCCTTTACGTCAAGGGTATAATTTCAGGCATTTCACAATATTGTCTCACGTCATTGGTAGAAAATGTTGGGGAGAAGATTCAGTGTATGATGCTAGATTGACGGCCGTTGTGTGTCGATTAGATTACAGTCAAATCATTTAAACAGCCAACCAGTAGCCTCCATATGTTCAACTCGATTGAAAGAATTCATTGGACAAAAGAAGGGCACGACGTACACGAGTATAGGAAGTGAGAGTCGTTTATGGGTACCATTTTAAGAACTGCGAGATTGGTTAGTTTAACAGTGGAAGAAACAGTAGAAGGTAAGAATTATAGAAAGAAACAAAGACTAGAATATATAACGCAGATAACTGAAGACGTAGGTTGTAACGTGTATGCTGAGAGGAAAAGATAGGCTCAGGATAAGGGGGGATACAGGATTACATCAAAACCATCGAGAAAAAGATTACAAGAAAAAAAATGAGGAGATAGTTACTTAAGTCAATATGAAAATACAGTCACGTATGAACTTCTAAAGACTGTACATCTTACTACGGTCAAAAATTTGAATATTACACCGAAAATACCAAGCTAGTCGTGTATACTGAAGGTCACAGAAAAATACGAAACAGTCTCTAATGTCTTGTTAATTACTTTCATTGAAACTACAATTAACAAAAGAAATTGATGCTATGTTGGAAGAAATGTAGCCACTTAAACTTTTTGAATTTCTACGTATTTATGTACCTACGTAACTGAATAGGTATAGTCATCCATTCTTTGGACACCACAGTTTTCTAGTTACGGCTGTCAGCACTAACATCAGAATACCATCAAACGATTCGACGAACAACAATAACTTGATAGGTATTCTGAAATTCCATGGCCACGGTATTGTAGAAGCTTCACATACAGTGGGTCTGGTCCGGGGCACGTGAGGTTTTAATTACGTGCTGCGTTCGTACTGTGTTATCTTAGCTATGAAGAGCAATAATACAATTGTTCACAACAGAAATATGTTTACGAGGTGGAACTACTGACTGTGATTCGCTAATTTCCATAAAAAATTGAAAAGTGAAACGGGATTCCAGTTCCGGTGGCAGATAAATTGGTTGCAGGGTAGCATAGATTGTTGTACATAATTGCCACACCGTGGAGCAAAGTCATTGTTATTTTTTTTTTCTTTACGTCTCTCAACAGCGAGGTCTTTTAGAGACGGGAAAGGATGGGGGCATGGAATGGGAAGGGATTCGGCCATGGCCTTTTTAAGGAAGCATCCCGGCATTTGCCTGGAGTGATTTGGGAAACCATGGAAAATCCAAATCTGGATGCCCGGACGGGGATTCGAAAAGTCATTGGTTAAAGCCCAAACCTCTCCGCAGTGCGTAGGGAGTGAACGTGTACCTTTTCGTATTTTACATCTACATCTATACTCTGTAGTTCACGAATATTGTGAGTGGCAGATTGTGATAATCACCATTCCTAATTCAGTGCATTGCAATCTCGAAATAATACATAAAAGCATCAGTACGGCATCTTATTTCTCTAATATTATCCTCCTATCATTGCGACCTAAATAGGATGGCGGAAGAAGTATTTCATTGCACGCGTAAATTAAAGAATTTCGCATATTCTCCTATAAATTCAAACTAAAACATCGTCGTCTGTCTGCCAAATAATCCCAGCCCAATTTATGTATTAATTCTGTGATAAGATCGTAAGGAATGTAACTAGCAGTAACGAATCGAGCGGCTCTCCTCCGTACCTTCTCCAACGAGTCAATCAATCCCTTGCGATACGGATCCCAAACTCCACAACAGTAATCCAAATGCGGACGCACTAGTGTTTTTTACGCTATGAATCGTAATCTAGAATTAGCTTTGCCTACCACAGAAGTTATGTGCAGGTCCTATTTCATGATGCTTTGCACTATTACGCCCAGATTCTTCAGGGTATTCGCCGGCAGAACAGGCCTGAAAAGGATGATACTGAGTTTCAAGCCCTCTCGTTTTTCATCTGCTTCAGACACAACAGACACAACACACTGGAGTTAACACTTTCACCATCATTCATCCACAAGCACAACAACATGTAGGAACTCTAGTCACAGTGAGTAAAGCAAGTGGAAAACTCCGCGGGTAACTGCTATGGAGAAGTAATATCTACGCCAACCAGGCATCCCACAATTAAATCAAGCTTGATTGGCATTCGGAGTAACTTCTTTATTTTCGTAACACCGTATAGTTACAGTAGTTGCAAAGACTAAATTAATATTTCTTTTTTGTCTAGTGTCTAGGGTTCGGGGGGGGGGGGAATAAGGTACGGAAAGGAATTCGGACGTGCCCTTTTGGAGGAACCATCCCAGCATTCGGCTGGAGTGACTTCGGGAATCCATGGAAAACCAAAATCAGGGATCAAGTCTGCGTTCTCCCGAACGTCAACCACTCACCCACTAGGCCCGATGAATTCATCAGAGTTCGGCGTTTCTAAGATGGCAACTTCACTGCTTATCTAATCGATGCCAGTCAATCGATCAAGAGCATGAGTTCTCTAACAGAATGTATATTAACTTTTTAAATCCGGTTCGAATCCGGCCGCGAGCATGGATGTTAAGTGTTGTGTGTCTGTGTGAATGTCATGTCCGTCCTGTGGCGTCCATACATTGGAAAAATACGAAACTATACATATACTGGATGATGACTTATACACTGAAAGCCATAATAATTACTTAGAGCTGGCTGTATGGCCTCCGTTGCCAAATGCCATTTAAAATAAAATAAAATAAAAAATAAAAACTTTTTAAATCATATTCTAAGTAATATCAATCATGCACTATTCGTTGTCTTAATGCTAAGTGAGATGAAATTATGATAGAAGTTACTCGCTGATGCTATGTAGAACGCCACTTGCGACAAGGTAGGGGTAGTAACAGTTAGGTCTTTTTAACCCACAGCATTATTAAAGACTTTCCTCCAGTATTAGAGATAAATAAGTACAGCCAGACCCGGTGAAGTGGGAAACTTGTGCGTTTCTATTCGTGTTCTGTTTGGGGAATGTATGTTTTCCAGCATTCTGCTAGAAAATGACGAAAACCCATATCCAAACCCTAAGCAAGTTTACATTTGCCCAGAAGGAAATACTTGAACTAGCGGCCGTTGTTCCTCTACCACAATGCTTTAAACCACATCAATATATTAAGTGATTAGAATGGAACCCCGGATTCAGACAATCTTTATTTTTTAAAAGCATCAATTTCGTAGAAGCAGTTCGTTGAATTGTTTAGAAATAATGGTTTGCACTCGCCGTGTCTGAAGATCTTACAATGTCATACTACATTTATACATGTCGGCAATAGTAACCATAACCACTGTAGCTGACGCGAGTCGCTGAAATATACCGTAAAATAAAGTTTCTAAAAAACAGCATATCGATTATCCTGACATGAAACCAACAGTTACAGTCTCATTATAACAAAAGTCTAAAAGGGAAATTATTTTATGTAATACATATTTTAGAGCGCCTAATGCCAAGTAGAAAACTTGTTCCGCTTTCGTTACCTTTATGAAAGCAAGATTAGCTCGTATAAATGGACTGATGAATATAATTTACGCATTACCTCTACTCTACGCAGCCTGTGATCAAATTAATTCCCTCTTGCGTAATAAACAGCGAGCTGATTCCAAGAAATGTACGGCTTCCCACGTAGCTAAAATTGATTTTGGGCAGACCTCTTCAAAGGTTATCTCATTAAAGGATGAGATTAATATGACATATGCATTAGGCAGGCAGAGACATTATTTTCAGCTATCGTGCTCTGCAGGAATATTAAAGAAATCGGATTTAATTACCTCAGCAGTCAACAGATAGTGATGATTAACGAGTTTCTGAGAGTAATTACCTGAAATCAGCAAGAGAATAAGAGTTGAAATGATATGCCTTGTCCATGAAATCCCTTTCAATGCTCTACCATCGACGTGTCTCTGAAGATTGTTTCTGTTTATACTACTTTGGGATTAATACTACATTTGTAAAACTTTACGAATAGATTTTTCCATTTACACTTGTTGGTATTACAGGAACTTCCACGTTCAGCCAACTTCTTAAGGAAAGGATGGAAACGGTTTGAGAGATGAAATGTACTGGTGTTTAGCATCTACCGCAGACAATACTGTATCCTGCTCATCAATGGTGCAGTGAAAGTATACCAATGTTAATTTTTTACGTTTTTTGTGTGGTTTTATCAGTTACTAAGGAATTACTATCAAGAAACTCCAAGCACAGACATAATTTTATGGTAAGATACGGCGATCTTTAGGGTTCTTGAAACAGGATATTGAAACTGTAAATTGTTCTTGTCAAGCATGATGAATGAAAAACACATTTCCTGTACTAGCGGAAAGATAGAATAAACTTGTGAAAGAGGGTCCTTTATGATAACAAACGTATTGTTCTTGATATATTGAATATTTTCCTACAGTTGTTAAGTATATACATTGCCGGCCCTGGCAGTGTAGGGGCTAACACGCTGGCCTCGCATTGTAAGGGCCGCCGGTTCGAGTCCGGCCGCGGGCATGGGTGGTTTTAATTAAGTGTTGTGTTCGTCTTGTGCTGTCCTTACTGTAGTGTCTACAACATCATGATTAATGCCTGATACAACAGTTGGTACAAACACAAATTCGAGCTGGCTAAAATTGTCGCAAAGACCGAAGGCCATATTATATATATAAAAAAAGTATATACATTACAATGTTAGGTACTACGAAATTTCACAGTCGTCGGTTGGAAAAAACGATATATTCAACTGTTATTAATTACAGATATTCTCTCTCCTGTTTCGATTTCACTGTCTTACTTCTAATGTAGTGACAAAAAATACTCCTGTGTAAAGTAATAATTTCGGGTTTCTCCGAAAATTTTCATTAGGAAAAAGTTTTGTCATAAAATTTAGAGGTGTTACAAAAAGCGTTTGTTATACCAAATCTAATAATGGTGGACAAAATAAATAGTTGGTAGGTTGAGTTCCTGTTTGAATGACAAGTGGCGGCAAGCTGGCAGCCATGTACGAGTATGTACGTGTTTGTTTGTGTGTTTACGGACGCTCGCCTTGAAACGCCTCTGCGTACATTACAGCTTAAAACAAACAGGCACTGCTCGGCTATGCTCACTCGACCTTCGTCTTTTGCCAACTCGCTTCCAGTGATTCCAAACCTGTTTCGTCTTGGTTGCTGGGCTGAACACACAATGTCAAATAATAACCTGCGCTCAGCGATGCTGATCATACAACTTGCTCGTCATGCCAATGAACTAGGTTTTTACTGCAAAATCCATCGTTTGTTTCTTGGAGAACTAAGTCACTGTTTGATTTTTCAGTTTGTTCTTTAAAATGGAGAGAGAGAAATGAGAACACAGTTCATTAACTGCTCCAACAGTAGTGGTCAGGCTAGAGAACGGTATACTATTCCTGCCTTTTTATAATCGGTAACTTAACTAAACTTTTTGTTAGTTCCTGATTGATTTAGTTTCTCGCTGTTTTGCTTCTTTTCAGTTGATTCATTTTCTACTTCTCGTTAATGTACACTGTTTTACCCAGTTTATCTCGACACTACACATGCAGCCGATTCTCGGATGTTGTTCTCTAACTACGTGAATCCGAGGACAATGAATCTGCAGCGGCATGCCTCAGTTCTAACCAATCTACTGTGTCGCAACCTGTGATTTAGACAGTTCGGAGATGGTCAAACAAGACGATATACAAGCATAATGATTGAAGACTTCATCCCTTCTAGTAAGCTGAAGAAATTCCCATTCCTGGAGACTGGTGCGACTTGAGTGGTATCCGGAACAGGATGAATGAACAGGATATAATTTACTCTCTGAATACAATCTTCCCCTAAATTACCTTACCATTTGTTTGATGTTTGGTGCACATTCCACGTGTGTCCAAGCATTGTAGGAAGGCTGAGTGAAGTTCTTCGCTATCGTATTATAATAAAGACAGAAAGAGACTTGTTCTACCAGTGTCACATTCCCACAGCTAAACCTGTCTGTCCACTCCTTTATTTCTAAATTTTATAAACCAATTTCATAATTCAGTCAATAATTTAACAAGAATTTAAAAAACTCCATCTCATTCAACAAGCCCATTGTGACATTCGTACAGAAAAAACAATCTTTCATAGGTGAAACTAAGTAAAAAGCAATATCAAATTTCTGTTGAAAAAACTGGGATTGCAATTAATCGACAGCGAGGTGTCTAAAGCTAGGAGAGGATATTTGGCAAGCAAGGAATGAGACAGTGTCTGCAGTCTTTATTAAGAAACCATCCCGGGAATCGGGGAACCATGGAAAACCAAAAAGGGAATCATGCCTTAATCCTCCTTAACGGGAAAAGTGTGATAAAAGAGTGTGATAAACACGATGCCCCAATTTAATAATACTTTTGATTCAGGACAGTCAAATTTTAATATGTGATAATTGATCAAGCTTTGTTCAAGTTTCAATATTTTCAGAGTTTATACCACATCCTGCAAATCACAGGATTTACTTGAAAGATTCATCCTCCATTTAGCTGTTGTTAGGAATAATTTTAAAGGAGCGAAGTGAAACAACATAATTATGTCGTTAACAGCTGGCAATAGCGGTCAGATAACACGATTACGCCGTTAAGACCCACTGTTATACTGTTTTACAATTCAACAACAACAAATAAATTATACTGTCACCAGTACTGCAAGGAAGATAATTATAAGACCATTTTCGTGGAATGTTCACAGCCCAGAACATATTGAAAACGACTAAAAGTCTGTTCACACCATCGCGAGGATAAAGAAAACTCGCTTTGGCGCACTGTTTTGGTCTGTAATCCAAACTGCATATTAAACTATGAAAAAACCGTAAACCGTCTTCTAAATAACTCTTTGGTTAACTTGATCAAAATGTTTTAAATACTTCGGGACACTTTGCTGAGTCTTTAAAGCACCAAAATTTGTAAACTTAAAATCAGTCGGTTATATGTGTATAGTACTGCACAGCTAGGTGACCTGTACTATCACCGAGCGTGGTGGTGTAACGGCTAGCGTTCTGGCCTCGCATTCGGGAGGACGGCGGTTCGAATCCCCGTCCGGGCATCCAGATTTGGGTTTTCCGTGGTTTCCCAAATCACTCCAGGCAGATGTCGGGATGCTTCCTTAAAAAGGCCATGGCCAAATTCCTTCCCATTCCTTGCCCCCATCCTTTCACGTCTCTAAAGACCTCGTTGTTGAGAGACGTAAAGCAGTAAAAAAAAAAAAAAAAAAAAAAAAACTGTACTATCCGATTACAGCTGGTTAAAACCATAAATATTCTATTTCAATGATACGCAACGGTATAGAAAATTTAGTTTCATTAAACAGATGCTAAATTTTACTTTCACGGTCAGTTACGAGTTAACACAGAACTTGTATAAAAATTAATTAAAGAAGGTTTATCGAGAAACGATGAACCAGAATATGTGCTAATATGACCTGAGGTCTAGTTTTTTTTTTTTTTTTTTTTTTAAATAGGTTAGCACTAGAAGTGGTTTATAACTAAGCTACAAAATTATGAACATTTACAATTTTGCGAAATGGAATATTAAACTTCAATAACATGCATTTGGACTCGTGATCATCCGAAAAGTTGTTCCTTCCAGTGTTTCCGTTATCCGTTCTCCACTGATTTATAGTTCACTAGAATTTTCCCGCCGCTTCGTCCGCGTATTCCAACGTAATGTCTTTATAACCGTTATCGTAATTAAGTAATACAATTTCGTTGTGCTTATTGAGGTGTAATACTTCAGAATACTAAAGAAATAAATAACTTCAGTTACGTAGTCAAAAAAACAATATTAACACAATCCAAAACGCTGAATGTGTAGCTGTGTTGTAGTGTGATGTGATGTTTGGTCGTGTGTTCATCTGAGATTCCCTGTGATCTGTTCCTAGTACGAATTCTTGCTCCCTTCCCCAATCACGTATAGACTTACCACAAATGTTAAACTAGTTTATAAGATTTCAATCTTTCGAAACCCCATCCACATTTATTCTGTATTTTTTGCGTGATGCCTAGAAAAGATAGACAGAAGAATTTGGTAGTGAACTATGCGATACTAGAGGTCAAACTAATTCGGCACATTCAAGAACAAGATGGTATGATGTCCATCTACGCATTAATGGGTTGTGACTCAGAAAAACCAGGGATTCAGCAATACGTTTTACGTTGATTAATATCCTATTATCCACAATTTATAAAGCCTCTACAGTTCACATGTTGGTATTTAGGTTATGAACTTAAAATCTTATAACAAAGCACAGCAAGTAGACGCAATAACAAGGAACTTCTTTTAGAACGGCAATGTTAGTAATAATCTTTTCTCTTTAACAAAATCTCTTATTTATGTGTTTGAATCAATGTAAAATGATCATATCCGGCTTTTGGAATCTATTTCAAGATATACTGGAATATTTTTTGGTTTTGATTTCTAGTTTAGATATCAACAACGAATTTCTCCGTGAAGTACGTGTTGCAAAAAAATTTCATCACGTTCAGACGACATTAAGAAATAATGTTCTTTGCTCGGTTTTTATGTTTAATGTATTTTGTAAACAATATTACGTTAAATTAGTCAATTCTGTTTGACATTTGTTGTCAGTGCGCTTTCAAAATATTTTCCATCCGGTTAGGTTGGCAGTACAGGGAGAGCGCAGGTTAAACGAATCCCGTGATCAATGTCTTAACTAATCTCGGGGACAGCATTGTTAGAGGGGTTGATGACACGAGCATGTACAAAGAAATAATGTAGCGAGTCACACGTCGTTTTTCTCAACAAATTCATTTATAAAATAAAAGAAAGGGAGTGTGGAAGCGTGCCCGGGGCTGAGCGACACCTCCGCCTGCGCTGAGGGTGCCCGCAGGCAACATCACACTCCGGCGTCACACTCATTTGTCACCGAGACAGTCGATGACACCCGCAATATCAGCTCAGCACTCGAAGCCCGCACCTCATTCAAAGTCCGACTCACAAAGACTCGCTGCCAACTGCGTTTACGACGCCTTTTGGCGCCGGCGCGCTGTCATCGCCTCCTTCAAGACGAGCTTTTGAAATTAAGTAATAAGCGCTGCCATTAAGCACGCCTCCCGAAACTCTCTCATCACGCTTTGATACATGTGTTTTGGATGCTGTATTAACGCCCTTCTGTGCATCGAGAATAATTACCAGGCCAGAGGCGACAGATGTCGGCACAGAGGAAGGACGTCCAGCGAGCCAACGTCACACCAGTGCGACAGGACAAAGTAAACAAACCGCAAGATTATTCCACCGTCTTAATGTCTCATTCTGCCTGTATCTGTGTAATAGTTTTTAGTAACTTAATGAACCTGTTTGTAAGAAATTCGGAATTAGATTCTACAGTTTCAGGTTTTCAATCTGATTAAATTCTGTAATATCACTTATTTCCGTCTATTTATTGTGCAACTACTATCCATAGACAGGCAGTAACATATTCTGTGATTACTTAATCAGCTGACTGATTGAAAGAAATGGTTGGCTACTACATTTAAATGTGAGTAATGGCTACTGTAGTGTTAGAAGACTAGCTTAGGAGGTAGTTTACTAGTAACATATTGAATTATTTTATCAAAAAACTCTGTTGTAAATATTTGCGATACAAGCAAACTTTCATTTCATGTACATAACAACTAACATTGCACTGCCGTGATGGTCTAGAACTAGCAGGATTTAGCTTATACAGCAATATTTATGATTCCGTTCTCTTATAAACACTCATTAGTCATTTTCCAATAATAGTAAAAATTGACGTAAATCCATTGTCGTGATAGTCTTGTTCCAATTCCTTTATTTCAGCATCAGAGACGGGAAAAAATATATATGCAATTTATTGCAATCTAATAGCTTTTATTTTTATTATTTTGCTTTATTCACTACATACTTAAGGAAATCTGTGAGAACTATAAACTTAAAATATTTCCAGATTGCAGTTATCATTAATATCCCTGTTGTCCGACTAATCTCAAAATAATGACTACAAAACGTATTTGTCAAAAATACACTAATATATATTTAGTTTTTCGATTTTAAAATCCGAATGGTGATATTACATATATTTTACATCAAGGGGAGGACTGTAAACAGAATCACAAAATCAAATGTGATTCAATCTAAAAGTTAAGATCAAAGTGATAAATATTAAATTTCGTGAAAATCTAATTTGCTATCATAATAAAGAAAATACAGATCATCTTTAATTTTATCATACGTATTACCAATAAGTTTGTACCTAACTAAGTAACAAAAAAGGATCTAAATGAAGGTTCTTATAACAGCAAACAACTAGGCTCATATTACTTACTTTACTATAATTATCACTAACTGTTATATCACAAAAATTATGACGATTTCTAAGGATTTAAGTAGTGAGATCTTTTGAAGAATCAATATCCGAATGATGCACGCTTGAGTCACTTTGTCTTTGGCGGTTAGGAGCATCTAGTTCATAGGCTTTGCTGGCGAAATAATTATTGAAGGTCAAAATGTTAATATTTTTTTGTTGCTGCCGAGGGAAAACTGGAAACTTTAGGCTATTTAAAAACTCTGCGTAACATAATTAATCAATTATTGCTACTCTCACGGAATGAATTGCTCGAAGAAACATGAATTACTCTAAACGTATTACATATATCGTAAAAAAAGGCTTGGTTGCAAAAGAAATATTCAAAAATAAGCTGCTACTTTGGAAGAAACAGATGAATGATATTAAAAAAAAAAAAGATTTGTTTACTACCTAGAAACATCGCTTTTACGAAATTCACCAATGCCAGAAAAAAGTATTTATCCTGTCCTAAGCAGCCCATGTTCCTTACACCATTGGAGGTAGTTACTGAAATCAAATTAGATGGTAGCAGATGTACTGGCTTGTAAAATCTGGATGAAGAAATGGATATGATAAGTATGTTTCAGCAAACCTACACGGGACTGGACAATACGTTGTGCTTTCACGTGTCTAGGAATAGTTCAGTCTCAGCGATTGATTATATCACATGACGATTGCCGTCTAGTACAGTCATTAACATTTTTATAGTAAATTTTTTGGAAGCTTGTATGTAGGAGAGATTGTAATCATTACCCGTAGCTTATCTATTGTAACCAGATGTCAGTGGAATATGTTGTACGATGTGTAATTGGAAATTAAGAAATCTGAATTACGGATATGCCGTGATTCTAAAAGGCCTCTGAATGTAATGATTACTTTGTGCATGGAAAATCGACTGATGGTTCACAACTGGATGCAAGCTTTTTATCAAACTGCTTCAATTAATAATAATAAAAAACAAACAAAAATGGCGTAAAGAGAAGAAATTAAGAATCAGTGAAACTTTGATAGTTTCTTGGAACAAATCTCTGCTGACCTTTCCCAGTAGATGTGAACAACCAAAGTGTGGGAATAGTTTCATGTTAAGAAACAAACAAGACTGCGCAACTGGACTTCGACGAAGAGACATTGCTTGTCGGTCAAACGGTGTCCTCACAGCTGTTGGTAAATCAAGCCGAAGAAACAGAAATGTTTGAATGCACAAATAAGACTTGTAATTTAGAGGAAACTGTTCTATATTCGACCAATATTTTTCCTGTTCTCTCACATGAAGCTATACAGAAAAATATTGGTATCCCAGGAAATATGTAAAAATATCTTTGTTAAAGGACCATTTCGTTAATTAATATACAGTACTGCATACCGATTTTCTTTTATCATGATGAGCCTACGATAGCAAAGTTAAGGACCTCTTCACCAAATTGTTTTGAAGACGAATATTTGTCTATTGTCTATTCGCTTCTTTAGTATCTACTTATTGAAATAAGAGACGGGTTTCTTAGTCCTCTTTAATTTTTAAGAATTTATTTGTGATCTGGACATAATTCAGGCTCACTTTTAGTTTGTTGATGATACAGAACATTTAACAAGATACAGGGAACAGTAAGAAATAATAAAGCTCATACTTTACATTGCAATCTAATAAATACATAAAACTTTATTTTGAAACATAAAACGTAAGTTCAAAAGAAAGAATACAAAAAATAAGCAACATAAATTAAAATTCCATTCATACATAAAGATTTGTATATTGAAACATAAGTTTTGATATTTGTTTCTTGGTATTGCTGGGTTTCAAGTAAGAGCTGTAAATGATAGTGGAATCATTTCCGCTGCTGGTAATGTAAATTTACAAAGCATTTCCAAAAACAAAAATCAATGGGCTGCCTATGGCGTTTGCCTTTCAGTCTCCATCTGTTTTTGCTTCATCATTCTCAGAACCTGTTTTTTGTATGGCCAGGATCTGTTCCTTCTTAACGAGTTATCAGCGAGGCACTCTTTCTCTGTTCCTTGCAACGTGATCAAAGTTCCTTTTGGCCACAGTCGTTCTTCCACTCTCATTACGCGTTAGTACCAATTTAACAGTAGTTCTGGTCTTTATTTAAATAAGTATTTCTTCCTTTTCGCATTTTCCTAATTCTTTATTCCTGCTTCTTGTCTTGACACCTGTAATAACCCCATTCGAGGGATTCCAGTTTTACTTTATTCTTTTGTCATTTGCAAACATTTTCTACCATATGGCGCAAAATTTTCTTGAAATAGTCTTTATATTTGTTTCTTCGATATTAATGTTTCTGTCACTGGATTTTATATTCTCGCCAGTAGTTCTTATGGTTGAGATAAAAAAAAAGTAACGGGAAAAGATTTACAGTTTCAATATTGGCCCAAGATTTGAGATACCATTACAGTTTTAAGCTGATAAGATTGAAAATAAAGCGAAGAAATTGCATCTGTTCTGCCTGCTGATACGCGCGACAATGTTCACGTACACTCTTTTTTTTTTTTTAGAAATATGACCTGCCGAGCAATTTCTAATTTTGGGTTCTTTAATCTAAATGACAGTAGGACGCCGACTTTGGCGAGACGCACGTAAGGCAGGCTGAGCAGAGTAATATTCGAGCACAAGGAAGCACCTGCAGAGTTATGTGACGCTTCATAACGCACCTCGGGGAAACATTGGTGCATTTGGAACGCAAAATAATGTTAAATTTAGAGGGAGGGGACGGCTGCCGCCGCAGCCATCGCCCTCACGAAATTAAATTCCCATGACATCAGTGTTTGGTATGACGTCACTTTGTTTGCGCATGGCTCGAGTTCCCCCGGGTAAATAAACACGCATCTGGCTGTATTTCGACCACGTTCTCAGCCACCAACTTACCTCATCAAAATACTTGCGCGTGGCTTACAACGTTTCCTTAAGAAATATTCTTACAAGTTCCACATATTTCAAAACTATTTTATCTATGTTTCAGGAAATGAAAAACAAGACATTTACTACAACTCCAGTCAGCTCTATATCATTAACGTCACACTATGATACGTTTATACTATGTCATGTTACTCTGAACTCAAGCATAGACGACTGGAAAGTAATTTTCAAGATGATCACTGTTCCGGCAGTAATGTTATGTTATCTATAGTCGAAAAACCGCCAATAATTAATATCGTGGTAAGCTACGAAGAACCACGTTAACGATGGTTAGCAGTTTTATTTTAATACCATAATGCCTTTCAAATTTTGGAGTTGTTAAAATGTGATTGAAATATTGGAATAAATGATAGAAACTAAGTTTTAACATTCTGGAATATAAAGCGCATATAAATGGCAGCGTATGGATAGTTCGGGTTTCTATGCACTACAAATGAAGGAGCAATATAAAAATAATACTCATCTCATTATACTCATTATAAAACACATTGGACACACTACTCATCTCGTATCAAAATTCGTACGCGGGATCGTATGTGCGATTGACGTCACTGACTGCTCAAATAGTGCTGAAAAAATGCAGTTCTTGGTACAGGAATGGGGTCTAGTACATGGTGATGGATTGTTTATGTTCCTTCCCCTCTTCACATCGGAGCTAAGATCAATTGTTAAGTTTTGCAATTGAAAAACGAAAATTAATTTAGAGACCTCTTAAACCTTACACCTTACAAGACTATCAGGATTATGTTAAAATTTAATGATGTACTCCTGTAACAAAAGTCTTCCAGCATTGATGGTAAGAAGCACATAATTGGTTAAACGAAGTAGTTAGTTGCTGCCGTAACGTTAGTGAAGTTTCTCTTCGATGTCTTTCTGTTTACCATCTGATGGGCTATTAATACCTGAAGGCTGTCGCCTGTTGTTGCTTTGACTAGCAGAGAAAGTACTCTATTCAAGTCGTTTCATTTAAGTGGGGAAATTTAAAGGCTTCTGAAATTATAATTTGTATCATTACAGTAAGAAATGCAACAGCAGCCAGTGTTAAGTATGAAGATATTGGCTTTTGAAAAAGTTTACTGTTGAACATAATTTCGAGTCTCAACCTCTGTGCACGGAACGCAAATATCACCCGATTGAGTCTGGAATCTCAGCGATGTTCATAAATAGTTTATCTCCAAATGTGTTGCTGTAGTCAAGATTATTGTTGGAAGACACCAGAACCCGTTTCCCAATAGCTTTATAGATATCACTCCAGGATGCTTTGTTTCAAACTGTCATAATCCTTGTTTATAATAAAGAAACTTGATGTTTCTGTCCAGATTTGTTTGTCACTGTAAAACGTAGAAAAGAATAATGTTTCAACTGCCACATGAAACTGCTTGTAAGAGTTATTAAATGACGTTATTTCATTTAAAAATGAGAAGTGTCAAATACGAGTGCGTATTATTTCGTAGCATAGCTCACATTTTTTTTTTTTTTTTTTTAATGGCATTCGGCCGTGTAGCCATTCAGCCAGCAACCGATTTTTCTTTTATTCGTCAAGTGTGTTTATAGATTATTCTCGTGTTATTATTGATGATAACCAGTGACAGGACAACACAGGACGGACCCAACACTTAATTAAAACCACCCATGCCCTTGGCCGGACTCGAACCGGCGACCTCTGCAACGCGAAGCCAGCTCGCTAGCCCCGCGCTACCGAGGCCGGCTTCTCACATTCTTGTAGCCGGGATTGATTTTGTTTGGACAGCTGATTGTTTAACACCAATACAACCAACGAAAATTATGAATGTTGGTGATTTTTTGTTATAATTAATTCCAAACACACAGCTTTCGTCAGTCTCTGCGGAGAAGAACAGGATACTGGTACAAAACGTACGAAATGAGATTGGTTTACACTCAACTCATATAAAAGAATGAAAATTGAATATCAGGTGGTGTCATCTCTTTTTCTTGGTAGATTACAGCCTGTTATAACTCCTTTTTATTCATCTTCTGAAGTGGATGGGAAATATTTATTCCAGCGTTTTTACGTAACTCTGCTTGGAAAACTTGAAACTTTACAATCAATACATGTGTATAGCAATCCTATCATCAGCCTAGCTGATGGCAGTAATATTAGGCTATACGATGTCACCAGAACTACTTTATTCCGCGCCAGTGGTTTTGCAGGAAGACAATGTGTTAATTCTGCATGGCGACCAAAGAAGTAGACGAAAGAGCTACAAACAGAGTTAATCGTATCCAAACATTTTCGTATCAATATTAATTTTTCTGGGGCACATCAGTCATCTTTTGGATAAACGTTGCAGCTTTTCGTGTGATATTACATAGTCTATTACTTAGACAAATAGCAAATATTTCATAATTATTATCTCAGCATGTAAACAAATAAAATAGTACCACTGGTATAGTGAACCTGGCCACTACAAACAGTTCTTGAATGTGGTTCGTTACTTTTGGTTTGTCCTGATTGGTAGACGCAATGGTCAAGCAATGAAACACAAATTCCGTCACCGTAAGCCAACCTATGCGGTTGTAATTGGGGGCGTGTTGTTTGTTGAAACAAGAATAACAGACATATTAAATGTTTCTTCAACAAACTTCACAAGAACTGTTAGTTTGAGATGAACAACATGCTTTTCCACGGTCATGCTTACGAAAACAGAAGTTACATTAACAAGGACTACAGTCAGTACCAAACAGGAGGTGTGCTTCACACCTAGGTGACGGATCATTACGATAACGGAGAGAGAATTATTAAGGCGTGGAAGAATATCAGCTGCATTTTGTTTTAAGGATCTATTACTTCTGAGAGATTATAAACTAGATGCTCAAATTGAGAGTCGAAGCCTAGACCAGCGACAAGGCAGTTTCATACACTGTCCACGAGTAATAATAATAATATTCAAGCAGGCTTAACTATTTCATTTGAGTAATTTTAAAAAATACTTCAGATAATTGTGAATGACGAATGATTACTTTAAATATAAGACTGATTTGAATACGGTTTGTCTATAGTTTCCGGAAAAGGATATTAAAGTACAATTTTACTTAAGTGGTGATTATAATGTCATAACTGTTTCAGTATGAATAGAAATAAGTTTAGAAACAACAAAAAGTGGTTCCACGTTTATTACAAAATAAATATCAACAAAGGTAAGAAGAAAAAAATATTGAAATTTTACAAGTAAACTAGAAATCTTAAAACCCTGACATATGAATCGGGAAAGAAAGAATTCAATCTAATAGCTTTGCCTGAAAATTTCTTATTTAAAACTTAAGATTTTGATGCATAGCAGAAAGCAAATTACGAGATACTTAAGGATTTGTTGGTAGTACAGCTATAAAGGTGTCGAGAATTTGATACTGATGGGGAAAATAAGAGAAAATACAACAAAAGAAGCGAATATCGTAAAAATGAATTTATTGTTAGGGTGCCTTACTTTCAGCAGGTTCATGAAGAAAAAAAAGCCTAGAAACTATTTAAACGGAAAGAAGAAAAAATAGATTCTCTGCGCGTAGGTAAACGCCAAAGTGAGAGTTTCATTCCATTTGGTGACGCGGGATGGTGATGGGCGGTTTGCGTGTGTGCTTGGCTCTTCTCTGCTCTCAGTTTATTCAATAATTTAGTCCTTAACCATTAAATGACACTCAGTGATATCACATACCTGTAACCTCGCCACATCAACGGCAATCCTACAACATGGATACAAAAATTGTTTTAATAGCTACGTGAATATGATTGAACGTGAACGTGATTGGAATGCTTTTACACCTCAGCGTTTACTGCACATTTTTAAATAATACCAAATTTGCTACGGGAATTAATCAAATGTCCTCCCTACATTGTGAACAACTGTTATTTCTAACCACTAGAATTCTTATCGGTTCAAATTTCATGTAATTTCATAATATTAGTTGGAATTGAAAGTCTCACTGGAGACATAACGGTAATGATATAAGGTAATGGTATGTTCTGCGCTGGAAAATCTTGGGTTTCGTGAACTGTGATGACGACATACAGTATGTTAGAACATAGCCTACGTTCAAAGTGACGTCTACGAATTGCATGCATCACGTTTCACTATGTAACTGTACTGATGACTATCAGTGGTGCCAAGGACTACAGATGTATCTTTTAGTTCCTGGAGCCGACTGTAAAGAAGTTCTCGTGTCGATACATTTTACTTTTTACGTTCTCAATGAACTTTGAGGAGACTGCACTTATTGTGGTTTGGCATTTCAGCGTTGACCTTTAATGGTGTGGGACGACGCTGACCGCTCAACAACTGACTCTCTTCCTATGCAATGAATATGTTTTATCTCCAAAACTCTAATCTTCCTTTCCTAAACACCTGGTGGATACGAAACGATTTTGCAGTCAATAAAGTTTGTAGGAGACGGGGTTCAGTAAACAGTAAACGAATTGATGCCACCAATTTTACTCAGTGCACAGAAAATTAAGAGTTGACCTCAAACGTTTCAGAAAAATGTAAAGTTTTGAATCCGTCATATGAAAAGGGACGTTCTCGCAATAATGTAACAAATAAACTTAACCCTGCATCTTCAGTTTTTATATCGTGTTTGCGTTATGTGTGATGGTGTGATTGTACTTTGTTACCGAGCGTGGTGGGTGAACGGTTAACGTTCTGGCCTCGCATTGGGGAGGACGCGGGTTCAAATCCCCGTCCGGGCATCCAGATTTGGGTTTTCCATGGTTTCCCCAAATCACCGCAGGCGAATGCCAGGATGCATCCTTCAAAAAGGCCATGGCCGAATTCCTTCCTGTTCCTTGTCCCCACTTCCATTTCCCCTCTAATGACCTTAGCCGTTGACGAGGCGTAAAGCAGTAAGGAACAAAAAGTACTTTATTTATGAAAGTGTTATTGCTCGTCAACGTCGATATCATTAGAGTCGAGAGAAGGTTATGTGAAGGCATTTGGTCATGGACTTGTAAAAGAACCAACCATGGTTCAACTGGAGTGATTTATGAAAACCATGGAAAACTGAAATTTGGTTGATGGGACCGAAGATCGTGTGCATGTTCTTCCGAATGGCATGCGCGAACATTCGACAATAACCCACAGAAGTCCTTTACCTGAGGCAACATCTTTTACTGATCTATTAATTTTACTCGTTAATAGTATGGTATGCCTATAAACCATACTCGTCACAGCCAAGTACGGATCTGCTGATTACGAAACTGAGAAATATTAGAAATACAATGAATAAATTTTATATGCAATTAGTTTTAATATTCTCATCCTTTGCTACGCAGTGCAAAATGTTTTCGCTAATTTTCAAAAACTTTTAGTCTTTAAATATTTTTTTTTCTTATAGGTGGACATTCCTCCCTTTCTCCGAAAAAAAAGCTTGAAAGATGATTAGTAATTACGATTTCGATGATAAATAGTTGTCTTAATATCCACCTCAGCAAGATGTGAAAATAGTTCTTTATTTATTTCCATGTTCAATACAAAACTAAATTTTTAAATATTGACAAAATATTTGTTACCACCGATACTTGCAACGAGAAAAAAATGTAGTTGGTGCCTCATAAAAATGAGCATATCGATAGAGAGCTCAGATGCTTGGAATACTAAATTTAGGTCAGTTACTCTAAGACTGGCAGCACTACCATATGGAATTCCATGGAGTCTCTAAAATTTTTCGTACAGCATTTTTGTTAAATGGGATATTAATATATCTTATTCATAGTGCAAACACTGTTATATGTCGTAATAGCACGCGGAGTATATCTGAGTCATCTCAGATATGATGCCTATAATGCCTCACAACTGTATAGTGATTTAAGCTGGTTAAAGTTTTGTTTGTACAGTACAACAGACAACTCTGCTTCTCCTTTCGTGAAAATAGTATAGTTTACTTTCATTCAGAATCGTTATTATTATGTAAGACTAGGAATAGTGGAAACAAAGACATAAAATCAACCAAATCAAGGGAACCACTGAACTGGCCTTTCACTGCATGGCACCAATTCCGGAGTTTTGTGCCCATTAACGAAATTATTTCTGATGAATCTTCATCATCATCCACAGTTGCTTTGCAGACAAGCATCTCCTTTTCTTCTCTTTTCTCACTTCCTCTCCTACGCCATATTAGTCCCGTCCTTTCCTCTCTTCAGAGCACACTCCTCAACCATCTCTCCCGTCTCCTACGAGGCGTTTACCTTGTACCTTCATTTCATGTATTTTCCTTGGTACTCACTGCTCCCTCATTGTTTTAACAAGTCCATACTATCTTAATTTTGCCTTCTCTGTCCTTTCATGCAAGGCTTCTTCTTTTATTGCGTCTTTAGTCGTTTCGTTCCTTATCCTGTCCATTTTTTACCCCTATTATGCTACTTAGAAATTTTATTTCACTTTTTTAAATCTTACGGATATCTTCTGCAATATCCTGGTTTCGGCACCATACATGAAAATAGGAACACAGTATGTACTATAAACTATTCCTTTGCTTCCTTGTGTCATATCCTAGTTTCACAATAGGCTACTAACAAATTTTATAAAATTTTCTGCCTTCTCCCCTCTTTGATTTATCTCGCCGTCGTTCATTCTAATTTCCTCTACAGCTCTTCCCAGATGTTTGGAACTGTCCAACTAATTCAGCTGTTCCCCTGCCACTAGTTCCTCTGGTTATGCTTTCATTCTTTCTAGTTGTACGCATATAACATAAAGATTTCACACCATATTTACCCGTTATGTCCGCCTATACATGCAGCTGCCACTGAACTTCACCATCACTATTCCTCCAGATCACCAGGTCGACCGCGATAGCTATCACCTTCATGTTTTCCTCACTCATTCTCACTACCACCTTCTCATTTATATCATCCACGACTAAGTTTAAAAGAAGTGAAGAGAGGATTCTTCCTCGAGTTAGCCAGTTTATTTGTTCCAACCAATCTGTTCTTTCTACACTATTTTCACATAGCTAATACTTCCCTGGTAGAATTCTGTCACTCTTTTTCCATGGTCTTCTATACCTTTCTAATTTGTGCGGAACCATATGCAGATCCTTTCCACACTCACAGCACTTTTCCTGCAGCTGTCTTATCGCAGATATCAAGTATCCCCGGTCTGAAGCCATGGTACTCTTCCTTAATTATTTTGCAACCCTATCACGCATTCTTTTTCCTGGGATCCTCTCATAAACTTTGGCGCAGTATGATGAATAACGGCATTAATTTATTTTTTTTAAAGTCTACTGGCAGGCTAGATGAATTAGTGATAGACTGCTGTTGTAAATGTGGTGAAGCTTGTGTGACCAATAACGAATAAATATTTGTCATTTTATTTCGCTTCATTTTACTGCAACGGACAGGTTGATGCAATAATCTACTGCTGGTTGGTATGGAACTGACAGTTCCCTTTTTCAGATTTTGTCTCTCTGATTAGAGGTTTACTAGCAGTAGCTATTCTGTTAACACTTCACCACTACTATAGGGCTGATTCCGTAATTTACAAAACGTGCAGTATTCCACTGATCTTTTTATGTATTCACAGGGTAAGTTTTAAGCATACGACCCGTTCACTGCCAGGTTAACTCACTTGCCTCCAGTTGATTAAGAGATTTTTTTTTCATATAAGTATTTCAGCCCGGGACCTGGCATTAAGGAGGACGCAGGTTCAAATCCCCGTTGGACAATCCAGATTTCGATTTTTTTCATGGTTTCTCGAAACCACTCCTAGTATAATCCTTTATGTCTGCGGTGTGTGAAGCTATAAGAAGGGGAAAAAAACTTATTTTCCATTGTATTCCGCAATGTCGACCCTAGCTTTACGATTTATTCTTTGTTTTCCTTTGACAAAGTTTTTAACACATTTCATACTAACTGAACGAGTACTGTGTGACTTGCAACCTCGGTCCAGCTCTCACCACCGAGAGTAAACAATGGAAAAACACCACAGCTTACTCACGGCTCCACAATGAAACGGTAGATGTCTACAATGCGGTAAAGATTTCATTCCAGTTTGAGTGATTATTCAATTGTATTTGCGTGTTTTTTTACCTGAAGCAAAAAAAAATCTGTCATTAGATATGGAAGAAGGCAGCCCGAATGAACCCAATTTCAAAACTACGGATCATCCGGCATTACATATCATCGTGATTAGTACATCCCAGGAACCTATTCAGCCAATGTGGAAAAACAAGGAAAATGTGATTCTTATCTGGCGCTAATAATATTCCATACTCTAATGACAACAGATATGAAGTGGGTTAGAAGTAATCACTTTGCACACAAATCAAAGTTATGCATATTTTAGCGGACTTCACTCCACTCCTAACAATGCCGCGCCGCGTTGCCGCTCAAACTGTTGATGTAATATTTCAGTTCCAAATAAATTTATTATGGGTGCATTAGGATGTAATGAATTCTGAATTAAGAGCTATTTCAGTAAAATAATATTAATATATGGCAAAGTAACCACTTAACATTAACTTTTGCCTTTTTTTTTTTATCGCAACCCTTGTACAAACTATCCTGGATGCAAGTATTTTTAATATTGTACGCAATATGTTCGATATTGGGGACAAATTTTAAGTTCGTTTTTGCCATAGATCAGGTAATAAAAACGGTCTAAAACTGACATTTTTTTGCTGTCCACGTTTAAATTAGCCACTGAAAAAAAAAATATTTTAGCCCTCCTCTTACAGAATTCTAAACATCTATATCCAACTCTCTATTTCTATGGCCGCGTAAAACATTACTTCACAAAATTGTAAATACGGTATCATATTCGGGACGACGAAACACACAAAATGTGTGAACTTAAAGCTTGACATGTGTTACGTTCAGGAGCTCGAAGCTAGTGACACACAGCAGTAGGACTCCGTTACACTTTTTTTTGCTTAGGGCTTTACTCCTCATCGACATTGAGATCATTAGTGATGGGAAAAGATATAGTTACAAGAGACGGGAAAGAATTCAGTCACGACCTTTTGAAGGAACCATACCAGCATTCGCTTGGAGTGATTTCGGAAACCATATAAAACCGAAATCTGGATGGCCGGACGGGTAATCAAACCAGCATCCTCCCGAATGAGAGGTCAGAGCGTTACCCCTCACCCACCACACTCGTTATTTCAAGAACGGAATACTGATAAGTTACCTTAAAAACGCAGATCTTAATATTTTGTATAATACTGGTACGAAATGAGAGTGTTTTGGAAATGAAAAAAGTTTGTGAGGCAGTCTGACTGAAACAATATACTTAATGGTGGCACACATTTTAAGACATGCTGGATTGGCAACTTATTGGTAGAGGGAATAGTCAAAGGAATGAGTTACGTATAGTGGAAGATAAAGATTAGAATATGCGAAACGGATAATTGAGGACGTAGGTTGTAATGAGTATGTGGAGATGATGTGATTAGCTACAGATAGGAAGTAGTGGAGAGTTGCATCGAACCAGTCGAGAGACAGATAACACATGCGCAAAAATTAAACTCTGAAGATAGCAAACAAATGTGTATTATTGCCAAATATAATAAGCTTGGGAGTTGAGTTGTCTGACCGGGTTGGAGGACACTGTACCATTATCAGGCAGAAGCAAGAGTGTCACCATCTCTCTGTGCATCATGTAGGCTTGCAGTATTTTTTGAATTTGTATTCTGCTTGTGAAATGTATTTTTAAACTGAAAAATGATCCATTCCAGAAATTAATTATATATTTGTAAGAAATAACTTTGTCATTGGCCTTTCCTCCGCAGTTTCTACTAAAGTGTTTTGGATTAAACACCTTCTAATAAGATCTGTTACCAATGTGATGTTTATTTCCAGTCAAGTTTCGCTCTTGTGATGTGGGGCATGTAAATTTACAATAACTCTAGTTACATTTACAGCACTCCCGATATCCCACACTACAAGGGCGAAATTGCATTAAAAAAGAAGTTAATAGGTCGTTGTTTAAATTGTAAACATTTATGAGAGATCAGCCAGCTTTGAGACAGTAATAAAGAAGCGGCAGTTGAATCCGCGACGATCGCGTCAATTTTTTTTCCTTATGGTTTCACGCATCACCAACGTCGATGTAATTAGAGGTGGGAAAAGACTAGGCGCAAGGAACTGCATGTAATTAAGCCATGGCCTTTTGAAGGAACCATCCCGGCATATGCCTCAAATTATTTCGGGAAGCCATGGAAAACCGAAATATGGATGGCAGTACGTAGATACGAATCTGCGTCCTCCAGAATGCAAGTCCAAAGTGTTACCGTTCATCCACCGCGATCAGTCTGCATCCAAGATCATTGTGGCCGTACCTTAGCGTACTCTGCCAATTGTTTTTTTTTTTTTTTTTTTTTTTTTTTTCAGATGAAAAACTAGTTTTATTTCGCCAATTAATATAGCAATAGTATCCTCCTGAAATATCGATTAGCGTTTGTAAGTATCGTCGGCAATAGCACAAAAGGACGAGGTATTCCTCAAAAAGCGATAAAAGATTTAATATGAGACATTTCAATTCAAAAATATTAAAACATTTGTGCAACAGAGTATAGATGAGGTTCTACATTGTATTCACGTGAGTACAGCTGGATAAATTCTGCCATGCACAAGGTTTCAAAAACTCTGTTCGCTTTCATGAGGTGAAATAGTATAGCTAAGAGATTTCTGCTGTAACTACTATTTCACCTGAGGAAGGCAGCGAAGGAAACTGTTGAAACATTGTGCATAGCAGAATTTATCCCGACGAACACCTGTGACAACTATGTAGAAACAGCACACTGGGGAACACTCAA
The DNA here is from genome assembly GCA_031002005.1 of Vandiemenella viatica. NCBI lineage: Eukaryota > Metazoa > Arthropoda > Insecta > Orthoptera > Morabidae > Vandiemenella > Vandiemenella viatica. Next base: position 156,477,834 of record CM061921.1, read on the forward strand.
CTCTCACTAGAGATGAGGTTTCGTCGTCTACATCATCTAACATATTATCAATTACTTTATCAATGTAGCATCTATTTATTGGGGAATTTTTATCATTTTTATTCCTTAATTTATTTAACCATCGGCATGAGCTTCTCTTCAATCGCATAAATCGATGGCTATTGTTTCAAACCTTAAAATGATAAGTTTTCCATCCATTATGAACAAGCTTCAACTTTGTGACGTTAAAATTAATTTACACGAACGGCGCTTTTACTTGATGTCTAAGATTCTGAAACACGAGAGTTGTTAAAATGCGATAACTGGGTCGGCGATTCGATAGTAAAGATTTTATTATTAGGGACAGCCTTGCAGATATTCGTAGTAATTAGGAGCGAAGTTGAAGCGAGGCGAATACAAAGATGTGGGCGGCTTGGCGAGTGGAATGTGGCCACTTGTTTATGCCACGCACAGCCGCTATATTTAGCTGTAAGCAATTGCACCTGGTCCCGAGAGCTGTCTGCCACGCAACCGAGCAATATCTCTGACTTTACATCAGTCCGTGGTATTTGTACTTGCGGTTTAATTGATGTTCAAACCTTACCGTTTCAGTTTAATAGATGCAGAAGCTTCCAATATTATACGTAGATAGTTCACATGCTTATAGCTGCTTTCAGACTCGTCATACATATACAAACAAAGATTATATACTCAACATTGTTAATCTTTACAGTTGTCATTCCAGTCCATCAGAAAATACATGGTGACAAATATTTTTATGTCATTAACTTTTTTCGTGAACCATTAATGAAAAGTTTTATAAAATTACAAATGTTATTTTAATTCGTGTTGTTAATGTCCGTTCATGCCCAGAGAACTAACTTTCAGCATTTTGAGAATGCAATACATCTTACTTAGCTCCTTTGCCTAGATCATATGGATGATGGCGTCAGGTTCGATAACTAAACACAAAGTTGATTACTTGAGGCTGTTAAAGTCATAGAAATCAATTCGCGGCTGGTCATTGCATCATTCATACAGTTGCTGAAAAATTATTCCGCTTAAGCTCTAGAAAAAGTTTGTTATTCGATTTCTGATAACTGTTGGATCGGTGACAACACAGAAGTGTGATAATTAGAAGAGAACAATAAATCATAAATGAAATACCGGATAATTAACTTTTTGTGTTGGTATTAGCGAATACAGATATAACTTCCACGGTTTAATCTCTTCTCAAAAACAATGAAGAGAGATGAGAGCTCGCGTTGCGTTGGGAATTAACTCCTCAAGGCAACACTTTCATTATTGCATTTCAATCTTAAACGTCGACCATCATTACCATTTCTTCCTTATGAATATTTACACACTGCCTTAATAGAAATCGACGTTAAGCTTTAGCTTTGAAGAGAAAATTATATTCCTTAATTATTACGACATTTTAGGAGTTATTTCCTATAATCGTGGTCAAATTAAATTAAATAAAAGTTCTATCTTTTACTTTAACATTTCTACTCGACGTTTCCCCTTTCTTTAGCAAATCCTAATACTGAACACTTCGAAAATTTTAATATCCACTTGTTGTGAATAACCATATCGCTGCTGTGGCTGAACATAAGAACTCACAGGTTTTTCAATGAATTCTAACTCTAGATGGTTTCTGTTAATATGAACAATCCCGGCATTCGCCCGGGGAGATTTTGGAAAATGAAAATCTTGATTGTTGCCTCAGGAATTTAAACCGCTTCCTCCCGAACGCTATGCCCGATTGTTAATCCCTCACCCAACAAACTAGGTACATATTTAACTATTAATCTGAAAGTAAACAACAAAGATTTTATAGCCTTATGAAATCTAGGCTGAAGTTGAACGGCTGTGTCAACAATCGTAACAACATAAAGTATAACACAAATTACTTGTTTAAATCAAAGAGTTTGTCAGTTATCTCACCTAACATTATATAACTACGTCATGGTTGGTTTGTGTTCCAAGGCTCCAGACGAGTCAATCTCTGATTTGCGCTTGACATCACTAATAACAGCTGATATATTAGTCACAATGAGACAGAAATGAAAGTCACTTGTTACACCGACTTAAATTTGACTTCTTCTCTACATATCCTACTGCTGACGAGTATGAAAGCATTTGCAGTTTTTAAAGAGGAATTTTGTGCTTAGGAAATATAATGAACCTTTTGTCTCACGATCTATTGACAGTGCTCGAATGAAAAAGAAAAGAAGAAAACTGTTGGATACTGTGTGTATAGTTAGGATCCGAGACACGAATGCACAAATATGTATCAAGGAGTGTCTGGGTAGCGAGGCGCGAAACATTGTTACGCGATTGACCACCTTTGAGTCTGCGTTTGCATTCTTCGCCGACTCTCTTATCATTTCCAGTCACACGCGGTGGCGGAAGATGGCGTGGCCAGAATTCAGAGTCAGCCCGGTCAAACATCGCCTGATGAGCGTATTCACCATCTTATTTACACTCTTTTGCCTCCTTTTGCTTACTTTTACCATTTCCGGAAATGTTTACATGAAGATCACCGCTAGCAGGGAGCCTTCGCCTTCATGTTTTATTATAGAAGTGCAAGTGAATGCTGTTTTACTCACCCACAGAATGCATAGTAATAAATCCAAGTGTACTCGTAAATAACGAACTGAAGTAAAAAATAAAAAAACTGAACTAGCGTAAGAAGCTGAAAAGTCAAAACCATCAATTGTTTGCATCTTTCACAGAATAATTCCCCTTGCATCTCAGTGGATAACGCGCACGCCTTCAAAATTCAAGTTCCCCGGTTCGGAAACCGGTACGGCCAAGAATTTTTATGGCTTGAAGCCGGATAAGCTCCGAAGCATTTTTTATGGCCTTGGCTTTGTTCATACGAACTGTGCCAGAGCGTTACATTTGTTATGACTTCATGTTGAACTATTGGTGCTGGAAGGAAGAAACAGGCCAACTACCTCTAGCACACTGGCTTAGTACGCCTCCTTCTGGAAGATCCAACCAACATTCGGGCTGCGAGCTAAGTTCCAAATTTGGAAGTTCTGAGATTATAGTGCCTGTGTGAAGTAGTAAATTGCATATGCTTTCTATTCTCAGAAACATGAAATTAATAAAATAGGTTTTTATGAAAAAAATGAAAACATAATACTGAGCAGTATATTCTTATTTACAGAACGAGGTTGCGAAATTAATTTGTTTTTACAGTCGCTTTCAGATTTTTTGTTTGTTAAGGTTTAACTTATCAGTGACGACGAGGTCATTAAAGCAGTCAGAAGATTACGGACAGTGGAAAGGAGGGAAATTTGGGGAGTTTTCAAAGACGACATGCTGGCATTCGCGTGGAGCAATAGAATCAAAAATTAGGGTGGCCAGATATGAGATCAAACCCACGTCCTCCTAAGTTAACCGCTCACCCACTAAGTCCTGTTGTTTCATATCGTCACCGTAAAATTCAGATCTTATTTTTCATTCAGGATAAATATAAGTTCGTAATCAAGAACAATATATTGTTTGTATTAGTAGCATTAAGCTGCAATGGAAGAGGGATATATTTAACTCACACCGTAATGACAATATGATGTTAGTTAAGTAAAATTATATTTTTTTCCAGTCAGTCATGTGTTGTGATGGTAATTTAGTTGGTAAAATTAATCTTACGGTAAACAGAGGACACATTTTTATTTTAAAAAATTGTAATGCTTTCTTGTTTCTCAATATACAGTTCTAGAAGTTGATAAAAATCTAATAGAACTAAAAATAATGGAGGAGGAAGTGAAAGACAGAAAAGTTTCAAGACACAAACTAAATTAATTTAAGGACTTATAGGAAATATCTGAAAAAGATTGCAAGAAATATACGAATAGGAGAAATGAGAGAACGAACAAGAGAAATAATGAGCTGCTGCCGGAAAGAGAGAATGGAGAAAAAGGAGAAATCATGAAAATTTTGTTTTGTGGGATCCATTTTTACTATTTTCACTAGTGTTTCAATAACTGTAATCCCAATCCGAAAATGTACAACCAACTTCATGTATGTAGCTCTCTTGTAACTTATAACAAAAGGACAGAGAGGTGATATGGCCACGGAAAATAAAAGTGGTGGTATTAAGTTTTTTTTTAAATACTCAAAATCTTGTGGGGTTACTATTATTAGAAAGAACTTGAGATGAAATCATTGTCTGTTCGTTAGAGCTTCATTCTATGATTTATAATAAGTCAACATCAGACGTTACAGAAAATGTCATTTACAGAGGAAATAAAGGAGTGTGTCTGATTTTTTTAAAAATAATTTTGGTTATACGTTGTAACTAGGAATTTGTTTTGGCTGGGGAAATATATGATAACCAAAATTTTTAGTGAAGTGAAAAGTTATAAATTTACTATTCTTCTTTAAGTAATTTTGTAATTACAGCTTCTTATAATGACAACCAAACATCATTTCATTGCTACAGGGCAACTTAACCAAAGAAAGACTGAGACCATTATTCTTTGTTAAAGCTGTAGTTTGCATCAGCTGCAGTTCTCAACTTAGCAAAATGAATAAGGTTATATATATATATATATATATTATTTCTAATTTCTAGCAACGTTATATATTTCGTTCACTTAATAGAAACACTTGTGCCACAGTTTGATTATAACTGAATGTCTTTACGACTACAACCAATTTCACCTTCTGTAGGTCTTAAGGAACAAAATCTTCACTTGTCACATAAAGCTCGAAATTTGGCATGTGGTTATAATTTCTGCTGTAGATATGAAGGGCGCAAGCTATTTCCCCTAAGACACGCGAAGTATTGGCTTTTGTCCTATGCAAGTACGTAGTTAGTTTGGGAACAGTGTGAATACGGCTAACTGCACGAAACAGTTACCCACTCTCATTATACAACGCTTTCAATTATTTTAAACGCGACTAATTGCCGGCGAATTTCCATACGTACACCACAACTAAGGCCCTCTCAAATATTCTAGGCTTCTAGCACAACATTTTCTGGCGCTTATTACATGTTGTTATAGTAAATAAATTCACAAACTGTATTCAGAAACTTGTGTGTGCAGAGAGAGATTTTCGCCGCCAATAGTAATGGATTTTGCAATTTTTGATTGCTGAAATTACACCATAGCTGTGTCAGTGGCATCGTTCTTCGATGTACATATCAATGTACGAAGTTTCTTTTGATATCCGCCTTAACAGTAATCATTCTGTATTTCTGTTAGCCGGTAAGGAAAGAAAAGTATAGAGCACTGATTTCAAACGATCAGTGAATCATTCTTACAGTCTAACTCGTTACCAAACAAATTGTTTCTTGTTTAATTACGGCAAGGGTAAGAGAAATGGAGATGGAAAGGGATGACCAAAGTTTACCGGCACATACTCGCCACCTGGGCCCGTAATGAGTTCTAATTGTAGTTGTAAATTAGGCACGGCTAATAGTTTTGAGAAGATTTGCAATAATTTGGCCGGAGGCGCGTTACATCTCGATTCAGTCGCGCCTTGCTTAATTAGAGGCAGATCTCATCAAGGAGCGCGCATCATATCTGCACTGGGACAGCTGTTAGCCCCGTAATGGGCAAAGACCCTCTGCGCCCCACCGGCAAGTCTCATTCAGCGCAAATGTTTATTTGACGCCAAGGTAAACTCTTCAATTAATTACGAAATTTTATTTCGCAAACTGCCTAATGTACGAATCTCATGGTGTCGTACACGTATTTTTCCAAGTTCTTTCTCAAAGTTCTTTCTTTCCAACAGCAGTGGGTCCAAAAGTTAAATCTATTTTTTTAAATAAAGAGATAGATTTTTGTGGTTGCTTTTAGGAGAGCGTATGAAAACTATTTATTTCTTTTGGATTGTTGATGTAACCTCTCGTAAAGCCAGCAAAAGACTGCAAATATTGCGAAGTTATCCAATAACAAACGCCCTTGTTGTGAACCGGAGTCACAAACAGTACATGTGTTGCCAGCATCATTTACGTGTTCAGTATTCCTTGCTCACTGAACAGCCACTAACGTAAAGGCAGTAAAATAAAAATGCGGGGTTTGTTCACATAACGAGTGAAAATACAGAGTCAGAAAAAGTCTAGACATGCGGTGAACGATAATAAAGTCTCGCACAAATAAATTCTTCAGCCGTAATACTCCTATCTGTCTCGTAACTGGTTATATTGACATAAAGGGATTTGTTCAGTGCCACTGAGAAAATTCTATCTCAGAATATGTTATAAATTCACAAACGTTGTAACAACTTAAGAGTCTGCAGTATCCCTTCCAGAAATGTGCCACATGCAACAAATCTCATACTCTGGTACTAATAACTACTTGTAGTAATTCAGTAGTTTTAGTATAAGCCTTCTATAAAATGTTAAAAGACTATGATAACTTTTATTTTAGTGTTCCAATAACGCTCCTAAAAATAATAGTCAAACTCTGTATATGAATCATAACCTGTAATATTGAATTAGCGGGGAATAAAATCCAGAAATGCGTCCAGTCGTTCCCATTACACAAGAGATCTTTATTAAACATCATGTAATTCCTGTTACGAATAATTTAATTTGTTTTTTATTTACTGTTATCGCTCTAGTAACTACCGAATGTCACAGTCAAGTACAATCGTGATTGTATGCAGTGGCTATAAATTATGATTTTTATGGTAAATGGAAAACTTGTAATATCTTCCGATGTAACCAGAAAGAGATGGTACTAAGGAAATAATTTCCGGGTGAAATCTTACTAGTTACATTTGATTAAAATTTCAAGGTATATTATCAGTTTTTTTTGAGTTAGATAACAGTTGCTATGATCTGTCAATATCTAATTTTCCTTCAGTACTACAGCTGGTCTGGAATATGTACATTGGCTTCTCACAGAATTTCTAAATGCTTCGCAATATGAATTGATTTTTAATTTTTTTTCCTTTGACGTCAAGGTAATTGAAGACGGGAAAGGACTAGGGGCAAAGAAGTGGTGCGAATTCGGTCATGGGAGTTCGAAGGAACCATCCCGGCTTACACCTCGAGTAATTTCGGGAAACCGTGGAAAACCGAAATCTGAATTGCCGTAGATTTTAAGGTCGACTCGACAAGGGGACAACCAGAGACGGTGGATATCGAGGGAACAGTGACTGGTCACTACGTTTTGGCCAGAATATGGCAGAGTTAGAGGGAGCGAGTTGTCGAATCGTAGGGTATGCGTAGTGAATATTGCGACGTATAAAAGTATCTGTTGTGAGCGATGGAACCGTCGTGCCCCCCTTCCGCCATGGTATGAAACACACCACAGACATACCCTGTCACAACGAAGGCTGCTCCTGTACCTTAGACTGCTTCCAAACTTACTACAACTGCTCGCTACCAAGGCATCTCAGTAAGGGCAGCTGGGAGTTGATGGCATACATTCACCAGGAACCAACCCGCCAATCGTTTAGAGTTATTACAAGCAGCCACGGAAAACAGAAATCAGGATGACACGACTGGGATTTGAACCCGCGTCCTCCCGAATACCAGGCCGCTCACCCACCAGACTTGGTGATATCAGTTCTGACGATTCCACTTTTGGTTTTATAATCAGACCGCGAGACTTTTTAATAATAGATTTCACTGATTCTTATATATGTTGTAGGGTAGTGTTCCGATAGTTTTAAGTTTAAGGGATTTTAATATGAAACGGACCATAGTTTCAAAGATATCGCGTCCTAAAGTATTAGTAGCAAGTATTACATCCGACAGTCGAAAAAAAACGTAGACACGCTGCAGAACCGGGTTCGCACCCTACTTCCGGTATTTTTTCTCTCATAGTTTCTAATATTTCGAATACTTCTATAACTGTAATTTCAATTTTATTTCAATAATAATGCATTAAATCATTTTTAAATCGTTTTCCAGAAAAAGGATTTGTTAATTGATGAGGTAAATAACAAGAAGACCAGATTATAAACAAAAATCACACGATTATTTATGATCAACTTAGTAACTAGATTACATATTGTCAATATGGCTAAAATTTTCATATTTAATGCTTCAGTTATCATTACCATTGGCTTCAGCAACATCTACAACATAATATGCACCAACCACTTTTCCTCACACTACTCCAGCTACTTTCATGTTTTTCATGACAGGTGTATAAATTGCGTGTAAAGTAGAACTTGATACTTCTAATGTTTTTTCTATTGAAAAGTGTTTTATAATAGATCACTGTTGAAAAATAATGAATTAATACTGAAACAAAATTGAAACTGTATTATAGAAATACTCGAAAATAATAGAAGCAATGACTAAAGATGATACCTGGAGCAGAGTTCAAAACTGGTACTGTAGCGTCATTGGCAAATACTTTGTCCCTGTGTTCTCCTGAGAGCGACTACTTACTACGCTATGAAAACCTTAGGATGCGATATCTCGGAAAATGAGACCCGTTGCATAAAATCCCTTCAACCTGTAACTAGGGGAATATTACATTTCAACATATATAAGAATTATCGAAGTCGATTATTAGCAAATCTCGTTGTTAGACTTACGGCTGTAGTGGATAAACCGAATTCAAAACTGTTTTGTATGCAGGTCGTTACAGTAAAGTGAACTTAACTATGAAGTCATGACAATAGGCATGGTTTCTGTAAGATCTAATTTACTGGGAGTAATAAGAAATGAGACGAATTAGGAAACACAATCATCGCGACAGGACCAAGTTTTTATTTTGCAGGTCGTATATTACTCAACAGGAAAACGTACATGGTTACGTACATCTGTTAAACATCCATTCCCATGGGATAGCTTAGTATCTTTTTTTTACGAATTTGTTCCAACGCTCTATAAGAGAACAGCTTGGTACGACTAACATATGTAAATTACTATTAAATACGTGTTGACTAAAAATTACAGGATCTTAAAAACAAATGAAAGGTTAGCATATCATCTGTGCTCCAAAATTCGCAACTATGTGGTGGCATACGGTGCAAAGCAAAGCATTTTCCTCTACTGGTGTTATTTTCTACCAATGCGAGCTGTATGATGGCTCAATGGAAATATGTGTAACTACGGATAATCAGGAAGGATTTTGCTTCTTACGCTCCTGCGCTCTTTCAAGTAGGCTGCCACTCTTTCTGTAGTTCCCCTATCGTCAAAACGAGCGGATTTAGACACACGAAGAACATTCTTGATTATAAATGAAGATGCGATGGTTCTAAAATGTGAACCATCCTGGAAGTAATGATTTTTTGGAGGTGATCTCGCCTAGAGACGTCTAGCGATACACTGCATACATGTTCGAAATAATTTCAAAGTTACCATATCGTTGAACAGTAACCGATCGTTTGATCAAATGTTCACGATTGTGGGACCTCCAACGATAATAGTTATTACGTAGAATTAAATACACCCTCTTGCGCAGTAGTTGTATGAATTGGGAAGGCCAAAAAAAGGAAGGTAATACTTGTATATATAATGCCACCATAATTACTTTCTTCTGCGTCACTGCTTTTTGACAAAGGTAATATAGTAGTAAAGTAGTTTTCATTACAGCCACCCCAGTAGATGAAAAGACGCTACAATCTTAGTGTTTTTTTGCATTTATGCTCCTATACTGTAAATATTATTGGAACAAGGATATCAATCTATCCAGTTTGCTTTTAAATACTGCACTTTTTGTGTTTTTCTCCAAGAAAAAAGCCTTTGAAACGCTTGCAACAAACCTCAATAAGTAATAACTCGTATTTCTTGCGTAATATCATGTGAGGATTTACGGAGTTTGAGCCACTTTACATCATGAGTATATACTTGGTGATTTTAATGTATACATACTTTTAAATACAAAATCGCCTTAGAAACGTGTGTGTCAAATTTCTCACCGAAAGTAAAATTCCTCCTAAGGGCATTCTCATTTTAGAGGTGCCGGAGACGCTGTCAGCAAATTACGGAACATTAAATGACACGGCAAGTCGCCGATCGTTACTATCTACATACAATAGCATATTTCTTAGAAAATGCTGTAAATTAGTTACTTCTAGATCTCAACATAGTCCAAGATCCTGCAGCATGATTTCTACGTCCATCTGTTATTTGCAATTTTTAGTTATAATTATTTGCAGCAGAATACGTTTCTGCCTGGCTGCCTATCCAAATATGGCCTCAAGTAATTTTAATTAAGTTTTTAAGTAAATAAAAAAATTATAATTCATTTCAAAGAGACACATGTAAAGAACAAAAAAACTTCGAGTTGCCTATGTAAAGGTGGCCGCAAGAAGGGATTGCCAGCTGTTAAAGTTATGTAAGGGCGAGAGAGAGTTAGGGCACCACACACTCAAACAGCTTGCGGCTACTTTTACATAGGCAACCCAAACTTTTTATGTTATTTACACGTCTCTCTTTGAAATGAATTATAATTTATTTAAAAAAACAAGTGAACGAAATTTTTGGATTTAAAAAAAAAAACTTGATTAAAAATACTTGCGGTCATATTAGGGTAGACAACCTTGCAGAATCGTATTATGCTTCTAATAATTATACACAAAAATAGAATTTCAATAAAATAACAGATGGACGTAGAAATCATGTAGGCGGACCTTAGGCTAACACCGTTGCATGCGAAAACGCATGCAAGTGGAAACAGCACCATGTATCCACATGATTTTTGTATGTGCTCGGGCACTTACCAGCAAAGTTACTGGATATTTCTTCATTCTGCATCCCAAACACCATCTTTGCATCTACTTTGGGCTGAAGTTGACAAAGCCTGATAACTTTCTTTGAATCCTTCTCGGTATGTGTCTCACAAAACACCTCAGTAATAGCACATTGAACTATTAAGAGCAAACAGCTCTGATTTTTGTAATAAATAGTGCTTTCTATTGTTAGTTTGTCATTTGCTAGAGGGTGGTCACATTTAGAGAGACAACTGCATACATTTGAAAAATTAACCGTCATTTCATCACGCCAGAAACCATGTTTTGGTCAAGATGGAGCTTAAGGAACCGAAACTGTGGTTAAACCATTCAACAAAAATCCCATATATGCCACGTCTTGTTATAAATGTAACTTTCTTTGCATGTAAACTATCAATGTTGTTATTCTATTTTCAATTCACTGAGTATTTCTCCTTCGAATTTGGTGAGTGAAGTTACGCCATTACAAAATTTTCTTTATTTGTAACTTTTCTCCTGTTTCAGTACCACCAAGTAATTGCACATCCATGCCGGTTTAAAAGTAACATGTAACAATGAAGTTTGCACACAGGAGCTGTCATCAGGAAAGTTCACGAGAGAGAAAATTGAACAAAGCCAAAATTAATTCTTGCAGTGAAATAATAAACTTAGCTGAACATACAATTTCATTTAACAGAGTAAAGATATCTGGAAGTTACTTCAAAACTAAAACTAAATATTTTTAACTGGGCATTTTATCCGCAGGTGCAGAGAGAATTCCTTAATCGCTCGTCATTGTAGTCATTCAGGACGCCTGGGTGAAGCGTCAATCGTCCGATGACTCATAATTTATTCGACACGTAATTTTGATAAGAAGCAAACGCGTTATTAATGATCCTGTGTCACTAGTACACAAGTTTCAATTTATTTACAGCCTCTATAAATTTCTAGAAATTATACGAATTAAATGCGTAAGAATACTCACTGAAATGTGTTTTCCGCTGCGCTGACGTGTGAGAAAACGCGTGGAAAATAAGCGCACGTAGCCGAGCGCGCCTGCTGCGACCGAGGCAAGCTGTTTAACTGTCAACTGTTTGTGTTCTGTTCGGCACTCCCTCCATCCCTCCCGACGGTAAACAAAATAACAACCAATACAAAAGCGGACGAAAGTCCAAGGTCAACCAAAGCTCACCTCCTCACATCTTTGTACACCTTTCCATTTGCAAGCTCCTCCTTGCTTACTTAGGACGTCCTGTTCAAATGAACCAACCCTAACAAATGCGGCTCATTCACCTGGCCCAGGCAGCCTTCTTTACACACAAGATTCAGGTAAGTTTCTGACCTAAGCTCAACCAAAATGCCATAGCGCAGTTCATTAGTGACTCGAAACATGTTCAAACAGATAATTCTTCCACTGAAATTGGAACCATTGCTGCAGTTGAAATAGTGCTGAGTAGTAAATAGTATAACAAAGTTTACGTTATACTGAACCGCCCGAACCAGTGTTTCTTGCTCCTTTGGCGATATCGATTGCGGTAGTTAAATACAGCCTTCTGAGGCAAGTAACGTCTACAACTCAACAGTATTACAAGCTGTTGATATTTTTACACTAACCCATACAATGAATAGAAGATAAGCTTCTCAACTTTAAATGAAAGCAACAAGCGGGAGTTGAGTTGTGGTCTGGAATAAAAACTAAATGTACGTTTATAGACGGCCGAGACGCCTCCGAGAAGCAGAGTTCTCCCATGTCCATAATCCAAACAAATGTCGAGGTAAGGCTATAGGACTTTTATTGGAGGAGGGGTAAAGCGAAGCGGCTGGAGATAGGGGTGTCTAGATTACAGAGGAGGATTACGGGAGAGGATGAAGTGGCCAGGAGGTATAGAAGCCACTTCTTACACGCTAAGCTACCGCGGGGATCGCAATAATACCCACACCAATAACACAAATCGTACCACTTCATCCCGTCGTGTACAAAATACCGATACAATAAATCTTAATAGACACTCAGCATCTTCACTATACTACTAACACTAAAGAGATAAGGCCGATATGATGCTACAATAATAAAGTGTTTTTCAATGACGTCACATGGACGCTTTCTTCACTAAATTTCTCAGAATTACAGTATAAAAGCACTGAATCATCGGAAACAACCGAAGCGTAATAGTATCTTTAAAAAACGAGTTGAATAGACTTTAAATATCACCTGTCTCTTTGGATCATATGTATGGCTTTGTAAATCCCGTAGCATCATATGCAATTCGTCATCTCGTGCTAAAATGTTGTGAATATAACGTTGGTGTAGATCATCCGTGCAATACAGTCAACGTTGAACTTGTCTTAATTTCAGCTTCGTGTCTGCTAGGTCATCATGTAACAGAATACGTGACACCTTCAATTTAACGCTGTTCACACAATTGTCTACCAGAAATGTATTGACACGCGTTATTAATAGATTAGTTACTTTAACTGATTTATGGTGGGTTCCATAGCCACACATATAAAAAATTTGCTTAGATTCTACAAGTATATAGGAAAATACTGGAATGTAGACAACTCCGCATACTGAATGCTTGAAAATTTTACTCTGTTAAAAAACCATAGAGAGAAAAAGAAGATTTCTAAGCTTAATCGTATTTTAAAGTTACCAGATGAATCTAAATTCTGATGTTCTGAGATGGTTAAACACATGACAGAACACTTTGTTTCTTGACAGCAAGAGTCCCAAATCCGCCGTAAGAGTGTGACTTAAAAACTACTTCTTCCTGTGTGACGTATGCACTGAGTCGACAGCGACGATACACTGTTTACAAACAGTGCAATTAGTTTAAACAGTGCATTCCAGGCAAGGGCTAGTGAGCAACTTAATGAATAACTTCAAATGATCAGAGGTACCAGAAAAGCATCTGGTGAATGATGCGTTCGGAGGAAATACGGGATCGCTTCAATGCTCGTGTGCTGAATGCTACGAAACAGGAAATGTGTTCTGTACTATTAAATATTATGCCGAACATTTTTATTAAACAGCTAATGTTCTGGCCTAACGTTGCAAGGATCGATGGTTCGAGTCCGGCCGACGGCAAGGTAGTTTTATTGAAGAGGTGTGTTTGTCTTGTGGTGGTAATGTATGTGCACGCTGAAAGAGACGGGAACATAGTAGACATGAATGTGTGGCTAACATGGCAAAATTCCAATTACAAAAATAAATTAAAAAATCAAATGATTTTTAATTATTATTATTTGACTACAATTGGTTTGATCTTAACATACAAAAGTTGTGCTGATTAAGATTTTCTACAAGGTTTTGCTATTTATTTTGTGACTTATGTTACTTTACGAGTAATGGAACGTTCAACACAAGAGAAAAACAGGAATGGACAAACCGCAGTGGTAGTGCGATGTAAATTGTGACAGTAACTCTTTCTCCCGGCTAGAACGGGTGACCACTGATAACTGTCTACGCGTCGTTCTCTGTGATCCTTCGAAGATATTCGTTGTATTAGCTTGCTTGGCCACCTCGCTTCGTACTTCATTGCTACGCGGTTCTCTGACAAGAATCAAAATTATTTATGTGGTCAGGAAATCAATGATAGGAGGTGCAAATCTGATTCGAAGCCAACGGTAACGCTCCGAACACAGTCCACTGTGCATTTACATTCCTGTTTAATTATTTTGCGTTATCTATGGGCAGTTCTATAGTATTGTTTACGATTTTGATTATTTTACCACTAAAGTTTAAATTAAAATCACGGAGCATAAATAAGTAAACCAACGAACGAATGGCTTCTGGTGATTCGCTTTCGGTTCCAAACTATTTACAACTCTTGAACATTTGTTTGAATTTAGATTCACAATAGACAAAAGCAACCCTAAAAGAAGGCATACAATATATTTTGTTTCAGCCAGTGCTGCATGATAGAAATCGTTTTCATTGCAGCTCATGCTAGCCAATACCAATTTTTTTTTCCTTTACGACTTTGCTGCTCATCAACTACTTGGTCATTAGTGCCAGTATACAAGGAGTGGGTATGAAATAGGCCATTGCCTTAATGAAGAATCGCCTCGACATTCGTCTGGGGTGATTTAGGGGGACCATAGACAATGGAGTATTCATGGCTGGATCAAGGGTCGAACCAGTGTCTTCTCGAGTTCCTGGCTCGTCCAGGTTTCCTCTGGTTCGCCTTACGTCCTGTCAACCACTGAGGTCGTTACGGCGAGCTAGCCCAAGACACAATAACTGTTGCTATCTGTGTGAGAATAATGTAAGCTCTTTGCTAATGTGTTATTCTGTTTACGATATGGTTATTTTTAAAGCAGGTATTGTGGGATATCCCAGCATTCACCAAGATGATTCCGGAAAACCGCCTGAAAACGGTAACAAGAATGGCGGATACAGCAGCTTTCAATCTGCTCCTTCGGTAAATACTGTATTCATCATGTAATATCCTTGCTCTTTAAATAGCTGTCAGAGACATTTTCGTATCTTAAATACTAACTGTGAATAAAGAATAAACTAATGACATTCAGATTGGAAGATGTCCTTAGAATAAATATATTGGGGTGCGCTATATGAGGAAATAGAAATTGCTTACCTCAATAATTCTTTTATAATTCATGCAGACTTTCCTACACTTAAAATATCCATTCGAATTCTAAGATCAACCAGTATATTATTTTATACATCAACTAGATTAAGATTGTAATTAAACCTACGAGATAAACATAAATCATTTTAATGGTTATATAAAAAGTACCTGGATTTGCAGTATTCATAAATTAGTTACTGTGCATTGTAGGGAATTTTCAGGCACTAAAGGAACAACAAAATAAGTTATCAGATGGCGGGGACAAACGTTCAGAAAACACTGATGTTGGAAAAATGCTAATAAATGTACGGTCGATGCGTAATGACGGTGAGAGCATTAGAAGCAGGCATCACGTTCTGTTTGTGGAGTTCTCCAGTTTCTGCTCTTCAGCAGTGACTCAGTCGCACGTGCTCTAAGCCCGTGCTGGTAAGTCTCACGTACTGGCAATCACGACAAACCACAAACGCTGCCTTAAAGGTTTACGTTTTATCGCCGTGGGTAGTCCCGGATATACAGAGCATTAACCTTCCCACATCTCTCCAGCTCTGCCTAACCAAATCATTTCGGAAATATATTTTTTTAAATTTAGGTTATTCATATTTGATATAGCAAACAAGCAATTTGGAGTCATAAACGTAAGACGAGAGATATATACTTCCACGCAGCTAAAAAAATGTGTATTAAGGAATCAAAATACAGAAAGATTATTATTTCAGCTCACTAAGCAAAGTAAGAACATAGATATGGCTAATTTTGACAAGTGATAACATGAAACCTTTGTAGCGTAGCGTTTCCGATTTTTATGTTTGGAGAAGTTCCACAAACGAAATGGAATGATTTATAACAGTTGGAGTTTTATCGGGCGCCCGGGAAATTAATGAGACAATGTAATTGACTTTGTGTTTTGTTTTAGGAAACCGTTAATATTGGCGCTGAAGTTAAAAGCACGTTCCATGCCGGTGTGTCTTGTTGGTGGGAAAGAAACTCGTTGTATCTGAAAACACTTCAAGAGACTTTAAATTAGTTATCTCTTGCGAGTCAGCTATTCATTTACACACGAAGCCCTTATAATTGCTTCGAATACCAAAGAGATCTCCTATATATTGTATGTAATTGCATTCAATTCTTTGTTTTAATGGCATTTTGTAGGAAAATGAAGAACGAATACATCTACTTTCTAGTGCTGTGCTTTCTTGGGTACGAATAAGTAACGGTACAAATTCTTTTAAAATTTCCGTAATTGCTTTTTGAGCCATTCGAATGATAATTTTACTCGTTTTAAGAACAGGATTTTTGAATCTATTAGGTGCCCTGTAGCAGAATGTAATGGTAGAGTTGTCTGGTTTTCAAGTATGGAACGTGAAGAGAATTCGAATGCTCGTACCGAGAGTGGTGGTGTAACGGTTAGCGTTCTGGCCTCGCATTCGGGAGGACGGTTGTTCGAATCCCCGTCCGGGCATCCAGATTTAGGTTTTCCATGGTTTCCCAAATTACTCGAGGCAAATGCCGGGATGCTTCCTTCAAAAAGCCATGGCCGAATTCCTTCCCATTCCTTGCCCCCCATCCTTTCCCGTCTCTAATGACTTCGCTGTTAAGAGACGTTAAGCAGTTTAAAAAAATCGAATTCTCGTCCAAATTTTTCACTGCGTCATCAAGATTTTTTTTTTTTTTCTTTATGAAACTTCTAAAGAACTGCGGGAATGCTCATTTATTGTTTGAACAAATTCCAAAGTCGTTAACCAGAAATCAAAACAAAAAATAACAGTTTTTTTTTTCGTTCGGGCTTTACGGCTCGTCGATGTCGAGAGTACGAGAGGCAAGGATCTAGAAGGAATTTGTCCATGGCCTTTCGATTGTACCATCCCGGCATTTGCATTGAGTGACACCGGAAAACCAATGGAAACGCAAATTTAGATGGCCGCGTTGGGATTTGAACCCGCGTCCTCCCGTATGCCATGTCGGAACGTTTGCTTCTCGCCAGCCGGACTCGGTATAAAATAAGCACTGGTCAGAACATGAACTAGTGCGCTCTCAGAAGAACGCAGTAGTTTTACTGCATTCGTGTATAAGTGCATAGTTACATGTTGCACATAATGCCGTAAGGAGCATAAATGTTTATTTGCCTACAGTTACTGGCAATTAATTCTCTCGAAATTTAATGAAGGGAATAATCTAAATGCACAGTATTTTGTTTAAATAACTTTATAATTTGTTTAGATAAGCACGTAAAACGTGTTTTAGCGTTAGAAATAAAATCATAAGAAAGGCAATAACCGTGTGACGCATGCTTCGGAACACAATGTGATGTTTCTCGTTGCGGCTACGAATCCCTCCCCCGCAGTTTCTCACCCTCACCGCTCGCACCCGTTTTAATCCATAATCCTTATCGCGACTTGCTCTGTCACTACTGCCACCGTTCCCATATGAACCAAACCGACTCTTCTCTCATCGTGGCTTATGGCTCTCATTGGAGGTTAAAAAGGCAGATGATTTAGGGGAAGTGGTATCATCAAGCAAGAAAAGAAAACAGCAGATCACCTTGATATTTCCTATGTTGCCTATGTAGGGTATTCTTTTGAGACAAAACGAGCATCCTTCAACGTCACACTAATAAAAATGAAGAATTCTCAGAACAGTGAATGAAATCAATATATTTTTTTTTAACACAAACTGATAGAGGAAAAAAATAACACCACCGTCTCTATGACTAGCTCACCTGAAGCGATTGCAGAACTTGCCGTGGTGTAGCGGTATATCCTCCAAGATCTGATACGAACTACAAAGCGAGAAAGTATCCTTTCTTACATTGTTACTAATTTTTATTCTTTTAGACTAGAATCTGATAGGAATAAACCAACGAATTTCATCGAAGAAATACAGTAAGCATTAGTCTTTCATAATGAATAATTATGTATCAGTAGTTTGAAAAACGAGAATTTGGTTAATATTAAATTTACCGCCAGTATATTGATGCTCTCTGTTTATGCCTCCGATTTAAATGCCTAATGTAATGAATATGTCTCATACTGCAATGTAATCTTCAGTGAAGATCTTGAAATTGGATAAATCGTAGTTTATAAAAGTGGTATTTCACAAAAGAGCCCAACTGAGTAAAACTTTCTGAAGACTCTGTTGTCACGCTGTTTTACACATATGTTTATAATGCCACAGATCACGTTAACACTACTGGACGTGATGAATTCTCGGAACGGTGTATGGGTTTGAGTTCACAAGCATAGTCATTTTTAAATGTTTTTATCTTGATACTTTTTCGTTTGACTGAATAAAAATGTACAAATAGATCAAGAAGTTTATGAGGTTTATCTGTTTCAATATGAAGTAATAAGACAGTTATATCAAAGTAGATTGCAACAGTAGCTCGATAAGATTGTTGTCTCTTTCCAACACTCAGGAATAGTAGGAAAATGTTCATCCTGGAATCAAAATAATTAACGCCACATATATAAACGCAATGCTATTGGCAGATGATCAATTTATGAAGATGGATTCCAAAAATCAATACATATATTAAACATTATAAGTAAAGATTGCAATTTGCAGTTGTCTCGTACAAAAACAAAAGCTATGGCATGCCAAGGGTAATATCGTATCAAAATAGAGATTGACAATCAACCAATAGAATCAGTCTCAAGCTTTACCTACCTCGGTTTTAAACCATCTTTTAATGAAGATAACGAAGTGAAGAAGAAGCTTCACCGATTTCCATGTATGTGAGGAACAATTCTATGGAAACAGAAAGGTAAAGCGCGAGAGGAGATTTAACTCAAATTTTTTAAAACTATGGCAGTGCCAACTCTAATGTATGGCAGTGAAACATGGGTAAATAAAATACAATACAGAAATAAAATAAAATAAAAACATCTGAAATGAAATTCATATGATCAATAAAAGGATATTCCATGTATGATAGAAGGAGGAATGGTGAAATAAGGGAACAACTGAATATATCCTCTCTGAATGATAGAATTTCCCAATTAAGGAAAATAGGAAGAACCACGTTCTAAGGATGGGTAATGACAGATATCCGAAGCCCGCCATGCAGTACCATCTTACAGGAAGAAGGTATAAAGAGATGTTTAGAAAACTGAAGTCGGAACAGGCTTTTGGCGTATCCATCAAGAGGAAGTCAAGTAAAGTACTTTATCGTTTATAAAATCTGCTTTGTACGATTTTCTCTTTCCAAAATTAATCAATTTAGACATGTGTTAATTAGTTGTTAGATATTTGCTTTAAATAACTAGTTTATATAGATTCCATAGAAGTATCACAGATGACGTTGGCGTTGCTCTCCCATAATCCCGTATCTTTGGCTGTGTCCACCGCGGGTGCCTCCTCACAGTGGAATGTCCTGCACGCCAAGGTTAAGTACAGACTTTATGTTTGCTGCTGGACGCATCAACACACAAACATACGGAGGGTCGACACAGGAGAAAGGATGTATTCAAGATAGAAACAACATGTTGTAATTGGTTCTTCTTGCGTAAACTTGTTCCGCCCGTTGTGTACAACAAATATTGAGAAACGGTTTCTAACGTTACTCTGTTCATTTAAAAATAACAATACTTCACGTTTTTATGGTGTTAGAACATATTTCATTGTTAAGGCATGGTATATATTACACTTTCGGTAGTATCCTGACGATCAGAAATCATTTAAAAATCAGTGTAAAAAAAAGTGTGTTACTGGAGCTTATTCTGTCATTATTTTAAGTCACGAAGGTGGATACTAAATAATTTAAGTTTCCGTTTACGGAATGCAATAACATTTTATCTGTTATATTCGGTGAAGTTTTCACTAGTATGTAAAATATTTTACTTTCCACGTTCGGCCCAGCTATAGTAACAACCCATTCATCTGTTTTCTGTATCCATGTTAGTTAAAGTGCTTCATATACGCATAGTATTACGAATTATGTGTCTGCTGTTATTAATACTGACACTAATTTAATTATGGGAGTAAGATATCTGCTATTTAGCACATATTCTAAAACGAATCGTAGCAAATCAAATGAAAAACTTTATTCGTGAATGGGCACATAAACATACACGATAGTAATATTAAAACACTGTAATGTTTTTAGATCTCTGTACAATCAAACTAAATGATTATAATGTGTGTTGTGAGCGATTTATATTTACAAGACTGGAGCTGTTCTCCCCCATCAAGTGTATAGTTTGCACATAGAAGCTGTTAATGCAGATCTTCTCAATCCCTTCCATCATCCTGCAAACCGCCGTTGCATAAATTCATGTTAATCTCGATCAAAAGGAAGCACATTTCTGAGCCTAAGCTTAGTGTTAATAGATTTGTAATCCTTTAGATGGCCAGTTGCATACGTTTGCCTCTTCGTAAGACAATGTCCCCAACCCGTGCCTGTAATATCTGTGAGTCGTAAACCCTATTTTTTTTTTTTTTTAATACGTTTGCCTAAATGGACGTGGTAGTTCAAGGGGAAGGGATAAGATGCCCGGAGTGTGGTTCTTGTCACACTAGCTTCATTCCAGAACCGATATCAAGAGGAGTAACGCAGACCTCTACCCACCACAAGGCCCTCTAACTCCTGGAAACAGAATACTATTATTTCTTATACAGCTATGACTAAACAACTTTCATACGCTAAAACAGTTTTTCTTAAATATCACTTTCGTAGAAATTTCCTATTTCGGACAGCAATAACAGCAGAGGTTGTTGGTTAAGTTGCAATGAGCCCCAAGACCAGAATGACAACTGAAATTCCATGTTGCATGATAAGAACTTTACTATATAGCTTAAATTTCAATCGATTTCCCCTTCGGCATGTTTCTAACGCCAATACTCCGTGGGGATGTACATTGTTCCACATGTTTCGCGATCTGCGTATCAAGGAACAAAGATATAAATGATATTCCGCGATACAGCTGAGTTACGAGGTTTTCAATATTTAATTTTAATATACGTTGCTTTTACGAACACCACATAGCAGATGTCATACCTTCAGCAACATGTAAGTAATTTAAACTGAATCTAAAATGTGATAATACCCTAAAAAATATTTCCAAATATATCGAATAAAATCATTTCGGTTACACTTTTCCCCCTGAAGATGATATGATAATGAATCCTAACATTTAAATTCCTTGTAATTCTAAACATTCTAAATTAACAAATTACACTAAACTTTATTTTGAAGCTGCAGAAAGTGTTAGGGAGACAAAATAAATATGGATGCAAAGACAAACGTTGCATTGCTTCAGTTAGAACACACTTGCTTAGAATACGCCACTATTTGGCTTTTTCTTTAGAATGGTCGTGGTCTTGGACAAATAATAAAAATTGGCAACATAATTTTTTCAAGGTGTGGATAATGAGAAGGGAAGGTAGTTATTTAGCCTGTGACAAGTTTCCAAGTTGGCACAATTGGAGTAATTGGCGCGGCATTCGGCGATGGCCCGTAGAGCAGGCCTCCCCAGTAGTGGAGCTGCCCGCAGGGAACAATTGCAAAGACTTCCCCTACCTTAGCTCTCTTGCAAGTGGCTGGATCGTGTAAACTGCAAGCACCATGTATAATGAAAGACGTTTACTCTAGCGCCGCCACAACTTGGGGGAAACTTGGTTCAGCAATGTACATGTGTGTACCTCACTAACTTAACCCAACCAGGGTCTTGTATTTGTACTTTTCAGTTGAAGGTGAAGCGAAGTTTAGTGAGTTTGCGGCATGTCCACAAACAAAGCTAGTTCCATCTTGTAAGCCAGTGTTGCTGACGCATTGCATTCAACTCCGTAACTAGGGGCTGATGCCTAACATTCCATAATCGACGGATAACTCAGTTTTACCTTGTCGAGTATCCATTTACTCGAAATTTATTTTCTAACTATAAGCTTTAAACGATAAATCTCTTATTTTTCTTGGACAGAAGTTCTTCCGCAATGAATACAATACACTTTTATTAAAGGTGCCGGTAAAAAAGCAAGCATTTCTGCGATCCTTGGCAATTCTACAAGTATTGTTAACACACAAGCGCCGATTTATTTAAAGAAGTTCATCATTGATAGCCGGGTCTCAGTGGTGTCTCTCGAGAACTTTACAAAGAACCAGAAGGGTAAATCTCCTCATGTTTGTCCACAACAATTAATATTATCTACACAGTCATCAACATATACCCATAAATATATCTGCAGTTACACAAATACATACTTAAGATTTTTTTGGTGGTGGTGCTAGTGAGGGGCTACGGTGCGTCAGCATTGAAGGAGGAAATCTAGCTATAGCCTTTTTAAGGATCCATCTCCGAGTGATTTTACGATACCAAGGAAAACTGAAATCTGTGTGAAGCGACCCGCGTCCGCCCGGAATGCTAGTGTCGAGCCCACTCACTCTACGGGCTGCCGTATTACTGTCCAAATTATCATCATCTTTTTCGTTTTAGCTACTGAAGGACAACGTGGTTCTTAGCTCTGACGAACTATCTTCTTAGCCATCCTTGCACTGTGATTGTCTTTTCTTTCGTGGGTCCATTTCACCCCAGATGCGAGCTCAGTGTTTTGGCTGTTAGTGACTGGAGAGAATCATATGCTTTAATCAACATTATCTTCCTGTCCGTGTTTTACATCTCGTTAAGGTAAATTTCCAGGTTTACGAGATCTTTTCTGACTAGCCTCGTCCACTTTACCTCTAGAGATGGTGTTTCCTTTGGGTGTGTGTCTATCATTGTACATCCGAACTATTTGACCATAGAAGATGTTTCTCACAGCAGCTGTAATGCTCTCAGGTTGTTGGTGTAGGTTTTTATTGTTTTCCCCCCATCTTCTTTGACGAAATCCATGATTGTTCTCTGGATCTTTCGTTCCTTAGTGTGAGTGTTTTAAGTTTTCCCTTTCTAATAGTGTTCAGGCACTTCCAGGCATGAAGTAGGCCTACTGATGGTCGAACTACAGTATTGCAGCGCCTGAGTTTGAGGTTAAGGGAGAGGAATTTAGGTACATGTTCTTACAAATTTGGTATGTTATCTCCAGCTTGGCGTACCTGCTATTCCCGGCTAAGTTCTTGATTTTCGGGATTATCCATTCTTCAGAATATTTGAAGGCACTAGTGCCCTAATATAAAACAATTATCTTTTTTTAATATGTGTTTCTCAGTCGGTAGTAATAACAGTGAATATTAATGTCTCATTAACTATAATTTTGAAGGTTGTGTCTTGTAAAATAAAGTCACAGTGAATGATGAACTATCCCTGATGTCAATTATATTTCGCTAGTCGAATATGAATGACATAAACGAAAATTTTGTGTAATCAGTACAGCTAGACCTATCGTACAGAGATAGATATACAAAATTTGCATCACACCTTGAACTTTTTTTCAAACTGCTACTAGCGCACGTTGTAATTACGGGATCACGACAAAGAAAACTGAAGACTACGGTAATCGATAACATATGATTTTTCGGAAGGAAGAAATACTCGGCCATAAGTACAGACTTTTAAAAGGAGTGTCAGCGTAGTAAGTTTCTCCCAAGTGGGGGGCAGAATCCACATTTCTTGCCAACAGCATCCGTATTTCTTTGGCGCAATAAAAAGGCCGGACGGCTATTTCACGATCTCGGGCTGAGGGGAAGACGTCATGTTCGCTCTCTGCTACTTGTCAGGTGGAGATGTTAGGCTCAACAATGTGCTACAATGTGATAACTTTTGTTTATGGAGCGCCAGTTTGGATATTCCAATCACAACGCCAGATTCCGAAAGTTAAGTGTTATTTTACATTCGAACAAAAAAAAAGTTTATTCACTGCTATACTGACAACTAACAGTATGTTAAATATTACTCTTAATTTTTTTCCAGTAGTCGATTTTCGAGATTGCCAAGCCGTTCGTATTCTAAGAGAGTATGATATGGTAGGGGAGACTGGGTACGGTTGTGCCAAGTTACGGTTGTGACAGTCGTCATATTAGCCAAACTATAAGGAATACCGGGATGGGGAGGGGGTAGAGAGGAGCGGCGTGCCTGATTTTTGTGTTGCACAGTATCGTGTCATAAATCGCGTGACATTAACAATCGTAGAAACCTACATTACTTTTTAACAGTCAAAAGTAAGTATTTTTTTTAGATTTCTTTTAATAATTGTTGTTGTATGATTACAGATAGAGTAATGAGTGTTTTTCCTCGTTATAAGTTATACATTAGTAGTTAAATAGCAGCGATTACTTTGCACGTAGTTTATTTTGTATTGCCATGGCGATTGGTGTTTTGCGAAGGAGTGCATTGGGGACGGTTGTGACATATTTTATGGGTTCGGTTGTGACAGCATTTTTTTTTGTTTTTTATGCCCAGAAAACTCTTGAGGAAGACCAACAGCTGTACGAGGTACATTAGTCATGGTTACTTTTGCAGAAAATGCCTTGGCAAATACTATCCCTCCTTTATTTCCACGGGTTAGTCATCACGATCATTTTGCTAGGGATCAATTGGGACTGCAAATTCTTCAGGCTGGATGCAAGGTGCATTGTTCCTAGGATTTCTGGAACATTTTAAGAATTTTCCTAATGCATCTCCAATGCATAGAGTCTTGCTAGTGCTGGACAACCATTCCTCGCTTATCCACATTAATACAATGGATTTTTGTAAAGAAAATGCAATCACTTTGTTTTCGTTTCCTCCACACTGCTCATACAACCTGCAGTCCTTGGATCGACCTGTCTTCGGACCCTCAAAAATCTGAAAAAACTACTTGTGACGAATAGATGGGTAGTTACAATCTACGATATACCAGGTGTTATAAAAATGATCTATATCAAGAATTTTATAATAACTATTGATGCTACAGTGCCTTACTATTTTTAAGCGATTAAGGTGTTCCCAAATTAATTTCTATTGTCATGTAAAAATTAAATTTTTCCACAAGAAGATTATGTTACATTATGTTTGATATTATTTGAAATAAAAGTGATTTTAGACCGTTTTGTTGTATTTTTGAACCTGTCACTACCGACCCCAAGCACTGTCACAACCGCCCCTGGGGTGTGGTCGGTTGTTCCACTTTTTCTTTTTTTTCTAATTTGTTGCTGTGACTTAACCATTGTACTTAGGGGCAATACTTTATTATTTATATGTAGGAAAATGTACATTTTACTATAAAAATCACCTTTCTTCCAGGTAACTGGCATACTAAGAAAATTATGAGCGATAAAATGAAAATTGTCACAACCGTACCCAGTCTCCCCTACAACAGAAGTCGTTTATCATCACAATACAGTTTTTTTTGAATGTTCAGAAGGAATCATTCTGAGACTGGTGAGGATAGGCGCAGACAACCATTTAAGAGCTGGCGCAGGAAACTTTGTTTGGTGCAGTCGTGACAAAAGTGAAGGCCTACAGGAGTATAGTCTCCTGCGTGCAATCCCTCTATTAGAGCTCTCCAAACACGGTCAGTTCCGAGGTGACGTCCAGGCTCACGTTATAATGGAACGTCAACATGCAGCTTATTTGCGCAAATTATAGTTGCGTCGTGGTCTAGCCGGCAGAAATGTAAGCGAAACTGGAGACGCGAGACCCGACACCAAATAGAGAGCGATTCACGGAAGTATATGTTGGAACACATGACAATATTTGCTTTGCTTAAGCCTTTGCTGTCAGTTGCATACGACACTTCAAAAAACCTTCACGGCATTCATCGTAAGAGCAGATGTCAGAAATTAACGAAAGTCAAGAACTGTTTAGCATTCACACATAAGAAATTAATTAAATTTCTTTGACCAAAATGCTTACCAGTGTAAAAGAAAAGTATAAATAGTCTTAAAATGGAGAACTTATTTGTTAATTATTTAACAAAGAAAATTATTTGTTGACGATTGCGCTTTCTAGATAAAATGCACTAAATGTCATCATACCATTTATTGGCTTTCGTCTGCTAAATTTAGCTGTTAGATTGATCGTAATAATGTTGCATAGTGGGTAACAGTAAGGTGTGATAATAGCAGGGCAATTGCTGAATTTCGTTCAAAAACAGTCACTTGAGGCTAGGAGTTTACTCAAGATTGTAATACCAGATCAGCAACTTTAAAAATGGAAAACCGACATTGTCAGCCAACGAAGTAAGAAAATAGAGAAAGTGTCAACCGGCCCAACTGCTCAACGTTTGTTCATTAATTCCAAAGGAATTTTCATACGAATACATGCTCGTCCACTTATTTACAGATTTATTATATGTGGTAAAATGAAAACATGGAATTGTTAAGGCCACTCTAAGCGTGTGAAGTTCTTTCTGCTCCTAATGAAAACTGGTCTCATTCATTAGAAGAAAGATGATTTCGAAACCATTAACTTCATAAGAAACTAACGTGTAGTATTAGATATCTATGGAAACTTCGGCGAATGAAAAGAAAAAGTATATTTATGGACTATGCAATCCGACTCCAGTATTAGCCATATGGAGGCTCAATCATTTTCTCTCTGCGAATTCTCATTAAAGCAAACGATACTCCTCGAGTTTACAGTTGCCTTTATTGAATATCACTGATCCAACGTTTAGCCAAAATTAAAATAATCCTTCTGTTCATAATTTGCATTGGCCTATTCGGCTGGAGTCAAGCAAATTAATGAAGTTATATAATTTAGTTACAAATATCCATAGGAGATTTACTTCTTTTCTAGGACCGCAATCAACATTAGGCTATAAGTGTTACGTTAATGTGCAAATAAGGGGAAACAAATGGATAATCAGAACTCAGTCACTTTATCATTATGATTCAGCCAAGTTACCGTTTGGACGAAATTTTATATCCAGTTGCCAACAATGCGTTACAGAAAAAGAGTCGATAGTAACTTTCTCTAGTTTATACATCTTGTATATGAAAACCGAGACAACAGAATGCTTGCTGAAACGAAGCATATTGTTTACAGTTAGTTAAAAATGTGTTAGGAAAGGGCCAGCTTTGAATTTTATGGTTTCTGTAAAAACCGTGACCGAACTTCCGAGTAATCTGGATCATATCGTAGAATATCAGAGAAACAAATTTAATGTTAAAGGGTCTAAAATGATTGCGTTTACTAGTTTTGAAAACAATGTCCAGAGGATTAAACATTTAGAACACTTCCACAATGATAACTGAGAAGGAAGTAATTTGTATCCGTGATGAAATTCTAAACAAAGTGTGTAATGTATTAAGAAAGAATACAGCAACAATTTCAGACAAAGAGTGACAGCTCTGCTAGCAGGAAGGATTCCCTTCATACATAATCTAGATTCCACCTCGGAAAGTTATTAGGCAGGGCGAGATTAAACTCTACCACCCCGTGCATTACATTAGATCTCATCTTATACATCCCGAGATAGCACCGAAATGTTCCAATCGTAAATATAAGTACGGCTGTGAGAAAAGAAGAGTGGTCCTCATCAAATCGATATTGGGTTAAATTAACTTTATAACCTTGCAGAGTCAAACAAATGGCCCAGAAAGTAGAAGGGGCGAATCCAACACAATTTCCTTCATTTTCGTCTATAGGAAGTTTTGCAAGGCATCATCGGTGGAGTGTGTCATTATAAAAACACGAAAGAACATTAAAGCGCGTTAGAAAGTTTTGTAGATGGTTACTTCATTAGGGCTGGGAGGTTTTAATAGCCGTAACGCCTCGAGGTTAGAGAACAGTAGCAATATTCACGTTCATGGTAAGGGGAACAGCACTGCAATAACAATCTACACAAAGATTACAACAAGAAGTGAGTCGTGGCTTGCTCGCAGTTTTGGCTGCATCGAACCATCACAACAAGTTGGTATCGCCACATTACTACAAATTACACCGCTGCCAGATGCTCACACCACCGTCTCACTTCTTCGTGAACTAATCCAATAAACGCCCTGCCCCTGCAAAATGTTAAAATTCCGACAAAGCTTTTTGCGGTTATACGAGTCAAATTAGTGGTGGCCTTAATACGACCGGAAACGATCTTGAGAACAGACAGTGGAATGAGGCAATCGGATGAGAAAAATAAGAGAATAACCTATGTTCGCCTCTGTATGTTAGATATCCGCGTAAGTGTGCTCCTAACTTCTCAGTGCCAACAATTAAGTAAAATATTGTATTTGATCGCCTAACATTCTGTTCCGTTTACTTTGAAGAAGGGACTCGTGATACGAGCAAAACTTTGGGAAGAAAATCTGCCACTGTGAGTGTTTCGGAGCCTCATGGATGGGCGAACATGCCTTTGAACATAGGCTCTCCACACTAACTGGAACCACAAAACGTTCGGGACCATATTGTAAACATAACTCAGAAAGGCCGTAGTGGTACCTCTCCTTCGAAGAATGCTATTATTTCTGAATTGTATTACTCGGTAAATTTCCAATATGCCTTTACTTTATTGTTAATAGCACAAAAATATTCAGGGGGAAGCAGTTTGTACTATTAAACTTTCGTCGCATATGCCACTGAGATATTGGAATATTTCGGAAGGTTGTGTGAAACAAATCTGAACGTAGGTTTTAAATATGTTTTACGCACAATAAACTTCCTTGCACAGTAAAATTTTATTTTCTCTTATCTTTAATATTATTGGGATTGTTGTTCCCCTTCATCAACTGCTGGTCTAGTTGACGTTAAGCATTAGACTGAAGTTTCTGCAAATCATTTTCGAGCCTCTTGTCTGAATTGCATGGGTTATGCGTACAACATAATCTAAAACCAACTCTATGACACAAAGCAGTGTAGTTATAAGCCACTGAGCGTCGTGCGGGGGAGGGGGCTTGGCATTGGGAGTATGCGGGTTCAAATCCCATCCGGCCATCCAGATTTCGGTTACCCACGGTTTCCCGAAATCACTACAGGTGAATGCCGGTATGGTTACTTCAAAAGGAAACAGCCGAATTCATTCACGTTCTTGTCCTCCAGTCCTATGTCGTCTCCAGTGATCTCGTTGTTGACGGGGTGTAAAGCCATTAGCTAAAAAGGTTATAACCAAAACACGACACGTGGTCGACAGCGTGGGCACGACTATCCTTATTTCCATATGGCTTTACACCTCGTTGACGTCGAGATCATTAGAGCCGGGAAAGGACTGGTAGAAAGGAACGGGAAGAAATTCGGCCATGACGTCATTTAAGGAACCATACCGGCATTGACCTGGAGTGATTTCGGAAAAGCGTGGAAAACCGAAATCTGCACGGGGATTCGAACGCACGTTATCCCGAATGCGAGGCCAGGGAATTATCACTCAACCATCACACTCGATGAGTTTCCTAAATATCAGATGAAGCCTTTTGAAACGGATTATGATCATTTCCTGAAAGATTATTTCTTTTGTTACTTACGCCTACAGGAAAAACAAAACTTTTAGCTGTTTGATTTAAATGCAGAACAATATCTAAGTATATTCATTCGGCGTTTCCTGTGCTTAATGTTCCGTTTGATGATGAAACTATTTTTTTATCGCAAGTTTTTAATATGTTTGCAATTTTATTGAATACATCATTTGTTAAGTTATAAAAACCGCGTGTTATATTTCTGGCTGCTATTTATACCTTTATCTTACTATTATTTTTGGTAAATCCATTGCCAGTGACTATTTTCATCTGTAGGATTCATCGTGAATAGGAGGATGTATTATTGGGAGCACTATTTTCTATTGTTGTGTTTCTTAGTTTTGCATCCTTCATATTTCAGTTAATTTAATAATGTATCCTGGATGATTGGATGCTATATCAATATTTCTCTATTTCTTTAGCAGACAACAGTTTGTTGTGGCCTTATCACTTGGTTTCTGAGGCAATCTTTAAACAACACTTTATTTAAACAACTTCGCTTCTGGATTTATATTAAAATATATAACTTTTGCTGTTAGAGACCCAGAAATACTTCATTTTTAATATCAAAAAATGGATCTTATAAGTTTTTATTTTTAAATTATCCTCCATTCTATCGTGTCTTTCAAACGTGGATAGAGAAAATATTTTGGATCGTAAACGATAGCACTTATTCCACTAAAGTTGTTTCTATTTTTTTTATAACCCTATCTAATCGTTCATAAAGGCTTTTGAGAATTTTCATAAAGGATGATTTATAGTATCCATGAAAGGAATAAAGAAAACAAACTGAAACAGCATCAGATGGTTACGTGCATAGCACTGTCAAGTATTCATAGTTCTTTGGTTACTAATGATTTTAATACCACAGGGTAAAATAACAACGTTTATTAACTAACTTTCTTGTTAGACAATAACGTGGTTTTATCTGATGGAATGAAGAGGAGACAAGGTGGTTGGCTTCGCGTCACATGTGCTGCTGATTCGGGCTCTGCTTGAGGCGTGGGTGGATTTAATTAAGCAATCTGTTCACTGCTCATTGTACTTACATTCTGGAAATGTAATGATTACATGGAGAAATGTTTAACACAATCTTGAAAATGAAATGAAACAAATATGATTTTGTCGCATTGTCTGAAAAAAGGAGACACCGCGAAGAAGGAGGTTAGTAGAAATCGAGTCTAATATATGAAACAGTTTAATTCACTCTGGGTAACAAAAAACCTATAAAGACGGTTTTCAAATTTAAATCAGAAAAAATTTGCTTATTTATGGTTGAACGTGCAACGTACTGAGGTATTCGAATGACTACGTAACTTGCTCCCATACATCTCGACACGAAACATTTTATCACACCGACGGAGATTTTGTTGCATTTTTCAAGATTTGCCCTGATATTTTCTTTTCGTTTAACATCATATCGCTATTTACTGTATACCGACTGACTTTAACAAAGGAGCACAATTAACTGGGAGCGATCTCATTATTCGTTTAGGATGTACCTTATGACTTCATTGGTTGTTCCTGATTCAGTTTTGATAATCGCCATTATTTTTGCTGCTTTGCAGTCGTAAAAAACATATCGATTTTCATGGGAACTTAGTAACATGCTTGTAAGAAATGGTGCCATTTTTCTGAGTACTCAGTGACTTAGGAATATTTAGGCTCGTTCAGCAAATCATCGACTTCATAAGAGAGATATTGTTGTATTATCTTAACAAAATATTAGAATGTCTTTAGAGTTTTCTGTTCTGCTTGTAGGGAGCAATCATATGGACTTCTGCCTTCACTGCTTTCACTTCTCTGCAGAACAACAATACATATACCTAAAATAGTTATTGTCTTTAGTGCTATCAGATCAGTTTTAGATTATGAGGCTTCATATCAGTACGATTGCTGTAAATGATAGCACCCGAGTATCCAATGTAAAATCCAAAATAAACAATTGTTTCTTAAAACATATCTGAATATTCATATCAGTAATACCATCAGACTCCAAGACTGTCACCAGTCCTAGAAATATGCCAAATTCGATTTTTAATTTTACTTGCAATTAAAGAACTTAAAATAAAAACTCCAAAAAGGTGACAATAGTTGAGAAGGTAAATTTCCATTAGGGAAAATGCTCCATTGCGATTAAATTACATAAAAAACTTTCTATCAATACATAACCATTATTGATAAACAATCATGAATTAATTTCCAATTCATCAGTAAAAATCGTTCATGATTTTGTCAGTTCGTGTCATTAGAAAGCAGTTAGCGGTGTTCTGTTAGGGGAAACTTTAACAAAAGCTTCTTTTCTTATAAGTCTGGTAACACAAGATCAACATGGAAACGAGAATGTGAGCCACACCGTGCCTAGCTGTATGGTGGATGCGGCTTCGATTCCCGGCCGGCCATTCAGATGTGGGGTACGCATAGTTTCTGGAAGTGATGTGAAACCTAGCATGATTCGTCTACCGCCTCTAATACACTTGAGTAATATGTTACCAATAGATGCAATAAAAGCTGTTTGTTGTTCACTACTAAAAGGAAAAGCTGAAAGATACAAGCGATCATTCGTTAGGTCTCTATAGGGTGTCGACGTAAACGTCATTAGAGTCGGGACGAGATTGTAGGCAAAAAATGACAAAGAATTTTTTTTTTTTTTTTTTTTTTTTTTTTTTTTTTTTTTTTTTGGGTTTGATTTTGGTAACCGACGGAAAACTGGTCTAGATGACCGCACCGATAATCAAACCCGCATCCTTCCTAGTGACACGCCTAATCGTTACAGCTCACTCACCGAATTAATTATTAATGTGTTTATGTGATTAATGAAATTTGGTCTTCAAAAAACTAACAATCCATTATCACTTTTCATAAGGTGTAAAACCTTTTTTTCTGCTTTACGTGTTCAACTACGAATCAAAATTTTTAAGTCGTTGTTGTATGTGTTTTATGTTAACCAATGGCTTACGTAAAACCAAGTTATTTCATTTTGCTGAAAGTACAGAAAACTGTATGAGTATCTGCTTGACTAAACAATCATATAGTTCTGCTCACATGTGAAATACTGGCACGTTATAACTTTTTTTTAACGTGAAAACGTCTATCCGCTCATTAAGTACAGTGATAGCCGGTGGAACTTTCTTGTGTTTCGAAATACCGTCAGATTTGAATCGCTAATAACTATGAGACTAATAATACGCTAGTAACGTTTGAGTCCACGACGGGTAGGGCATGTCAGTACGAGTGCGTCGTGCAGCATTTGTTTGGCTGTGATGTCACCGTACTAGTGTGAGTGCACGTTGGCAATTGTTTGAAATTGGCTTTGGCTAATGTCATAAATTAGTATAGTGTGAAAATGCATTCAGCTAGGACGTTAATTAAAGTGTTATTGTAAAGAGCTCACGAAGCACTGCTAGGAGCCAAAGTGAAATAATAAAACTATTCCTCGAAATATTGGTAAAGATCGATATTAAATTGAAAATCACAAAAAATAATTATGTAGTCTCATATGAGTCGTAAAAATGCTCGGAATTACATAAAACGCAAATTGGAAGAAAGCTCGCGTCAAAAGGAACCCAAGGAACCTGAAAAGTTTAGGGCCGAAAAATGCAAGAGCTAAGACGGAGTCGAAAGAAAGAAAAAGTCATAGCTGGCCCGTCGGACATACAACGTCTGCACCAATGTTTAGACGTCGTTGGAAAGCAAGAGATCTATGACAACGTGACAGCGCCAGATAAGTACGTATTTTATTCGTTCTTATTTATTTTACTTATACCATACTTCCAATTTATGATCATGTGAATTTTTATTTAAATCCTTTCTATTAATATTATAATTAATTGATTAATCGTGATGGATCTCATGTCCCTGTGCAAATTTCCCTTTATATCTACTTAGGATTCATTCAGATTTTTGCTTTAAAATCCTTTACAGTCTGAGGTATACCATTCATAACTCGCCTACTTAAATGCTAATTTATTATGACTTTATCACGACGTTTTCGCGAAAAATCTAAAAATCTATGATTGACCCTAACTGCAAGTTTATGTCTTTTTTTGCGTATAGTTGTACGCCTCGTCCACTTTGAGCTTACTACAGGCATGCGAAGGACTGAGGGCAAGGAAAGGAAAGAAACTTGGCCATAGCCTTTTGAAGGAATCATCTCGGCATTTGCCTGGAATAATTTCGGGAAACCAAGGGAAATCGAAGTCTGGATGGCCGGACGCGGATTCAAACCCGCGACTTCCAGAACGCGAGGCCAGAGCGTTACAGCTCACCAACCATGGTAAATGTTGACGAGAAGCTATGGCTTACGTAAAACAACCATCCTTACATTCACTTATACCACTATCGGGAAATCACAGAAAACCTGAATCTAAATGACCAAATTGTTAGTTGTAAATCACTTTAGAATCAATTCAGTTTATGTAAAAAAAATGTATTTGAAAGTCGTCAAAAATGCATATATACTGTATCTACGGTTATCCTTCTTCTAAATTCTGAGAACGATCCAAAGTAACCAGACATCATGAACTGTTTTGTGGGTTGACTCCAAGTCAGTTGAGGTGGTGTCCGGTGAATTCGGTTACCATATCAACAATATAATTGATGCAGCGAAGCGGCAGTTGGGGTAAGCTGACAGACGAACTGTCCGCCAAACACTTAATGAGCGGATGAACGAGCCGCATCAAAGCGACATCTTGCGATGCGACATGAGCTTTGTGAGCACCTGCCACAAAGGCTACCGGCTTTCGCTTCAAAGCAGCGCTAATCCACTGCATTTGTTTGTACTGCATAGCGACGGTCTGTACTGGATTCGACAGAACGCACCGGAGTTCTTTTGCTTCTCCATTACATTTTTAATCTGGATCCTTTAACAGATGGGAAAGGTAATAAGAGGGGAAGGCAGAAACACACCCAGTCACACGAAACTAAGCATTTTACATACTACATAAAACCAAATTTTGTTTTCCATGTTCGTGGCTCATTGTTATTGCTATTAGCAGTGTAACGTCTAACTGAAAAGGTTCTCAGGTTAATAGATGACATTCCGTCATCAGTAACTTCATATCCCTTGTTACGAGTAATAACTTGAATTACTAACTGCTTACTTGGAAAGGATTTTTTGACGCTACTCATTGCCTTGTTTGTGTGGATCTTGGCGCGTGAGTGGTAACGTACGTTCGAGCGTGGCGTTTGTAAGCGCGTGGGTTCGGTGGGTTCGGCCCCTGGTTCAGATATCAATCAATTTAACAAGTTTTTTTTATGGCTTTACGCCTCGTCGTAGTCGAGGTCATTAGAGGCGGGATGGGACAAGGAATGGGAAGTAATTCAGCCATGGTCTTTTTTTAAGGAAGCATCCCGACATTCGCCTGGAGTGATTTGGGGAAACCATGGAAAACCCAAATCTGGATGCCCGGACGGGGATTCGAACAGCCGTCCTCTCGAATGCGAGGCAAGAGTGTTAATCGCTCACCCACCACGTTCGGTTAGCAAGTTTTAACGATAGTTCTGGCATAGTTCTTCATAAAGACCATGACTGCAATCTCCTCCCTCCCCCCCCCCCACAGCTCAAATGTTCTTGTGTTGACGAGGGGTGAAAGACACTCACTCCCCCCCCCCCCCAAAAAAAATCATTTGTACTACAAAGCTAGTACAGCTTTGTTTCATTTTCAATAACTTTATTTAACTGCTCGTTTCATGTACTGAATTTTTCTTCTTGCTGAATCAATGTCGTCAATAAGTCCATAAATTATTCTTTTTTTATTATTTAGTTGACTTTAAAACGTCTAGCAAAACATGCTATACAGTATTTTGTTGTTTTTTTAATCTATATGACTATTTACATTGCCTGATGTGAGGGCAATCCAGTTGGATTCATCTGTATCTATGTTACTTATAATACACATTCATCATATAGTGACACGTACAACAGTTTTGATACAGAAATAAAGAAGTGGTTAAAGTAGATTTAAAGTTGACACGTTGTGAAATATTTTTGCTTTAAAATTAGGAGGTAATTCAATTTTCCACCATAGGGATTAAGATATTGATACAATTAATATTGCAAGTACAAAAGTCATATATGAACGAAAATGATAATAAATTTAATGCGTGTTAATAATAATAATAATAATAATGGCACTTGTGTAGGAAATGAGATTTCATGACATTCTTGGAGTGTTCAAGGAGGCTCGGAGGGCAGCTTTGTCGTCTTCTCTTACGACGTCTTGTGGAAGGCGATATGATTTTAGGCGTGGTTGTGATACTGAACTCCTGCCTAAATTGTAGAACTGGGAATAGTGTTCAGGTAATTTATTATAAACTACCGTGCACTGTAATTACTGTAATGTTGAAATAAGGTGTGTTATCCTCAATGTATCGATTTGTTGTCACAAGGAGACGCAATATTATAAGGTTCATTATTAACTGCTGATTTGACTTTTCATAATCCTGATGACCCACCAAAATCAGCTAACTGAGCAATATCAAATGACTCCCGCTGTGTAATGACACGTGTCAGCAGAAAATCATTGGAATTCAGTGGTTGTCAAATCAACAGTGAGCGAGCTGTGGCTAGTTTGTAGGGAATCCTGCCATGATGTTTCTCTCCTAGTTCTTGTTGTTATTACAGGCACGAGGTTTTGGCCAATCCGACAATATTGAATTAAACAGACATGTTGCGAAAACGTAAACAGATCCGTTTTAAATACGTACGGCTAACAGGGTTTGGCGTTGGTTCAGGGCACCGTGCAAACGCGGAGGTCGGGCTTTCGAATCTGGGCAACGGCGCACATTTTAACGAACCTCTCAGCGCGCATGCGGCCTGCTGTCTCGCTCACTGTTCGTAGCCGAGCATCATCGTAACTATATATATTTACCGTAAAATTAAAAATGGAAACATTTAGCAGCACAGGGTTCCTTTCCGGTGACCGGGTTCAAATCCCGGTTTCTGCTGGAATTTTTGCTCGCGATTAAGCTGAGTTTCAACTCTGGCAAAGCTTTGTTTTGTTCAAGCTATGTACCTTTGGACGCTCTGTGCGTCCGATTACTCGGTGTGGCTACTGGTTAGGGCTCTCACAGCGTTGTGAAGGTCACATGATATTACCATTTACACTGAACATCTATTTGACAAACAGTTAAATGTTTAGCTGGAAGAGAACTTTTTAAATTAATAATTAGTAGCGGTGAAGAATAGGGTGTGCAGCAGAGGCATGAAACAAGCTAAGGTCAACGTCAATTCCACAAAAGAAACAACAACTATAAACACAGTAATTCGTGCTGCCATGTAACAACACATCAGAACTGTACACAGATGTCTTGTAACAATAGAGACAGACTTGAAAACATTTGTTACAGTGAAGGGGATAGTTCAGTGGTCACCGGTTTTAGTCCAACCTAGGGCATGGGCATTTTTAAGTTTTATGTGTATCTTGAGTCGTTCTTGCTATGGAGAGTAAAATTAATTGCTTTGGAATGATTAATAAACTTGTAACTAGCTTAATTGTTACAGAAACCCAATGATTTTTAAATGACCTTCAACTTTTTTTTTATCACAGCTGTAAATTCTCATGAAAGATTTATAAATATTAGTTAAAACCAAACCAGTA
Organism: Vandiemenella viatica; assembly: GCA_031002005.1. Lineage (NCBI taxonomy): Eukaryota > Metazoa > Arthropoda > Insecta > Orthoptera > Morabidae > Vandiemenella > Vandiemenella viatica. The sequence continues at coordinate 156,514,937 of CM061921.1, forward strand.
GTTCTTAAATTAGCGCAAATGTGTTCTTAACTAACAGAAATCTATTGAGTTCTGCAGTTATTCTGTTCAGGACGTAATGAGGGACTACTGGAAAACCCACATACTCCAAAATGCAAGTTCAACGGCTCAGAATTTCCGATAGAGAAATAGGTAGGAACATTATCACGTTATCGCCTGAGAAATAATACTTCAGTCTCTAACCACTATAATGATAACAAGCCTTTACGTTATACAGTGAGGCCAGTATCATCATACCGAGCGTGGTGGGTGAACGGTTAGCGTTCTGGCCTCGCATTCGGGAGGACGTGGGTTCGAATCCCCGTCCGGGCATCCAGATTTGGGTTTTCCATGGTTTCCCCAAATCACTCAAGGCGAATGCCGGGATGCTTCCTTCAAAAAGGCCATAGCCGAATTCCTTCCCATTCCTTGTCCCCAGTCCCATCCCACCTCTAATGACCTTAGCCGTCGACGAGGCGTAAAGCCGTAAGAAAAAAAAAACGGTGTCTTCATACATCGACTTCTTTAAATGTATCCAGAAAGCGAGGTCATACCACCAGAAATTTCTGTTTCATACGTGTAAATGAATATCTTTTGAAAAAACATCAGCTGATACCTATTCCGCTAAAGTCTAGCAAGTTACCATGATAGGGTAATCCACAATCAGTTAAATGGCTTGAGAGTATTTAGGGCGTGAGGACTGAAAAGATTGCAGCATGTTTTCATATGCATACATATATATCAACTACAGTTATAACTTACTGCCGAAAGTAAGTTACGTCATTTTTTCTGTAGTCAGGCATTAGAGAGAAAAAGTCAAGATGTGTTCGTTGATTTCAGTCCTTTTTATTTAGTACTACTTGTTTTGTCCCTTTAAAAGATGCACTTTTATCGCTGTTACTTAATAACGGACAAGAAATGAATATCACTGGTTAAAATTTCCCGGCTTTGACGACAGTACAAGAAGTGCGACTAATTTGATTAGAGTGTAACTTCCACAGTGACACGAATTTTCTGTTAATGTAGAGACCGAAAGCATTATTTCCTCGTATCTTCTTACTACCCACGCTTTGTCTGAACAACTTTTGTCTTCTCTCTACATAGAGTTATTTGTATAAAAACTGATACATTAAAATCAGAGAGCAATTACCTCCTCTAAAAGCGCGATTTGATATCAAGAGGGAGGGCAGGGTTATAAAAACATAACGGGAAGCGGTATGTGTTTGTTTCCACACCTCACAAGTTATAAGATACAGGGTGTTTCAAAAATGACCGATATATTTGAAAAATCAATAAAAACTAAACGGGCAGAGATAGAAATACACCGTTTGTTGTAATATGCTGGGGACAACAGTAAATTTTCAGGCAGACAAACTTTCAAAATTAGTTACAATTTTCTACAACAGATGGCGCTGCAGTCTGGAAAAATCTAAAGTACGATATTTTCCACATATCCACCATGCGCAGCAATAATATGGCGTACTCTCTGAACGAAATTACCAGAAACCTTTGTAAACATGTCAGGCGGGATGGCTTCACATGCAGAAGAGATGCACTGCTTCAGTTGTTCAATTGTTTCTGGATTGTGGCGGTACACCTGGTCTTTCAAGTGTCCCCACAGAAAGAAGTCACAGGGGTTCAGATCTGGCGAATAAGGAGGCCAATACACGCCACTTCCTGTGTGTGTGGAATAGCCCAAAACAATCACAAGATCATCTATATCTTTCAAATCGCCTGCAGCGCCATCTGTTGTTGAAAATTGGGGTAATACCAAGATGGGGATACCGCTGCGGCCTCGCGTAGCAATCACACAGATCACGTGGTATATATTACCATCATTGTGACGTATGGTCCAGGCTGCATTACAACGTAAACTCAAAAGATGATTGACGAAATCATATTTTATAAATATGCGTTTCGGTCGTAATGCAGCCTGGACCAAAGTGAAACGTAACCATAACGCACGACATTGCAGATATCCAATTTTCAGATCATATCTATAACTGTTACAGTGTTGGAACGTGCAGACTGAATACGTTACAATGATGTCATATACACTACGTGATCTATGTGTTTACTACGCGAGGCCGCGACGTTATCCTCATCTTGATATTACCCGAAAATTGTAACTAATTTCGAATGTTTTCTGCCTGAAAAATTACTGTTGTCCCAAGCATATTGCAACAAACGGTGTATTTCTATCACTGCCCGTTTAGTTTTTATTGATTTTTCAAATATTCCGGTCATTTTTGAAACACCCGGTAGTAATAACAACACACACTAAACTGGAAGGATAGGACGAGACTTGTAAGCATGCGACTGTTCCCACGTGTAGGACACAAGCGCAGGCGCGGATCAGTGAACTCGACGCTCAGCTGTGCACAGAGTAAAAATAGGACAGAGTGTACGGCACTATCTAGAAGGCAGAGCACTTAATGGTTATCACTCACGCATAATCGATGAGTGGGTCAGCGTGGTGGCTGCGACGGCGACTGCCCCCACGTCTGGACGCTGCAGCTTGCAGCTTGCATCTGCCAGCATGCTTTTCCTTGCTGGGCCTCATTGTTTACAATTCATCTATCCACTGTATACACTCCGCTCCGGCGCTACAATCAACAACCACACAGCCAGCCTCCCCACCATTCCTCCCGCCGTCCACGGACACGCGAAAAAAAAAAAGAATCCGAAAAGGGAAGGGGGCGATTTTCTGGAAGGAGGTGGGGGGCGGGGGGTGGGGGGCTAGGGGGAGTGTGCGGACACGTGCCTTTTTATTCGGCACCCTATTCTAATTACCCCCGTCAAACACTCAAAGGGCGAGGGAAGGGCGACGTAGCACAGTGAAAAGGGACTCGGGGCGTCACTGAGAATTTTTCTGCCTTGCAGTAGTCATCAGTAGGATAAATCGATACAGTAGTGTTATTTGTAGGGGGAGGGAAGGGGCGCAGCGCGGGGATTTTCTGTTAGCAAGACGCGAAGAGAGGCCGGACGCTGCGTGGAATATCTGAAGAGAGTTATCTCACACTGTCGGCCGCAACTCACAACTCAAATTATATCTACATAAAAATACTACACTCGCGTTTTATCTCTCTCCACTTGCTTGCTGGTAGAAGACTGTACGGAAGCCTCTGACATTATATTAGTCTCTATGAACTGCTTGTGTACTGGACGTTCACGGTAAGCATAACGAGTGTAATATGCCTACTGACATTCATAAATACGATGCGAGAACAATCATACTTCCTTAAGACGTCGAATGTTATTACGAATCCAAGTGAAAAGATTCTAACAATAAAAAGAAATCAGTGATGATCTGATGTAATTTGTGTCGTAGTTGTGTTTAGCTGTCTCATGTACGCGACGTTACACGACGTGGTGCAAGGAACGGCAAGGAATGCGGCCATAGTATGTCGAAAGAACCATCCCGGCATCTGGCTGGAGAGATTTCGGGACACCATGGAAAACCGAAATCTGGATAGCTGAACGAGGACTGGAACCTGCGTCCTCCCGAATGCGAGGGCAGAGCCTAACAGCTCACCGACCACGCTTCGTGTTATGGACGAAGAGACAAGTGGCAAGTGAATATTGCCACCATCCGCATTCCAAATATCATTTGGAGCATGCAACCGTTAAATGAGCTTAACTGTGATACTGATAATTTTATATAGATATTGACTTTATGTGTAAGCAAAAGTCGTATACAACAAAAAGGTATTGCCTTCCGATCTCGAACCGATAGGTCTGCGGTTGTGATGGATTACGTCAGACTAAATCTAATTTAATGTCTACTTTATTTAAATTTCTGCATAATATGCACTTAATTATTCTGTCCACGTTAAGCTTATGGATAATGGAACACAAATAATATAACTGATTCGACTTTGCGGCATTGTCAACATCTGTGGCTCTTAAAAAGCAAATAGAAGAGGGAAAACAGTAATCGAAATTTGTCAACCACAATACATTTTTAAAAATCCGTGATGGAGGTAATATCACCGAGTACCATAATGACTGCTTGAAGGTAGCTAGGAGGTGACGATACCTCTGTAATCAGCGATGGCTAGAGCTTGTTACATCTGACTTCCTATCGATGTCATTGTTAAAGGTAATAACCCTACAAATATAAAATACCTGTCATTTAAAACTAAATGCTTGAACTTGGGGCTCTAAAATTTTGGATTTTAATTCGTAAAACAGAATCACTGAAAACGTTTCAAGAATCTCAAATACAAAAAAGAAAGAATTTTCTACTCTGCAAAACAGTAATTATAGTACTTTACCATAGCAATGAATATGGCTAGTCGGAGATACGGAAAAAAATGCAAAATAGTACACGAATAATTTAAACACTGCGTCTAATTTTCTACGATACAAATTTATGTAATGCATTCCAGCTTAAATAATTATTTTTTGACATCTGTATGTTTCTTAAGTAACGTAAAGGGAGCGAGATTGCAAAAATGCAACCAAATTTCAACAGTGATAGGCGGGTGGAATTTCAGGCATAATTTTCGCCAGGTGTGGTCACATTTTTGATCCATGTTACAGTTTAATAAACGAAAGACTAATTCGTACACAGAAAACCTCTTTCCGAAAAGAATACAGGGAACCTTTGAATAAATTAATAAGAGGCAAATAACACTCATGAATATTAATTAATAACACAAAAGCCACTATAGGCTTATTACATAAAGTGAAAAAACCATAGCTAAATGAGAGAGTGTGAGAAACTCATGAACTCGGGGTAAAATTACCATAAATAGAAACCGATTCTGGTTGAAAAGTCATGTGATTTATTTTAACCTAAATTAATCTATATACACGGTCAATTGAAACACAATGGCAAAAAAAAAAAAAAAAAAATATGTATTAAGTGACCTTTCATACAATTTTTAGTTTGCTGTAAATATTTAGGTAAGAATTGACCACATTTATAGTAGGTGTCTGCTTTAGTCTTCCTTTTACAAGGAGTTCCAGGTTCGGATTTAAGCATTCATTTGATATTTGATGTGATGAAGTGAAAGTACTGACAGTTTATGTTCGCATTTGCGATACGTTTGTTTGTCGAGAAGTAAGAAACTTGCGCTCAAAATTTCTGACTTCGGGTTTCTTTCGTTTTTACAGCCCACAGATTTACTTCTAGTATCAAGAACACTTCCAGGTAAAATTACACGTAATAAGGCTCGCGTTCGAAGTTCCAACACGCCACACAGCAGATTTATCTGCCAGACTAACCCAATTTACTTGAGTAAGCGGAGGCAATAAAAATCCCAATTGGCATTCTCAGAGACGAGATCCAATGACGTGATATTTTGGTAGCTACGCTCCTTTGCTACCACATCAAACAGACGTGATGATAGCATTAAGCTGCCACAATCGATGTTCCTGTATCAGAGATTTCTGTTTCCTTTATTGTTGTTCAGCTTAACCTGACAAATAACAAACTCACTTAGCTAATAGGAATGTTCCAGAGAGAGGTTACGAGGTTATATAGTAGAACCATACATCCGAAATTTGAGTAATAAACTAGTAGCTGCGATTATTTGAGTAAATGAAAATCATATCTGAATGAAATATACACAGATCTTAATTACATGTAAATGCTTCGTAATATAGAGGTGTTAAATATATTATCACACCTGAAAAATTTCTTCATAGCAATCTGAGGTAAGTCTTTTTTATATTATTTAAATAAGACATTTTGCATTAATTTGGAGATTGGCGCAACTCCATCGGTGATTAAAATTTTTTTAAAGTGTGTTACGAACTAAGATTAACTACAGGAAATGAGTGACTGAGATGAATAAAATTTTAACTGACAGTAAATGTTTCATTATGTAGAAAGTGGTCACAAAGTTAATGTTTACGGGTATAGCTTCCAATTGTTACGATGTTAAACCTGAGAGTAGTTAAAACAACAGCTTTTCATTTCTTTGATTGAATCATATATGAACGAAACTCTTTTCTAAAACAGTATATATGAAAGACGCGATACGATGACGTTCTTGAATGACCCACATAAAGAAATAAAGCTTCTATTTCTTACAAAAATATTGTTCATGAGGATGAAATATAATTTGGCGTAGGATTAACTCAACGTGTTGACATAGGCGTACATAATGAGACTGTTTGAGTGTATTCCTTTGGCTGCTTGTTGGACCTGAATTGAGCCATCCTAATAAAGTCCCTCTGAAGTACTAAGCTATACACTACAAAAACGCGACAGTGCACTACTACATGGTTAGCATTTTTCAAGCTGTTTACTTCGTAGTAACGCCAGCTAGTCGGCTCTGCAATACCACTAACTGTAAATAAATAATGTTATCAGGCAGTACTGGAACTTGAAAGCATTGATTAAATCAGGATCTAGCTTTATTTTTATGCCTATATAAAGGTACCGATCAGTCGATTGAGTAACTCACTACGAACTAGACGAACGGGGTTCAAATCCCGATGAAGAAAAAGATATTTATTCGCACTGAAAAGGATCCCCACTCGAATTGAGCCAACCACCTCGGCTGCAGTGCTTAGGTCGTGGCCTACGAATCCATTAACATATGAGACGAAGAGGCAGCGATGGACTTCACGACTTTACGCCTTATGCTGCCGAATACAGAGTGTTGTCGTGCATTTTATATTACTTTTTTTTTAGACAATCAATCTAAATAATAACGGTTTTTTAGGAACATAGGTTGTAAGAAATTACGTGCTGCGCGATTCAATATTCACCTTTAATTTTTTTTTTAATTTAATTTAATTGCAATGGAGCACACGCTCCGGTGGCAATTTACCTACACAACCAACTTCCCCCTATCCTACACTCACCTACATTTGCCCTCTACAAATTTTAACTTTAAATTCTTTTAACGTTTTCTGTAGGTTATTCATCATTCCCCTTGGTAACTCATTCCAATCCCTGACACCCTTACCTAAAAAAGAAAATCTTCCCACACCCTTGTGCCTGAAATCGAGTGCCAGCTTGTGGTCATGGTCACCTTTTCCCTTCCATGAACTACTTTTCATACCTACTGCAATATCTTTCCATGCCTCATCGCCAGTATACGCCTTGTACACTCCCATTACCCTCCTCATCCTCCTCCTGTCTTGCAATGAATCCCATTCCAGCTCCTTTATCATATCTGTCACTGATTGCATACGAATCCATTAACATATGAGACGAAGAGGCAGCGATGGACTTCACGACTTTACGCCTTATGCTGCCGAATACAGAGTGTTGTCGTGCATTTTATATTACTTTTTTTTTTAGACAATCAATCTAAATAATAACGGTTTTTTAGGAACATAGGTTGTAAGAAATTACGTGCTGCGCGATTCAATATTCACCTTTAATTTTTTTTTTAATTTAATTTAATTGCAATGGAGCACACGCTCCGGTGGCAATTTACCTACACAACCAACTTCCCCCTATCCTACACTCACCTACATTTGCCCTCTACAAATTTTAACTTTAAATTCTTTTAACGTTTTCTGTAGGTTATTCATCATTCCCCTTGGTAACTCATTCCAATCCCTGACACCCTTACCTAAAAAAGAAAATCTTCCCACACCCTTGTGCCTGAAATCGAGTGCCAGCTTGTGGTCATGGTCACCTTTTCCCTTCCATGAACTACTTTTCATACCTACTGCAATATCTTTCCATGCCTCATCGCCAGTATACGCCTTGTACACTCCCATTACCCTCCTCATCCTCCTCCTGTCTTGCAATGAATCCCATTCCAGCTCCTTTATCATATCTGTCACTGATTGCATTCTGCGATAATTTCCAGAAAACAAATCTAGCAGCCCTTCTTTGCACCTTCTCCAACTCCTGTATTTGATACTCAAAATGTGGGTCCCATACTACACTACCATATTCGAGCAATGGTCTGACCAAAGTTTTGATACGATACGCGCTGGTCATGGAATGTTTGCCTACAAGTTATATTCTCAATGTCTAAAAACTGTTATGGCCGAGGTTCTTTAATTTACCGTGCGTGGGATTTCACTATACTAACGTTTCGGTCCTCATGTTATGACATTCATAAAACGTCAATCATCACGGCAATCTGACGCTATAGTAGTAGAGCTAGTGTACAATCCTACCTAAACAGGCATATTTGCTGTTTTACGGCTGCTAAAAGAAACGAACAACTTATCAGATTACAACATTAGGGCAAACGGTTGTGACAAATCTCTTATCCCATTTACTGTTATAGAGGTAGTGTTTGCATTTTCGCACGTGGATTTTTTTTATAAATTAATATTGTGCATCAGAATCGAATCATGCCACAAGAATGACAAAGGAATAGAAAGACATTATCACAAAGTACCTGGCATATTTTGTTACAGACGCAAAAGGCAAGAGTATACACTTCTTATTTTTGGGTTACTTATAGCCGACTTAATGTTTGTGTTTCAAGATAACTTAATTCCAGCACTATAATTCCTAAGTTTGTTTCTAGGTTGGTCCATATCTACAGCTACTATAATCATAATGATGTCGTATTTTAAAGTTTAAATTCAAGTTCTTTAAAATAATTGAATTATTTAAGGATGTGTTAAGAACTCATCGCGATTAACAAGAAAGCACACGAAGAAATATGATAAGGCAAGGTATACTACTACACTAATCAGAAATAATAATTGTGTCTCTATTCTGTTACATGTTTCTTGCGATATTCCCTCCTTTCACTTACTAAGCAAGTGGTAATGGTCTACTTAAACCCGATTACTGCTCAGAATATTAGATAAGTCATCACTCAAATTAGAGGTAATTATGGAGGCTTAGCCAATTTCAGAGGCGGAATCCCCATCAGTAGCAACATTGAACGACAAAACCTCTACCGCGACTTTACCGGACAATATGCGTTCTCTAAATGAGAACACCCAATTAAAGCTCCACAACCACGCCAAGGGCGGCTTCCAATTCACTAATCCGCCAGATAATGTAGAATTATAAGCCCTAGAGCAGAGGAGATCGGAAAGTGCACGCTGAGGAGATTTTCTCTTTCGAAAATTTCTTACACTTTCAGCCTAGAAAAAGTAAGCTATAGCACTTTTATAAGTAACATAGAAATGGTTAAAAAAATCTGCTTTCGTTTTCCTGTAACTAAAGAAAAATTAGGGTTTGAATTTACAACCAATAATGATATTCTAAAAGATGTCTCGCATTATTCATAATCTCAGATTTCTCCCTTCAATGGAAGGAACTCAAATGTCTACAGAGTGTCATTGTGACATAATGAGTTCACCCTAACATTCGCTGAGACACGGTGGTTATGAAAGTCAGACAGGGAAAATAGTTTATTTCTATTTGTACAAAACCCAAATGAGGTTACAAGCCAACAACAGCAAATCGACAGCTTGATCGATTTTAATATTCAGGTTTGGCCAATTTTACGTTTAAATGAGGGGCCAGCCACCAACGATGGACAAATAGGTTTATTAAATGGTCCTTCAAGAGTTTATGAATTGTATGACTTTAGACAATAACAGTTTATTCAGCCAGAGTTTAAATCGTGAAATTTGTATAATACTGTTTTTGCCTGTATTTATTACTAAATTTTCACACTCGTAGCTTTCGGAAGTGAAAAGTTCCACAACATAAACAGGTCGAAGAATATGTGAGGTAAAGTAATTTAATCTACGGAATAATTCCTACTATTTGAACATTTCTTAATCTTACACGATTCCGTGCTTCCAAACATGGAACGAAACATGTTGGAGAAAGCAAGGCACTGTTAGCTGTGTCTCACCCAGTAAGTACTACATACCTTTAAACTCCGACAACAGAGGTAAGGCGAATAACGAAGAATGTAAAGAGTTGGATGCAATTATTTAAGCCGTTTACGACCAAACATGATCTTTTCAGTCAAAAATTTTTCCCGGATTCCACGGACGATGCTCTAGCAGCATATGGACTTCTGCTGTAAATGAATTGAGCACTGCTTTCCAGTTTGACCCCTGATGAACAGACCCCGGACACCCTCTTACCACTGGGATTTGAAAGTTACCAGAAGTATATCGGGAAGCAGAAGCGAGCAGAAAACTTCTGCAATAAGGAGACAAAGGGTTTTCCGAGAAAATGTAATCCAAAGATTCGTCAGAAGATGGTAACGGAACTTTGGATCACCGAAATATCGTGTGGAAATACCATAATCACATTACAATGACTTCGCTCAGGGAAAAAACAGAAAAAATGTAAATTCGTCCCCTCCTCAAATTGCTTCGCCAATCGGGAATGTTCAGGTAAGAGTCATTAGATAAAACATAACCCAAACATTCTAAGAGGAAGAAGTGAAATGTACAAAGTATATATTTTTTTTTTTGCTGTCGTCAGTCTTTAGACTGGTTTGATGCAATCCTCCATCCCTTCCTATCCTGTGCTAACCTCTTCATTTCTACATACCCCTTACAATCCACGTCCTCAATTATCTGCTTCATATATTCTAATCTCTGTCTACCTCTACAGTTCTTACCTTCAACTGTTCCCTCCACTAACAAATTAACCAATCCAGCATGTCTCAAAATATGACCTACCAGCCTGTCTCTTCTTCCTGTAAGCTTCTTCCATAAACTTCTTTTCTCACCCATCATTTCTAAAACTCGTTCATTTCTTACTTTGTCTGTCCACCTAATTTTCAGCATTCTTCTGTAGCACCACATTTCAAATGCTTCAAGTTTCTTTCTTTCCGGTATTCCTAAAGTCCATGTTTCGCTACCGTAAAGTGCTGTGCTCCACACATAGAGTTTTAAGAAGTTCTTTCTAATTCCTAGATCAATATTTGAAACTAAAAGGTTTTTCATGAAGGCTCTTTTTGCTAGTGCTATTCTGCTTTTAACATCATTCCTGCTTCGGCCATCGGTTGTAATTTTGCTTCCCAAGTAACAGAACTCACTTACTTCTCCTATTGCATCAGATCCTATTTTTATATTTAATCTGCTAGTATTGGTGTCATTTCTGCTACATTTCATCACTTTTGTTTTACTTTGATTTATATTCAGTCCAAAATCTTCCTTCAGTATTTTGTTCATGCCATTCAATAACTTCTCAATATCCTCAGCCCTCTCTGCTAATAAGACAATGTCGTCAGCAAATCGTAGCATACTGATTTTTTCTCCCTGAAAACTTATGCCACCTGGAAATTTTTCTTTGACTTTCTTCATTGCTTCTTCTAAATACAAGTTGAATATTAACGGGGATAGACTACAACCTTGTCTCACACCCTTTTTAACTGATGCATGTCTCTCGTGATTCTCTACTTTTATCACAGCCACTTGATTCTTACATAGTTTATAGAGGATTCTTCTATCTCGATACTTTAGACCTGACTTCTTTAAAATTTTGAACATCTTGTCCCACCTAACATTATCAAAAGCTTTTTCTAAATCAACAAATGCCATAAAAGTATCTTTGTTTTTCTTGATCCGCCCTTCAAGTATTAATCTTAAAGACAGAATTGCTTCCGTTGTACCGCGATTTTTCCTAAACCCAAACTGATCTTCACCTACTATCTCTTCTACTACCCTTTCCATCCTTCTGTATATTATTCTGGTCAGTAATTTTGAAGCATGTGATGTTACACTAATTGTGCGATAATTCTCACATTTGTCAGCTTGTGCTTTCTTTGGAAGTATGAAGATGATATTTTTATTAAAATCAGTTGGAATTTCTCCTGTTTCGTAACTTTTTGATATCAGCTTGAATAATCTTTCGATTCCTTCCTCTCCTAGAGATGTAAGAAGTTCTGCAGGGATCTCATCAATTCCAACTGCCTTATTTGCTTTTAAGTCATTCAGAGCTTTATTAAATTCTGTCCTCAAAACAGGATCTCCTAAGTCATCCATGTCGACATCGCCTTCCTTTTCCAATACACTATTGTTCAAGTTGTCCCCAACATACAGTTTCTCAATGTATTCCTTCCATCTGTTAGCTCTATCTTCTGACCTTAAAAGAGGTTTCCCATCGGCAGCTTTAATGTTCATACCTCTTTTCTTCATTTCTCCAAAATTCTGTTTGATCTTTCTATATGCAACATCTACTTTTCCTGCAACCATTTCCTTTTCTACTTCTTCACACTTTTCATTGTAGCCATTTTTCTTTTGCTATTTTGCATTTCCTATTTATTTGATTTCTAAATTGCCCGTACTGCTCTTTTCCTGCTTCATCCTGAGCATTTTTGTACCTTCTCCTCTGATCGATCAGCTGCAAAATTTCTTCTGTGATCCAAGGTTTTCGGGCAGCTTGTTCCCTAAAGCCTAAGGTTTCTTTGCCAGCTTTCATTATTTCGGTCTTTAATACATTCCATTCGTCCTCGGTTGAGCTCCTTTCACAGTTAATTCTTAGACCTAAGTCTACCATTTCTGCAAATTTTTCTCTTGTGCTAGATTGTTTCAGTTTATTCACTTCCAGTCTGTTCTGCTTATACTGCTTCCTTATTCGCTTGAATTTCAGCCTGCACTTCATTACTATCAAATTATGGTCCGAGTCTATGTCTGCTCCTGGGTACGCTTTACAGTCTAGAACTTGATTCCTGAATCTCTGTTTGACCATGATATAATCTAGCTGATATCTGCCTGTATCCCCAGCACGTTTCCAGGTGTATATTCTTCTTGCATGGTTCTTAAACAGTGTGTTCGCCACTACTAGCTTATATCTTTCACAAAATTCTAGCAGCCTGCTTCCTCGCTCATTTCTTTCTCCTAGACCAAAACTTCCTACAGTATTCCCCTCTTTTCCTTCTCCCACTATTGCATTCCAGTCACCCATGATTATTAGATTTTCCTCCCCTTTCACATATTGGATTAACTCTTCAATTTCAGCGTATATTTGTTCTATTTCTTCGTCATCTTCCTGTGACGTTGGCATATATATTTGTACTAATGTGTTTGGGACGGGCTTAGTTTCTAACCTCATCAAAATAATCCTGTCACTAAATTGTTCATAATAACTAACCCGTTTCCCTACTTTCTGGTTCATTACAAATCCTACACCAGTGACTCCATTCACAGCTTGTGTGCTAATTATCCTGTGTTCCCCAGACCAGAAATCCTGTGCGTCCTTCCATTTAATCTCACTAATCCCAACAACATCTAACTTAAGTTGTTCCATCTCCCTTTTTAAGTTTTCTAACCTACCTGTCCTATTCAGACTTCTAACATTCCACGCTCCTACTCGTAGAATGTTTCTATCCATTCTGATGACTCCTCCCTGAGCAGTCCCCACCCGGAGATCCGATTGGGGGAACAAAGTATATTGATATTAATAAAAAAAAGGGCGTGTGTAATTTCTGATTTGGTTAGTTCAGAATTATTAAATCACAAATTACCAACCGAAATACAGGAATGTGATTTATATTGTTTACGAAAAAGATAAATCTCTCAGTTTCTATTATATGGGCGGAATAATACTGCTGATTCACAAAACTATATTTATAACATGAAAAATAGTGCAAATGTGGATTGAAACTTCACTTGAAGTCTATGGTGAAACAGGTAAAATGGGGATGATAAGCATGAACATCTTTAAGAATTTCTAATGATCAGGAGAGAACAGAATAGTATATTGCAAACACGAAAAGAAGAATTATGGTACGGAAGTTTGACCAAGGAGAAGAAAATGAGGAAGGAATTAGAGGATTGATATTTCGTGAAACATATGTATTTGTCGCATAAAAAATACTATTGCGATTAATAAAAGGCGTATCAATTAGACTACCATTATTAAAGTTTCAGAAACTTTTTATTGGCCGTAATGCATGTTAGGAAGGGTATGATGAAATGTAGTCTTGACGGGTTTTCCGCCGTATGTTGTTGAAATGCGACAGCGAGCTTTCGGCGGCTGACTCTGCCGTCATCTTCAGGTTGGATGTTGTGCATAACATCAAACCTGAAGATGGCGGCAGAGTCAGCCGCCGAAAGCTCGCTGTCGCATTTCAACAACATACGGCGGAAAACCCATGAAGACTACATTTCATCGATACGCCGTGAAAGCCTTCAATCTCACAGGGTATGATGACTTTAGAATACGGAAACTCAGGACAATGAAATAGTAAAGTAAACTCAACAATCAACAGTCCACATACTGAATGAACATTACTAGAAAAACAGAAATTTACAGACGTTTTAAATTCAAGAAAAATGTTGTGGTGATTCAACTAAAGAAACATATGAGACTAAGAAGGGTGGGAATTGAAATAGGTGCTGTTATTGGAAGAAAATTTTGGCTTCAACACAAATTAAAGAAAAAGCAACAGTCACAAAGTAATATATATTGCATTATATGAAAACCATTGCCCAAACTAAAAAAAAAATCTTCTTCAAGAGCAGAAATTTACCTGTACCAAATATTGATCCAAGACTAGAAAAGAATGAAAATGTGTGTATACGAATGAATAATGGTTTTCAGATATCCCAAAAGTAAGAATACTTGAATCATTTTTATCTGTCACAGTTCCTTTATTCTACAAATTTACTCCAACTTAAATATTAGGTTTGCTTGTCATATTCTTTCTAACTGAGTAACTCGTTAATCGACTATAGGATACTACTGTCCCAGAAATAGAATGTTTCCTCGCAACTGAAATATAGGAATGTTCGAATGAAAAGTTCTCGATGTGTCGGAAAACTACGAAACAAAAATTTTCACGTAAATTTAGTTACCACATCTTTTTAAAAATAATGCTAATTTGTGACTTTAAATTTTTATTATTAGAACACTCAGTGACCAACGCTTGGTGCCTGCCTCCCTGCAGGGTGCCACTCCTCCATAACAGCTATCTTGGGATATTTAACTGGGGTAGTTTACCTTTGTCTTCCCTAGTAGGTTACCAGTTACTATTTTGTATAACTGAATAACTGGCTGTGAAATGTTAAGTGTAACGTGTTGTTTACATTGTGAATAAATGAAGGATGAAGTAAGGGAGAGGGTGAAATATCGTACTGGCCCTTTCTGGCCTACCTTTCCGAAACACATCGAGGGTACGGCCAAGCATAACATCCCCTTCCGACGAATGGATGATCATTAACAACGTATACGCTCATTCCAAAACCACTGCGTTTAACCCAGGGCTTTGGTGCACAGTCTGGTGATTACGTATTGTGCAGCACCACGTCTCCTACCTACCGGCCATCTCCTGATTGTGGAAATTTCTTCCAGCTCCAAGAATCGAACCAGGTAACCCTGTGTCAGCGCCGGACACCATCACGGTACCCCAGCCTACTGAGCCAATGGTACCGGCTACAATAACTCACCACCTTCTAAAAAATCCGAGGATTAATCAGATTCAAGGTATGTTAACCTTTTGCTGTATTCACAGAATTGATTATATGCATACGATTTGAATGTAAACATTCGAACTTCCACAGCAGTGTAGAGTGACGTAATTAAAGAATTCTTGAAGACTCAGTAGGTGTATTCCTGCTTCCGCTATCTGCATAAAGGTATTAAAGTAAAGAATGAATACAACGTCTTTAAGTCCTTGCAAGAATGTGAACATTCGTGTTTATTGCCTAGCTGCTATTACGCTGCCTATTACGAACAAAGATTCAGGCATTCATATGCGGGCAGCATCCGCGCTAAACTCTTCCCTCAAGAAGTATAATATTATACACCGACCACCCACGAAAACATGAGCGAAGGACGTCCCGTAATTGGTCAGCTGATACAAAAGTCGTGCCTTTTCGCGTCTCATTTCATTGGGATTTATTTGACTGATACTGCACTGACAGAAAATAAAGAATAAAGAAAACAAGATCAGTTATCATTCTATACATTTCATGTAAACTTACATGTTCCGGTTTTTAATTTATAACAACATAGATACCTGACTATAGTTTCATATCGTGGTTGAAAGTCTTTAAAACAAAGCCACATTAAGTTTAGTTTCGGCGTATAAAACAATTCGTGGGGAGTTTCATATATATTATACTGAGATAGTCTCTATCCATCGTTAATAATTCCAAGTCCCTTCAAACTCGACAGAACATTTTACGGGTTTCAGAGCGAATCCTTAGATTCATATACAGGTCAAGTTCGCTATACAGCCTGACCAGGTCACCTGTGACCTTAAAAACTATTTTTTTGTCCTTAAGCAATCATTTATTGTCACTTTTAGACTCAACTTCAAGGAATGCATCTATTTATTACTAGTGTGGATAATAGTAATTTTGTGACCTGGGAACTATTCCAGACCCGTGACCGTAGACAGTAGAGTGAAGCAGACTGCCTACTTTACAGGATTAAGTGGTGGCACAGCAAGGCAGCCATCAAATATTTAGATTGAAGAGTAACGGCTTCATAATAACTGAAGTGTTACTCCGTCTCCATAAATGTATTTCGGGAACACTTTTATACTTACAGCTGAAAGGTTTCTTTTTCAATTGTCTTAACTACAACCGATGAATTCTGAAGCAATACCAACATTAATATAGCCCGGTATAAAGGCTTGGATGCTGGACAGTTTCTGGGGCACATATCAGAAGAAAGTCTCGCTTCGCTGATTGAGCGAAAACAAAGTAGTAACGAGGATTTTTTATTAATTTTTTATCCTGCTCTTTCATTAGAATGTGATCGCAAGTCAGTGGGATCGAAACAAAGCGGCATATTGCGTTTTCCTTCGAATCGGCAGATGCAACAACTTTTAATATTGGCGGTCGTGCCCTCTATAGACTCCATCGCAGTTTCCCTCACTCCCCCTTTTCTTTTTTCCTTCCTTTTTATTTCTCGGGTTGAGCTCTGGAAAGTAAGAAGACTTTGCAGTATATTAATCATTCATGAGCTAAATTCCCAGGCTCTTTATAGTAATTTCGCTACATCCCAAGGCCTAAATTAAAACGTGATTACAGTTTACTGTCCCCAGAAATAACAAGTGGTAAAGGCGCGGCAGACAAGGAAGGCAAAAAACCATTTGCATCGCCACGACTCGGCATACTCCTCCCCAAGCCTGTTCCTTGCGTGTTTACTCAATATACCGCGCCTGCCTGCCTGCCTATTGATCGCGAGCTTTTCAGCATGGTAAATAAGTGCTCCGGAAAAGTGATATGTTCTGCATACAATTTAGACGATCCGCTTGCGTCATCAGCATTGTCTAGCGCGAACCATGCGGTGAATCACGCAGCCCTACTCTTAAATGCTCAGCCCTAACAGCAACGCAAAATCGATGAAACATTTAAACTGTACACAGAGGTTAAAATGTGAGTTTCCTTAGCAACTCGCCATTTGAGAGATATCTCGATCTCCAAATTAAAGTCTTTCTTTAAATTTAAATTTCGTTTGAAACTTTCTCCGCTAGTATCCCATAGCACGGGGAAAGATTTCTCGTATTTGAATACAGTCGTCATTCTCTTGGCTCTTATCTAATGAAGCTAAAGCTTCATTTGAAACCTTGACAAAGTCACAGTAGCCTCAGAAAAATAAATCGAGAAATTTCAAACCAGTTGTCTTTTACATAAGGTCTATCGCAATCATGAGTTATCGTTTTGAAAAAGAACTCTATTTATATTTTCATTTTTGCCTTTTGCACGCACTACCAAAGTACAGTGAAAGTGTAGGTACCGTATAAAATTTGGATTTTCTGAAATTCAACGTCTTCAATTTCATATTGAAATTATCTCGAATATTTTATTCATGATATTTCAAACACTAATATCGCTTTACTAACGATTAGATTTTAAAGTTTATTTGCTTTTCTTGCGATCTTTCGCGTTGTCTAATAACTCTACTGACAAGTGATAAAATAGTATTTCATCAGATTTATCAACTACAAGTTTGCAAACATTTCATCAAATTGAAACCTCTTGTAAGTTCATGATTACTTTGTCTTTTCATAATTTGTAAAAACGTATATGTGAATTAGTCCTGATAATAAATTTTATGAAAATTTAATAATAAAGAAACTGATCTAAACACATTTGATGTGCCTGACAACCAAACACTTTAAGTGAAGAGATATAAAGTGCGGAAAATAAAAAAAATGTGAAAATGTTAACTGTTCATCATTTTGACGATTAAAATGTCAGGAAAAAATACACAAAAACTTCTTATAAACATAAATGATATCAGGTACTTTAAAGGAAAGAATTTGTATTTTGGAGAGCCAAAGAATTCCGTTTTAGAAAACCGAATTTTGAGCCCTCTCCAACTATCCAGATTTCGGTGTTCCCTAGTTTCTCGAAAAATTCCAAGTAAATTCAATAATTTTTCCTCCAACGACTAGTCACAAGGAATAACAAATAGACATGGATTACTAATAACTGTAGGAAATAAGAACAACTGTTCACTTTTATCTCACTAATCTAAAGTAGTCTTAGCAATCAGATAAGGCAAAATTTTTTTGATAAATATAAAAACATGTAATTCAAAAATAATCATTTAAACCAGTAAGAAATTGTTTATAAGAGCCCGGGATGAATAGTAGCGCAATAAGCAAGGCGTTGTTTTATAAGAGAGGTCGAGGTGTGAAGGTTCATTGTTGAGTTGAAGAGCACTCGTGAAGTAATTGTCTCTGCGACCATCCACCCTACAGTCAGCTCGCCGACAGCTCACGTAACAATCCTTGCGCACAAACTATCGACATTCACTTTTAGATACCTTTAGTATTCAGCTTTCTGTTCTTGTGCGTGTAAAAAGTTTTTTGAACAATGCAATCATAATGTTTAAAATTACTTTTATAAGAGATTTGATATTTAACTAAGACTTACAAGCGTATTAGATTATGTGATGTTTAATTAATTACAAATTATTAAGTTAAAGGCTTTTACTTTTGGATTCCTTATTTAAAAACTTTTCTCACTTGACGTATTTTAAAAAAGTGAATAAAATTAAAGTAGAATTGACAAACGTCACAATACTTTAGCATTCGGAATTTATAAAGTGTAGTTTTATCTGAATTTCATGAACGTAAATAATATTAAAATGTCCAGTTCCCCGTGATGACATATGGCGTTTCCTTTTTTTGCAGTCATCTCTTTCTCCTTCTTTCTTTAATATCTTTGCCGAATGTGACAACATTCAGAACGAATTTCGTAACTGTTTATTTCTAATGTACGCATATTACTGTTGCAGGGTTCTTAACAACAGCTGTGTGGACTAATACTTTGAAGAATTACGATTATATAGTGCCAAAATTTTAATCTAGTGGAGATCATGTGTTTGATAGCAAGTTGAGAAGCATGGAAGTGATTTAAGTTTATATAACTACTTCAAAAAAATAAAGAATCCTGGTTTCGTTTGCGCTTACATCTCCCGAACTTTGCAAGTACAACATATATACTTTAGTGACAACAGGGAAAACTTAGTTTGTGAATGAAGTAGTTCTTTGTAAATTCACTGAGAATGAATCCTGTTTGAATGACTTTAGTCACTGAAACCACTGTA
Source organism: Vandiemenella viatica (assembly GCA_031002005.1). Lineage (NCBI taxonomy): Eukaryota > Metazoa > Arthropoda > Insecta > Orthoptera > Morabidae > Vandiemenella > Vandiemenella viatica. The sequence goes on from CM061921.1 coordinate 156,534,306, forward strand.
CTCACTCGTACATGCAGTGCTATATACATATAATTATATTATAAATATACGATGTTGTTATAATCACGGCAAAATCTTTTGTGAATGTAAGATACATTAACAAAAATCTGTAGTTACTTATTAAATTGGAAGTAATAGTACTATGCCGATTTGAATTATTCTAGAGCTGGCACTGTTTATGCAATACGACGACGAAGGCACTCAAATTAGCATTATTGTGCACAAGACAAAATTATCATTTAAGAGCATCAAAACGAAGACTGCCCTTTAGTGATGTGATGTTTCTTGTCATTTAGCACTGGAATTTTGATCGAGGCAGAGCAATGTACTACGTTCTGGTATCCAAATCAAGAGGCAAAACAAAAATATTCACCGTTATTGTTACTGTATTCAGAACACGATATGGAGAATAATATTTATATTTAGATAATTTACCACAGTTGACGAAGTGTTCACTATTGTTTGTGCACAATGCACAGAGAATAATAAATTGTATCCATTCTTGGCACCTGATAATTGCTAAACCAATCTGATGAGTTCCTGCATATGACAGTAAAGCATGGTGCTAGTGAATTTCGATATTACGGACGAATCCAACAACAGATGCACGAAATAGAAGCACATTACAATTACCTTCCTTTAACGAAAAAAATCTGAAGTTTTGGTGTAGAGTTGAGTTGTTTTCTCTTGCGCATGTTATAAGCCAGCCATGCAGATGTGTTGACGGGGCTGAGAAATGGACGCCATCTATCGCCGGTCACTTGGGCTGTTTGTGTATTGTTCAGTCGGCGAATCATCATTGGCCGGCTAATGGAGTGGAAAGGCGATACGGCCAGCGGAAAAGCGTCAACCGCACTGACCACTGTCCAAGATGGCGCACCAGACGACTTTGTCAACGTCAGCCCTGCCTGCTGCACCGCACAAATTGGACTTCCTGCCTAATTTACGTTTTATAAATTCCCACCAGTACCTAATGTAAATTATCAATGATATTAAACAGAACAGAGTGTGAAATAAAAGATCATTATTGTGTCCACGATTTATGTTAACACTCGGATATTAGTGACACAAACCAGGAATGAATATTCAAATATTTTGAGTTGCCTTTCGAAACTAATTTATCCTGTTTCAGAAGAAGGACTGAAGAAAGACTACAGTTTACTCCCTTTATTACTGATGATCATACAACAGATAGAGGCCAGGGAAGGAAATAAGAGAATACCTCAGAGGAAGAATGAGAATTGTAGGAGAAAGATTCAAAATGAATTTAGTTATCAGACGAGAGGAATGTGTAATTAAAAAGAGCAAAAATGAAACAAAGTTATTACTGTGGAAAAGAAATAACAAATTACTAAATTTTAAATTGGAAGCAAGTGTAGCAGACACAGTAACAGAATTTTGTTATTTAGGAAGTAAACTTATAATTAATGGTTGAAGCAAGGAGGGAATCACTCGCAAAAAATAAACTTCTCCAAGATGAAGGTATCAACGACAAGACACATGAATCTTGGACACTTGAGGGGTGAAAGAATGGGAACAGTAGCATCTTAATGTTACGCTACAGCAGAATGTCTAAAATTATGTTTACTGATAGAATATTAAACAAACTCGTCCCGGAAATAACTGAAGGAGAATGTTATGCTATAATCTTAAAAACGGGACAGGTATGACGGGGACATACAGGATAATAGATTATGTGAAAGAGAATGGAGAAAGTGGTGTAGTAATTGGTATTTGCAGATAAGGCTATTAAAACTGGAAGAATATTCCATCAAACCAGTCACCAGATTTTCGACGTTTGTAGCTTCGGTACAGAAAAAGGAAATTAAAGACGACACCAAATATTAAGATACGTGGTTAGAAAAGTATGAATTTTTTTCAGATAACAACAACAGATTGATAATCTCGTACTTAGAGGGTGGACGGTTCGAGTTTTGGTTGGGGATGGGCGCTTATAGTTAATTATGACGTCCTTCCTGTGCCATCTCATTAGACTGAAACCCACGGATAAAGCATGGATTCATACATACGAAATTATAAAAAAGTTTTTTTTTCTTGCTTAAGGTATCGCTGACGTCGATATCGTTAGAGGCGGGAAAGGACTGGGGACAAGGAACGGGATGGAATTTTGAACGAACCGTCCCGACCTTGTGTGTTTTGGATGACTCATGGAAAATCAAATCTGGATGGCCGGATGGGGATCTGAATCCGCTTCCTCCCGAATGCGAGGCCAGAGCGTTTATGAAATCAGGTTGCATGGCTTGATGTGGTAAAATGAGTCACCAAAAGTTACGTAAATACAAAAGCAAGTGAGATTTCACAGCGTCTGGCTGAGGCGAAATTACTCGTTTACGTATATCTGATTTGTCACAGTCAATGCGATCACCGTGAAAATAAATATCGCAATTAATTGGAATTATTACACCATTAATAAATAAAATGAACTCTGATATCATTGTGATTATTACTTCCACTATGTAATTTTTTTTTCCTAAACGGCATTGGAACCGACAGTTATATACATCGTATAAACTAGAGTCGTGCTAACGCTGTTTAGGCTCGCTCGGTTTATCGCTGCCAGCGTGACCTCTGCTGGACAACTGCCGGAAATACAGTGCAGAGGACCGAGCCTGGACGTAAGCTCGAGTCTGACAGTAGGCTTGGTATATTATTGCCGTGCTACGTGGGGACGAAGCCACGCTGGCAATCGCTCGGTACAAGGAACTGAAAAATTAAAGACTGTAGAGTATGTGTCTTCTCCTTATTGTTATACTAGCTGATACCCGCGACTTCGTACGCGTGGATTAAGAATTTATTTGCAAGAATTGAATATAGAAAGTTGTTGGTAACGAAGGATTGGTCCCAAACAACAATGAGTCGGCATAATATGACAGGAAAGCCATCACTATATCATTCTATCGTCGAACCTGTCTCTTGAAGAGAATCAATTTCCACTATATTTAAAAACAGAAATACAAACGAAAGTTAGGGGATGTGGGGTAGGGGGTTGTCAAGTAAGGGCAAGTTTATTTCAGATTGGTCTTTTGTTCTTTATTCAGCATGAGCATCCGATTCTTGGATTCTAATAACTTTAGCTGCTCGTGTTCTGCTAGAGTTACACCTTAGGCCAGTTTACGCCCGCAGGGCATGTCAAAAAGAAGGCAAAATAAACTGGTGCCAGAAACATTTAAGCAGACACAAAGTAATAGGACAGAGAAAATCTACTTCTATACTAAATAATATGTCTTTTCTCTAAACGAAATTTATTAACAAATTATATACTAACATAATGCGCGAGAAGCACACCTTGAGCAACCGACGTAACATTATAGACCAACACACACATCCGTCTCTCTGTCACCATTCGATAAGTTCTTGAAATTTCGTGACTACAACTGTTAATCATACCGAAAAAAATAGTCCTGTGCCCGCCCTACAGATTTTCTTGTCAAATTCCGTTAATATCGGTATAGGCATATAGTTGTCAAAACGTAACAAAAAGACAGACCTACTTCCGCATTTATAGTATTATTACTGCAGATCACACACAAACTGACTGTGAATCACCCCAGAGGTATCAATATAACCTAAAAAATTGTACACCTACAGCATTGGAAGACTACCTACGATTTGCCTCGCACTGCACCCCTAAATTTGTGATATCTACAGTTTAACATTCAATCCGAATAACCGACTGTCCAGGCGTGACTCTTACGATCAAAAACAATTTTTAAAAACCTTTGCCTCCACGGAGATTTGAACTGGTGACCACGATCCAAACACCAGTCAGCAAGCGCTTTAACCGCTGAGCTACCTGACCGTTGTATCGAAAGGCAGTACAGAGACCCAGACATCCAACGCGTCTGTCTATCGCCGTTCAATAATTTTTCGAAATTATAAGACAACATGTAATATTTATACAGATAATTTTTCAATCAAATGTAGAAAGTATTTTTCTCCTTGTTTCAAAGGATAAGTGTGTAAAGTTTCATGGAGATCGGATGAAAACTGTGGATTTGTATGAAGAACAGACAAACAAATATACCTACATTGATCTTTATATATATAGATTCCACGTGTTGTTGTATTATTTTATGAGATAGTATATGTTTACTTCTAGAAAATTCGGGTACTTAAAGATTGAACACTACGCTTGGTCAATGAATAAGCAAAAATCAGCAGATTGCACCACATTTCAAAATATATGTAGTGATTTAGCAGTTATCCAAATATGCTCTCTGCAGAAGAAATACCGTAACAGCTGTAATGACAACGTTACAACGATGTGTGCTGATATGGGAGGTGTATATTATCCTTCTTACGCATGTTTAAATATATATTTTGTGTATCTATACATTGGGGTGCGTAAAGTCTTCTTGGGATTTCCACCGGGATAGCGCGTTAGTAAAAGTACAAGGAGCCGTTTCGGAGCCTGCCTCTGGCTCCCTTCATTACATTGTGTTCTGATAGAACATACCCAAAATATTGATAGTAGTCATTAAAATACTATAGTTTCTAGAGTGCCCTAGCCGTACAACCTTGTTACGTTTTCTCCGACCTGTATCCTCGTTGAGGAAGACACTGTGCGCCATTTATACATTGCTGAGCCTTCGTGGTCGGCCGAATCTACGTTTGACCATCGAGCCGGGGGAAGTTCCAGCGATCACAGCTGACCCGAGTAGAGAGGATCGGTGATAGGAATTCAAGCGTGAGTAGACTGCAGTTTGCAAGACACTAGTATAAACCGACTTGACACCTTTGCCACTGTTGCTCATACCAAACCTGCACATGCTGGGTGTAGTAACAAAACAAAGGAAACTCGTATAATGGAAAAGAGAAATTATACTCACTCGTTCAGTTAAGTAACTTTTACGGGTTAAATTCTTGTAATACTTTTGAGAGTTCATCGAAAAGTTTTCTGCGTTAAAGGCCCTTTATATATATGTATTGTAAATCTGTAAACGGACTGTGCCTGTCTATCCCTTTGCTCAGCATCACGCAAAAGCTATCTAGCCAGTTTAGAAGGGGGTTACACAGTTTGAGAGTTTATGGTCTAGCCTAAAATTATCATACGAAAATGGGACCGGAGAACAGATAGACGCTGCAGATTACATTGCACCTCAGATGAACACTCCATTACGAGATACCCACCAAACACACATAAACACAACACATTTGGGATAGCTACGTAACCTTAGTTATTTATTTCTTCAGTTTTCTGAAATATCATACGTTACTACACACGGAAAACGGACATACAGAAATCAATTCGTACCCTAAAATACTTTGCCTGTAACAATAAACTTAAGTCACGTTCCTAATTACGGATCTAGAGACCTAGATTTCGATCAGCCGTATTAAAACGTGCTGCCCATTCTAGTTCCAGCTATTGGGCGGATAACTTCCTCGTTTAATGAAGGAAGTGGTCTTTTTATTTTATTTTATTTTATCTTTGTAGGCAGTAGGCTGAAACACCATACAACCATAGTACATCAAGTATAGATGACCACTACCACTATTTATTGCACATTCTATTAAGTACATGATGACAATATACCTTCAGCACGTGGAGCCAGCGCTCTAGCCTAGTTTCTTCTCTGTGCACTATCAGGTTTTTGTGGTTGATTTTATTAAATTCAGTTACACTTCACGTTTCCTTGAGATGCATTTGATTTGTTGTGTCAAGTTAAGTTTTCTGTCCATTATGAGACCCAGGTGTTCAATATCCAGTTAGTACAGGAAGTGGTACGATCCGAGCTTTACTTCATCCATGTCAGGGATTCTACGCCTCCTAGAAACTGATACCATTAATTTTCTTGATGATATATCCAAGCCGTTATTGAAAGTCAACGGACGTGGTGGGTGAACGATAACGCTCTGGCTTCACATTAGAGAGGACGTAGGTTCGAATACCTGTCTGACCATCCCGATTTCGGTTTTCCATGGTGTCCAGAAATCACTCCTGGAAAATGCCGAAAAGGTTCCTTCAAAAATCCGTGGCTGAATTCCTATCCATTCCTTGTCCCTAATCCTTTCCCACTTCTAAGACCATCGGTGTCGACGAGGAATAAATCGATCAGAGAAAAAAGCCACTGTTGTACACTGCCGGACAAGTGTCATCCGAGATGTTATTTCAACCGAGCGTGGTGAGTGAGTGGTTAACGCTCTTTCCTCGCATTCGGGAGAACGCCGGTTGATTCCCCGTCCAGGCATTCATATTTGCGTCTTCCATGGCTTCCCAAATCAAACGAGGCGAATGCCGGCATGATTCCTTCAAAAGGCCATGGCCGAATTCCTTCCAGTTCCATTTCCCCAGTCCCATCCCACCTCTAATGACATCGACGTCAACGAGGCGTAAAGTCATAAGAAAAAAATGTTGTAGCAGACACTTAACTCGTCCATCAGCACACTAAAAACCCTGGTCCGCTGCTTACTGGAGCATCTACACATTCCCTCTCATCGAACTCCCAAGATCGCTAGTACACAGGGTATATTGAACAGCAGCTTTGAAAGCTAGGTTCCTTGAGGGATTCCACAAGTTGTTATTTGAGGCCTTATTTGGGTACCGTTCTTGTAAATCACTAGATTGCAATAAAGGAGTGAGGTTAGCAACAAATTCACTGGGTAGACCCATATCCAATAGTTTCCCAGAATGTACCGATGGGGCCTCATTGTCGTACGCATGCGATGCAATCGTTTGAGCGGTAGCAGCCATCCGTTATGAGATGTGCAACTGTCTCCAGGGTACTTTTGCCTCTTCTAAAGCCAATTTTCTGTAGGTTATTATTTTCAACATTCCAGTCTTATCGACATTTGACCAGCCGTTCTAAAATTTTGAGAGCAGAGGACAAAATGGATATGGGCCTGTGGTTTCTTTGTCACATTTCAGTATGGTGACTACTCAGACGAACTTCATCTCTGCCCTAGACACGTTGACTCCATACGTCGGTTCTTCCCTTGAAAGGGAGGGGGGGGGTGGCCGAAATAATGCTATAAATATGTTATCCGGGTCTGGTGCACTGTTATTGTTGCGTTTAAGTGTGGCCTCGTGGTCATTTCCGTAAAGGTGTTAATATTGGGGCATCCTTCCTCCCATCTTCTAAGATATATACTTGAGCTGGAGTGAGTTTTCTGAAAGCGTTCTCTGCAACAGTAGACGCAACTGCAGTCATGTATGTTGATCCTATCGCATTCTCTAAGCCTTTTGCTTTTCTCCATATCTTCTATAGGGACAGTTCTGTTTATAGAATTACTAAAGTCAGTCCAGCCTTGAGTATTTTTTCTGCTTCAAGACTTTTTTGTTTCCCGCTCTTAGTCTACGGAGGTACATATAATAGGTCTACTCTTTCACTGTCGCAACTCTGTATTTCTTTTTCCCATAGTTAACACTACCTGTTACACCAAGGAGAAGTACCCGGTTTGATTTCAGGGGTAGCCTTCAATGCCGTATTTTTAATGCCACACATAAAGTTTCGGTAGTCGAATGTTATATCATCCGAGAAGTTAAAGTCGTAGACACCTTCGGCGACTTCCATCTGATATATCAACTAACACGCATTAGCTATCTTCCAACGATACGGTCGTTGCTGTTGCTTGTCTAGGCGCAGAGAAGGTAATAAGGATTGGTGGATAGATCCAGACGGATCTTGGATTACCTGCCGTATGACTACGAGATATATGAACGGGGAGGTTATCGTCATTTCCACTGCTGATTTTGGTGTGCTGACCTCACTGTTCTTGTCTCGGGCCGTTATTTAGAGATATTAAATTTGAGTTACGCAGCACATCTAAAAGAAACCTCCCGGCCTAGTCTGTTCTTCCATAACCCTGTATGCTATGACGCTCGGTTAGGACTACCGTAATTACAACAATATGAGGGAAACCAATCAAAATGTTATCTCTGTCTCCATAAATAGCAACCGTACCACACATGCCTCAAATAGGGGAAATGCATTACACCTTGGTTTCTCAGAAAAGTATAAAACTTTTTTGGTTAGTAAAGCGCCTCCACCTCATCCAACTGTCCTGTCGACGTACGCCATTCTATATTCCGCACAGACAAATTTCTCATATGGTTACAACCAGGTTTCTAATGTGGCTGTTATGGTAAGATTATATAATTCTAATAAATGCTGCAGGGATTCTTTGATTGAACGAAAAGACATAGCACTCCACTGCAAAGTATTTGGGCATTTACTGTCTATCATTGCATTTATAAGGAACTAAAATAGTAGGAGAAGTCTACTTAAACTTTAACGGTGAAAAACATGATTTGGCCGTTTGTACAAGTGAGACAGAAAGATCATGAAGATTATTAACTACTTCTTCATTTGGAGCAACAGTGACTGGCCTATATGGATTGAAACTGCTGGAAGCTGGGTTGAAGACTGTGATGTCTGGTTCTGTGGCCACGGCTTTTAAGAAGGCTGCACAGCTGGCTGCGACGTCGACCAATGGTGAGTGGCTGAGCCCTGGCCATCAGCCACAGGAAGGCACAGTGAGTTTGGAATAGACCACTGGCTGTTATTGGTTTAAGCTAGGCAGCTATCAGGAACATCTAGTGATGAGTGCTGTTCCTCCGGAGGTAATGGCAGGTGTTGTCCCAAGGAATGTTACCATGGAGTGGTGTGGACCGGTGACGCTGCAGGGTGTTGTGTGAATGCATGCCATGGATATCCCGTGGCTTGCTGTTCGTGTGTCTTGCTTATACGTTCGCGACTTCCGAGTTTCCATTCTTCCTGACACGGGGAAAAAGACGTTTTTATTATTAAGTGGACGTGTCGGTTCTGTACTATTTGCATGCGGTGGAGAAGCAACTGTCTGAGAGTTTGACCTACAGTGCCAATGCTTCTTCCATAGTCATAATATGACATTTCGTTTTCAATTTTTTTTTTTCCAATAATTCCTGGAATTTCCAGTCAGTTGATATACCATTATGTCTGCGTTACAATGCGAACACCTTCGATGTCCGCTGTATGCGAAGTCTAATGTTTTATGAGAGTCCCAAACACTTAGCATAACGAACACAGCTTCAACATTGATTTCATACATGTACATACCTTAGGCAATTAAAACATTGTGCACTATTTGCACTTAGCAGCGTGGACTGCGGATTGCCACGTGCTGTGATAAGCGTTATCCAGTGCATTTAGATCGTACTGTCTTGGTATAAGTTCGCTTATTCCATTCCTATCAACTTTGCACATAGGCCTTTAATACTTTAATCGAAGATTCGATCTCATTTTGTATATATTGCGCAGTAATATTTGTGTCTATATTTTTTGAAATTCCCTTTTAGACAACATACATATGGGGACTCTAGCTTGTAAGCCCATTTGGTAATACTGAGTTGTACCAGTACACAGTTCTTTCCCTTCGAAGTGATGTTGATAGTGGAATTCATCATGTTCGGTCCATCATTATTTTTCCTGTAGCCATTAGATGTAGCCTGTCTAGGTTGTGATTTCCAAATATTGTTAAACATAATCCGCGTAAACGTAGAATGGAACCCCACCATTTTTTGAAACTGATAGGTCGGCAAAGATTTCATGGTGGTATACAGCCAAAAACTGACAATGCTTCGCTAGGAAGCAGATAAATCAGTTCTATAGTGCTCGACGTGTTGGGAGAGTTACTGACGGATTATGATAACGGTTTTCCACTGGCCCAGTAACCATACCATAAAAGACCACGCAAAGTAGGTGAGATTAGAATACTGGGAGAAAAAGTAAACACGCTGCTGCCAACTATATCCATCAACAAGCAGACAACAGCCCATATACAACTAACTAAGTGGAGATGAAGTATAGCTCTACGACTTTAGGACTAACAAGCGAAAAGCTCAGTCCTATAAAGAAATAGACTACTGGCCGTTTGTATTGAATAAAGTCCATATATGGAACAAGTTATCCAGGAAAGCATAAAATGAACAGTGGTTGCCTTCACCCGATGGAAGTAGGGAAAATTCGTAATGCAGGTCCTGACATTGAAAAATTTATTTTAAAAATTACAAATAAAGGAAAAAAACAAAAGACAGATTTGTCTCAAATCTTTAAAGTGGGATAATAATTTTGCAGCATGTAACAAAAATTCTAAGCATACCCAGTTTTTATCCCTCGTTTTTTTTGCAGTTGAAGATGGCATCGTTAGTAATGTTGACAAAGCACTTACCGAACCAGAAATCTCCAAGGAAAATGAACCTGTAGTAAAAGTTTTGGTATTGCGACGAATAATGCGGAAAACATAGAAAGAGTTCACTCCGATCCAACTGGTCCGCTTGACGTTTGGTGGGCAATGGGCAACTGGTTCCAGAGTATATCCGTATCTTTAGCACAAGGTGTAGTTTTGAGTTATTTGTATCCGGGATGACCCAAAGCCTTAACTGTTTGCGTTTCGGTTACTTGAGTAAATAATACCACAGCTTGTCTCGTGCCAAGTGCACGGGCACACATGTAATATCAAGTTGAAATTCTCAGGGTCCGCTTGTTTTCATTCATTTCGAAGTCAACTATTTAGATACTAATGTAAATTGCACTGAATTTCGGAAACAAAATAAAGAAGAACGTGATTCTGAACAATATGACACTGATACAGGCCCTTTCTTTAGAAAATTCAACTACTTATACTAACGCTCAGCACTGTCACCTTCACCTAAAAGCAACAAGAATTTTCCGCCTTTACCACCACATAATAACGTAGAGCACGTCACACGGATATAAGCTTATCAAGCATCTATTGTGGTTTCATCTAAAACCAAAGTCTTGAGTATTCCACTCAACCATTAAAGTCGCGGCTTCCACATAGTGCTGCGTGGGCCTCGACAGTAAGGCAAAATAACGAATAACCTGACAACATATGTTGCAGAAAATCATAGAAGCCTTTCTCCCGCAGAACTGTATTATGATTCATACGTGCAGGCCAGTTGATCTTCAACATAATAGAATCCGTACTGTGATAGCAATTTTGTCGTGAAATAATTGTTAGAATATGTAGACCTGTTACTTCATAGTTCACATAGCCCCTACTGACTACTAAAACTATTGAGAATTTCTTTATCCGGGTTGGATGGTACTTCGTCACGACCGCCTGGAGGGGCTCGGTGGCCCAGCCATCCTAGTACGGAATAACACGTATTTTTCCATAGTCCATTTGGACCTAATAGCCATCAATATAAAATGTTGTGCGGTTGAAGATTTTCTTAGGGTCAACATTGTATAGATTTGTTTGTGTAAATCTCCTGGAACACAGTTATACAGGGAATACTAGCATTTCATGTCTAGGCAAATTGATAGCATCTCAATAGTCACCGGAGATCTGAAGGCGTATCTCGCTAAGCGAGGTTGCGCTGATGAGGAGTGTCTTCAAAAAGAATCATATATATTATTTCTATAACTTTATTTTTATTTTTTTTTTATCACAAGCCGTTAATTCCCTACATACGAAACCGAAATCGATAAATGAGGGTCCATTTTAAAGTTTAAGGTATCCGCTTTAGTCACACACCGAGCGTGGTGGGTGAGTGGTTAAAGCTCTGTCCTCGAATTCGGGAGAACGGCGGTTCGAATCCCCGTCCGCGCGTCCTTATTTGGGTTTTCCATGGTTTCCCCAAATCACTCCAGGCGAATGCCGGGATGCTTCCTTCAAAAGGCCTTGGCCGTATTCCTTCCCGTTCCTTGTACCCATTCCCATCCCGCCTCTAATGACCTCGACGTTGACGAGGCGTTAAGCCAGAAGTTAAAAAATAAAATATTCACATCGTGTTTTAAGAAAGTAATTTTTCTAAAGTCGGCCCTTAAAGGACAAAAATGTCAATATTTCTAAAATGCGTTTTTTTGTGCCACAAACCATTTTTCTTCCTGTATTTCTAACCGAAATCGATAAATGACGTATCATTTTAAAGATTAAGATCTCCGCTTTAGTGGCATCACATATTTAAGAAAGGATTTTTTTTTTTTAATTCGACCCTTAAAGTGCAAAAGTATCAATATTTCTACCACGGGTTTTTGTATCACAAGCAATTTATTTCGCTTGATATCTAACCGATATAAATAAAAGGGGCATCATTTAAAGATTAACGACTCCACTGTGGTCACAACATATTTTAAGGAAAGAAGTTTTCGGAATCTGACCCTTAAAAAGCAAAAGTATCATTATTTCCATAACGTATTTTTTTGTCACGAGCTATTTGTCTTCCCTGATATCTAACCGAAATCGAGAAATGAGTTATTATTATAAGGATTAAGGTTTTCCTCGTTTGACGCATTGTATTTTAAGAAAGGTATTTTTCGGAATTTGACACTTAAAGGGCAAAAGTATTGTTATTTTCATAACTTTTTTTTATCCCGAGCCATTTATGTCTTTTGATATTTATCAAAATAGATAAATGATATATCATTTTAGGATTAATATCTCTGCTTGGATCAAATCATATCTTAAGACAGGAATTTTTAGGAATTTGACCCTTAAATGGCTAAAGTATCATTATTACCGTAACTGTGTTTTGTTACGAGCCATTTATCTCCCTTGATATCTAACCGAAATCGATAAATGAGGTATCATTTAAATGATTTAGGTCTTCATTCATGTATGATTATAAATCAAGAACGATTTTTTTTTGTAATTTGATCCTTGAAGAACCAAAGCAATAACCGCGAAAGTCGCGCGTATGAGACATTTCAGAGCCAAGCCGCTCGATTTGAGCAGTGCATATCACAGAGATATTAATAAACTGCTTCACTCACGTCGACTTTTGTTACGAACGTATTACACTAAACAAATAAACAATTGATACAATTGAGGCGGTACAAACCACCAACCTTACTATTCATCGTATTCGCGAAATTTTCCCACGGGTCATCTAATTACTGGAACAACGAAACTTAATCATGCTAAATGACGGAGTCTGCAAACCTAGTGAATCTCCTTCCGCGATGGATATTGCCAAATATAGCCTTGCAAGATACTAAGAATCAACACTCCATGAAATATCAGAATTATAGCTGGGATATAATAAAGGCAAACTGGTAGCTAAATGCTGCAGGAATGTCACAGGTCTTTAAGGACTTCGAATTAAGCGGAAATATAGAGAGCGATTGTCATACCTCTATACAAAAAACTGAGGAAAATGCCTCTTTCGCCTTATTAATCATGCGTCCTTTTAATTCACGCAAACTTTCAAATACCTTGTGCCGATATGACGACTGCTAGCAGATGTTGGTAGAAAGCACTGTAGACATATTGGAGGTTGGCAACAGAGATGAATTTCCTCGCTCTTAACAAGACACAGTCAAACTACAAACGCCTTAGCAAGGCAAAATAGATAATGACTTCGAAAGAATAATGTTTCAAAGAAATGGTCCTACGAAGGATATGAGAGAAAGTTGGGATATTTAAAACATCTCAGCAGACATCTGAACCTGACTTAGAACCGACGAATGCTGTGCTGGAAGATATTCTAATGACCTTAGCCCCATAGTGGGACGAATATACTATAATATCAAGCGGAAACGTTAACACTTGAAACTGCCGACATCTAATGCTCCCATACATTGCTGACGTACTTAATCAGGCAATAGTCCATGGTGAAGCAACAGTCCCAGGCCCAGTTCACCAAATGCTGCCCAACCTACATCCTACTTCTAAACTATCTCTTGGACATATTAAATCAGAAATCATATAAAAGAAGACGGCTAGAGTAGTTGCCGTAAAGAAAGTTAATTTGAATCCGGATACATTAACAGCGTACAACCTATCAGCCTACTATCGTGCGTCTACAAATGCCTAGAAAAAATAGTTAAATATCGGCCTGAGTGAGGGTTGAAAATCATTTGCTTCTACTACGTCTCCAGTTAGAGTTTATCAGAGGCGCAGGAACTATAGAAACACTCACCTAACTGCTGGTCGACATTTACCTTTCTTTTAGTATAAATAATTACATGACTGTTGTGTTAACAGTCTTACAAATACCTGATAACGCTGCGTTTACGATCCTTGTCATGAAGATGGAAAAATGGATGCCACAAGGATTTATAATGCAATTGTGTACGCTACTGCGGAGCAGGTGGCTACTTATCAAGAAAATTTGGAAAGTTAGGGGGTCTCGATGTTTCAATAAAGGGTTGATCCTGGCCTCGTTCCTGTTCAATATCCATATGTCTGACATACACTTGATATCAAGGAGAAGCAACAATGCTTCATCTATACTGAAGCGGAGTCAATCGTTAAATTCCAAATGAGTCTAAATAAACTAAATTGGATTTAGAATCACGATATCGAGGTATCTACACAAGAATACAACAGCCTGAAATTCACCAGACATAGAATCCCTGCCACGACGAATGTAAAACAAGCTCATATAGCTGTCGAGTTAAGCTTCACGTCAATACTTTGGCTTAAGTATTGACAACAAACTGAAATGGTTTTCCCAGATCAGGAACATATTCAACAATTGTGAACCATCCTGCAATATAATACGAGGAATAAGAGTCGTATGGTGGGGCACTAAACTACCCTACACTGATTACTTCAGCTACTTTCTTTTTTCTTTTTTAAAAAGAAAGAAAGATAGCTACGTACAAACGGGAATGGAAGACAGACAAGCAGGTTCTATGAAGCAGTACAGCAACATATCCCAATCAAACTACCGGTCGGCAAAACTACAAGAACCAAAAAAATTGTAACAACTATTTTTCGCCTGAAAACAAATCACAATCGCTGGCGGCCTTAAAATTGTCGAGAATCCATTGTCTGATTGAGATCTTAGTGAAGAAGAATGACCAGACCACTGCGACGCTCTGATCAGAGCCTTGGTAAGGGAAGATCAGCAACTACTATCTCTCCTAGCTCCAAAGAATATAGAAACATGCCACACCCTTTATGAATTCGTCGCCAAAATCGGTATAACTTTATAAAAAAACTCAGTTTGTGGTGGCGCTGATAAAAAATTCATATATATATATATATATTGGCTGTTTGGTTGAAACAGAACAATTTTTGGTTGAAGCAAGACATTTATACAGTTCACTAGAACAGAATAAAACAATGGCAATTTTTTTGGTTTTTTTTTTAAATCACTTGCTTATATATACCTCGGCAAGTGCTCAAAAATAAAAAAATCCCCTAAACTGCCATTGTTTTATTCTGTACTCTGTAAATGTTTCGCTTTAGCAAAAAATTGTTCTGTTTCAACTAAACAGTTAGGTTTCATAACACTTAGTACTTATAATATAATATGAACGAAACAATCATTAAAACCGACTGCGACAGAATTATGAGATAGGAACACGTGACGCGACGCGTAGAAGGTTACGTCACGTCTATGTTAGGAGGCCTCGCCACTCAAAAATCACTAAAACCAACACCTAAGCGTTGTTTACATGGGCAGATGTTCAATTATATAAAAGTGAGCGGAATTCGATTTTCAAAGAGGCGTGCATATATTGCCATAAACAAATCATTATACACAGTACGTTTGGCAAGTGGAACAGTTTATTTTATAGCGAAGGCCACAGGTCGCCGGCTAAGTGGCGAGTATTGTGTTTCCATAAAGCATTTATAATGCCGGATGAGCTACGAGGCGCCTCCTCAACTGCTCTCATTTTCATTTTTGTTTTCGTCTGAGATGTTTTTGCAACATGCCGTCTGTTGTCAAGTGACCGTAAACACCAATGCTTAGCAGCCATTATACCTGGCAAAGGCTTTGCAGTACTTGTACCACCACAATTAGTTGCATAAGAAAGTTTTCAGGGCGCAAAAAATGATACGCGTTAACAATTACATTCTGTAATTGTGTCGAAGTCCTTTCTGCAACGGATTTTGACATAGCTGAAAATGTTCTCGGTCAAGGGACCCGTAGGGAGAAGAAGGGAAAAAAAGAACGAGCCATATATAGTCCCTCTGAAGTCCAGTGCACCCGGGGGAAATCAGGTACAGGAAATAGCATAATGATCCACGACAAACGGGTAATTCTAAATGCCCTTAACATGTACCTTGGGGTTATAACGTAGACAAACAAGCTGTGAGTTTTTGTGACGCAATGAAAGAAAGCGATATGAGTGTCTCAGATCACTGAGCCGTATGCGGGGCAAGTCCGTTTCTTTCACGCTGCGCACATTAACGATCTGATAATACTGGACCCTCGTCCATATATCAGGGGTCAACACATCTACAACCCAAATCCCTCCCTCGCGGAACACCAACAAGGAAATTGACTACTTCGCCTCTGTGCAGTGTCACATTGCTACCTGAGGGAACTGAATGTATAAACCTTGATGTATTCATACCTTACACATTTTCTGCGGATGACCTAACAGCCGGTAGCAAAGTGGCCGTCCATAACAAAACGGTTACCGTGCTTGTATGATTGCCTCTCTGTCAATTGTCACAGTTTCACTCACAAAATTTTTTCTCGTAATTGTCATTACTGTTCATAGCACTGAATAAATGTTGGCTGAAGTACAGATACATTGCCTGAATTTTATTTTCGAAAACAATACGAATTTTTTTTATGTAATAATGGTCGCTGTGTCCATACACTCCAAAAATGTTTGTTTCTTAAGATAATACCGTAAACAATGCTACTCACTGTGTATCAATACTAATAAAAAGTTGCATTTGTGTAAGTGTCATCGTGTGTCCGGCTAGAGGTAATGCACAGTATTTAATAACAGTTCAGTTTAGTTAAGCGGCCGCAAATAAATGAATTATCAAAGCACTGAAACAAAAGTATGTATTGCGTTCAAATTAACATATTAATTATTACGTGTTTTATATTTATTTGTATTTTTTTTCGATGAAGATTGTATCGTTATATTATTTACCCACAGATATCAGTATCGCGATCTGTGTGACTTGGGGCAGGATTAAAACTAAAATTCCGTGGCATAGTGTAACTAATTATGCTTTTGCTTTCACTGAGGGAGTATTACTTGACGTTGTTATTTCAGACGCATGTAAGTATTTTTTTTTTTTTTTTTTTTTTATTAAATGGCATTCGGCCGTGTAGCCATTCAGCCAGCAACTAATTTTTCTTTTATTCATCAAGTGTATATATAGATTATTCTCGTGTTATTATTGATGATAACCAGTGACAGGACAACACAGGACGGACACAACACTTAATTAAAACCACCCATGCCCTTGGCCGGACTCGAACCGGCGACCTCTGCGACGCGAAGCCAGCTCGCTAGCCCCGTGCTACCGAGGCCGGCGCATGTAAGTATTTCCAACTTACCACAATACAACTGAAATATGTGCGACATTACAAAATCAGAACTATTAGCTTTATTTAATAACAACTGTATTAAGTAAAGCAGAATGGAAGAAATGATGTGCGAGAATACTCCATCGTTTTTGACGGGTTTGGAAAGTAGTATTACCACAAAGTGTTTAGGTGCCAGATAATTTGAGCAAGTATATTTTAAGTAATTTTTTCCCTGAGGTTCTATTGGAATCTAAGACCATTAAACTTTATGTATTTGTATTGTATCCGCAAATAGATAAAATTCGAAACAATGCTTTAAACGAAATAATTGTAAGTTGTATCCTGTTTACTCCAAACCCAGTTACTTCGATTTAAAGCTTTCGCCGACGAAAACATATTTTGTCAGTTAGAGAAAAAGGGAAAAACTTTTCGCCTCCTGGAAAATCCGTGTTTCTCTCTTCAGAACTAAGTAAAAGAAACTGTAATTGCTACGAAGTACTTGCATAAGGGCTTTGAAATCGCTCCTTCTGCTACATCGTAGAGTGTTCCAAATAAACAAAGTGATCAGAAGAACTTGCAGCAGTAACTCATCGTGAAAAGGGCTGAGGAGGCACGTGGGAAGAGCAACAAACGAGGGCAATAAGGTTGGCGGGTTACTGCATAGGAGAGACTCCACGTGCAGTAAAACGGCGGCTGCATCTAGTAAACAAGCCCGTAGCACACATAAACACCCGGCACAGGATTGACGATCTCATTAAGCACGAGGGCACCGGAGAAAGCGGCAACGTAATGAGAAGAAAGGGAATGTCACTGAGAAATTACCGTGCTCTCATTACTGCCTTGGAGGAAAATAAAAAAATGGACGCATTAAAAGCAACTCGGTGGATTGGCACGTTCCCCTCCTCTCGAGATTCAAGAATAACGTCGTCGCAACAATGCTGATGGAATCATTGCAACAACTGTCCAATTATTCGTATCTATTCATACACGATGAAAACATAATATTCTTAGGAACTGAGCTATATTGTACTTCACCACTCTGTCGCTAATTATCCAGTTCGAAATAGGCCTAATTATTATTGACTGTAGTTATATTTCCTGCGCATCAAGAAACAGTTAAACAAATCTGATTTGAAGATTTTAATTTTAAACTGGGAGTCGAAATCGAGGTAATTAGATATAGGAGATGACTGAGACATGGAACCGTGAGGAATTCGGCCATGGAATTTACGCGGAGTAATTTTGGTAAACCATGGAAGGCCAAAACGTCGACGGCCGGATTGGTGCTCGAATTTCGCGTCTTCCCGAGTACATGCTCGGTCTATGACGTATAGAGACTGCACAGACAGATTTCGTTGCACAAAAAAAAACTCTCAACAAAAAATTTAAGGGAAATAGCAATCACATAAAATTGTTATTCGAAACACAACATGACAAAAAAAAAAAAAAAATTAAGCCCATTCTTGCATCTGTCAGACATAACTTCCAAGGAATCTATCGGAGATTCTAGTACAGGGGTGGCCAACCCAAATGATCTCGCGGGCCACTTTGGAAATGCATCATAACTCCGCGGGCCGCATATAAAATTATATATGCCCATATACGATTTAGACCCACTATAGACATTTTTTTGGAGTGAAAAATTGAAACTAATGAGTTATTATCATTGTGTTTACTATTATTCTTACATGTAAGCATAGATAATATATTAATAATGATACTAAACGCAGACAGGCCAACTGAAGGACATAGAGAGAAGAGGCTGGAACTGGGAATATATCACGGAAAGAAACTTTTCTGGATAGGTGACAGTGGAAAACGATCGTATACAACAACCAAAGCTCATAAACCACACCCGGGAAACTGGATACGGTCCCAAACGATAATGATGATGATGACTAAACGCACATTTTAAAGAAATATATAACACTAAAAATGATATACAAAAAATATATAAATATACATGAAATAAATTTTAAAAATATGGATGAAGAAAAAATGTATTTTTAATACATTGGTTTTCATTACTTTGGCCATTATAAAATAAATATGTTTTGTAAAAGTGTGACGAATCTCGCGGGCCGGGTGTTGGCCAACCCTGTTCTAGTGGTACTTTACTGCTCGTCAGCATCAGAGTCAAAGGGTTAAATTGTTATCACGTATTTGATTGGACTCTGATTGGCCTAGAGAGGAAGTAAGGTGGGTGTGACGAATACAGCAGGAACTTCGACCCATCCTTACGGAGTCGTTATCAAATAAGATATTAAAATCGTATCTATTATAGAAAAAAGAAATGCTATTCTATTTATGTAAATAAATACTTCAGGGAGAGAAGTTCCATAATCAAAATTTGGGATGGTGACTAAAATATGTCTGAGAATGAAATTCACATACCATCTAGAAACAGTCAACAGTTTTTTCAGTTATTTTCGTCATAAACTTGAAGCAAATTCCAGAATTATGTAAAACTCTCTTGTTAAGGTCATTCGGTGCTTTGAAATATGCAAAAAATCAGCTTCACAACAATATGGACATCAGCTAGTCACATACAAGTACAGCACGAATTAAAGTTATGCCTCACAGCTTTACGGCAAAAAACTCTGCTGATTGTGGCTTGGGGGACAGGCAACAAACAGATTTAGTTTCACTACAGAAAATAATATCATCTTCATTTTTAACACATCAAGAAATTTCTGGCTAGGCTTTTTCAAGAGGGATGCTGGCTTTGGTATTAAGCAAGTGAATGAAACACCCAGGACCGGAAAATAGGGTGAGACGGAGAATAAAATCATCGGGTGAAAGTTTAGTGATGGGTATTTACAGTCACCGTCATCAATAGTTAACAACAACAGGAAACTGGATATTCTTGGTTCCTTCAAAAACGCCAAGCCCACCATCAGACATGAAACGGCGACCCCTACTACCTCCCCGCTGCAGTGGCCGTCGGTAAATCGCTTACTCAATGTTTGACTCGAATGCACAATCATCTCTTCTTTCAACTTTTTCACACTGAGCAGCTTCGTATGCCTTTTCATTCTCAGTGTGGGGAGTGTGGTTGAATAGAGCAGGCAGCACTCTATTTTATTTATCGTTAGGTGATCGGCAGTTAAAGACGCCAAGTAGAAGTTATTGTGTAGTTGGTGTCCGAAATAGTTAGTAATGGCTTTAATGTGACATATGTCGATGTGTAATATCTCAAATATAATTACTGAGTGTAAAGCTCTGGCCTCCATTCGAGAGGACGCGAGTTCGAATCCCCCTCCAGCCATCCAGATTTTGGTTTTCTATTGTTTCCCTAAATCACTTAAGGTGAATGACGGGATGGCTAATTCAAAAGCCCATGGCTGAATTCCATCCCGTTCCTTGTCACCAGGACTTTCCCACCTCGCCTCTAATGACCATGACGTCGACGAGGCGTAAAGCTAGAAAAAAATCTGATATTATTTGTACTTTCTAGTTTTCGAAGCAATTTGGTCACTGTAGTCACAAGTTTCCACTCTTAATCGACAGCCATCTAGTAAGTTTTATTAGTTTTTAAAAAATGGTACCCTGTTATTGCTGCAGCTGGAATTGCCTTATGTAGCGCCAGAATGGTTGATATGTATGTTTATTTTCAATAATTTGTTATTAATATTGTTGATTTTTATTTAAAAAATAAAGTACTGCTTCATATCCTAATATCACGTGGAATTAAAGAAAACGTGTATACATCATTTTGATTTAGCCAGGCGGTTGCTCCTCACAGCAAAAGATATACTGTTCGAAAAGTAACCATCAAGACATGCAGTAATTCATCTGATACCTATGTAACATTTACGTGAAAATCGGTGAAGTCATTACAAAAGACAAATGTGTCTGATCACCCAACGGGCTGGTAAACCTCTTGAACTACTTGTCGTGCAGGGAAGCAGATGTTCAGGGGAACAAGGTTATAGTTTATTAGCCAGAAACGTCTGAGACTGAACCACATTCAGAGCTTAATAAAAGGAAACAGAAAGGAAGAGATGCAATTAACATCATAAAAAATACAAAACAGGCCATTTCGTATGATAACGAGCACACATAGAGCTCCATACACAGTCGGAGAAAAGCTATAGAAGGTAGACGATGGTTTGCATCAAACCTAATCTCTGTTCTATGTATTCCAGTACCTGACAACACGAGGATATAAAGAAGGCATCAATACGGCATGTTATTTCCCTGATCTTATCTACTCTGTCATTGCGACTGAAGTACGTTGGTGGTGGTGGTGGTTGAGGGGGGAGGGGGATGGTTCATACATTACTTAATAAATTTATGCGGAAACTACGCTATCTGCCAACCAGAGAATCCTATTCCAATCTCCTTAACAGTTCTGTGACACTTTATTAAGGACTGTGGCAACGGTTATTTTTTGTCGATAATGTTAGTCAGTTCTTTGTGATACGAAGCTATAAGCTATTTGCTTTGCAGATATGCAAGAATTCTTCAAAATCAGAAACTACTGAAGCTGCCGATTGGCCTTAGCTCCGTTCTATCACCTCAGAACTTTGTATCATACTGGAAACAGTTAGATGTAGCACTATAACTAATAACGTTACAGGACCGGGCATTTATTTTACGGTATAGGCCATAGGTTTCTCGATACAAGCCACGGCTATAAAATGGAGGAAACCTTCAAATGGAACGTAATAGCGGGAACAGAGTGAATACAACGGAAAGTCTTTCGCAGCCTTTTACAGTAATTAAGATAGCACCAGTAGAAATGCCGGAAACAATAGTTTTGAATTATATAACCTTATTACTTTGTTTTGTTAAATATGTAACTCGGAAACCACGCCATCGATTTCCATGATTTTTTCTTTAAGTGAAAATGAATGGCATTGTAGGGATGTAATTTAAGTTTTATCATATTTGGTATGGTCCTTTTCATTATAAATTAAAAAAATAAAGTAATCTTTTATTCAGATACGCCGATTTAGGGAATAATGATTTACTTGGAAGACGATACTTAAAGAATAGTATCATTGAAATTTAGTCATAGTTTGTTCAGTAGTTATTTCTAAATTCAAGAGAGAAAAACCAAAACAAAAATTAAACAAATTTATTAGTGTAAAACGATTATTCCGAAAATACGCTAATGATTTGAGCGAATCCTTGGTCAACTGAAAGACAAAACTCGTTTCATAATTTGAATTTCGTCAATAAGAATTCATGTTTCGTCGTATGTTTTTTTTTTTTTTTTTTATTTCATCTTAATGTATGTAAACTGATTACTCAAATACGACGTTACCAATTTGCGTGAACCGTTTTTTGGTAAAAGAGGACATCTTCGAATTGCTCTAACTTCAATTTCATCATTTCCACTGTATTCTTCTTTATATGGAATCACAAAAATCAGGTAATTTTAATTTAAATACTTCAAGTTGCGGAAATCTTTTTAGTTGAAATCAGATATTATAGAAAAAATTTCATTCAAATTTAATTTCAGTTAGTCGACGACCTGTTTATGAATTCAACAAAAACAAAAATGAGTATTGGTTACTCTGAAAATATAATCCTATGAAAGGAGTGTTTGGAAAATTTTGAATTTATGAAGTAAACAACGATATTTACAGTATAATCAACATATTTTTTATCCTCAATAATAAATATTTTATTATAAAAACCTTCAAAAATACAACGCCAGTATCTATTTAGAAACCAAAACACAGTAAAATATAATTTTACGAAATACTCGCATCAATAGGTTTTATTAACTAAATTATACAAATACTACTTATGCTCAATTTATTGTTATAATTATCATTATTTTTCGTTAG